>CM034708.1:75921069-75947044 GCA_020142125.1 Phrynosoma platyrhinos | reverse complement strand
TTTTGTAACATTTGTTCCCTCTATTCCAACTATACCTCCCATTCCCCATCACACCTCCAATGGCTGCCCCTGTCACATTCCCGCCATCAGGTGAGGTAATAAGATTTAAAGCCACTGACAAGATGGAGTGATAGGGACATAGGATGAACCCCATCTCAGATGACAAAAGACTTTATGGCTGATGACTTTATCCAACCCACAACCTCCTCCAGTCTTATAATGATATAATCAGACCTCCAATTTCTCTTAAAAATTACACCCTAGGGGAACACAGGGGGAAGAACAGAAGGTGCACCCTGATCCAAAGCTAAGAATAGTCTTGGGCGTGCTAAGCACTGCCTACTTCCCACTGAGGAGATGGTGCCTGGGCGGGTTTTTTATCCCCAGCTCGAGCCCTCTGCAGTATGACAAACAAAGTTGGATCACTGATTGGCCACAGGTGCAGGCACTTAAGCCCCACTGGGAGGGGGGAGAGATGTCATCAGCCAAGGCCCCGTGTCCTCCAAACATCCTCCGGTGGCCTTGCCGCTGCCTCCGCCACCTCCCTGCTTATGTTGTGGAAGCCAGCATTACATGTGACTACTAAAACATTCATATACTTGTATGTGTACATTGCTTCTTTATCTGCCCTTTTTGGTGATTCAGTCAAGGATATTCAGATTGGGTGACAGGAAGGGGATTTGCTAGAATACAGTGATATATGTGAAGTTTTGTTGAATTTTAAGCTACTATGAAGAGTTCTGTCATGGAAAAAAGTTCTCAGAAAAAAAGTGATGATCCAACTTTGTTTGTCATTCACAACAAATGAAATACAGTGCTTGTAATGGCCTAAAAGCACTCCTGTAATTAAATTGTCTGAAACTTTGTTCCCATTCCAGATGTCTCTAGTTGGCAGCCTAGCTTCCATAAGACAGATCAGCAGCTTAATTGATCTTTCCCACCAAACTCTTCTGCAAGTACCTATACAGCAGTTGCTGAGCAGCCATGTGGAAAATCCAAACTATTTGCCCTGGTATTAAGGCTGTGATAAGTAAATGTCATTGCAGTGAAATGGCCATAGCAAAGATGTGTATGTTGCTTGTTTTAAAAGCATCACACCTACCAGTATTTTGAAAGTGGTTTGATGCTTCAGGCTTCATAGTAAAATTAATGGGGAAAGTACGGATATTGCATTTTAATAGGTAGAAGTATTTAAATGAAAGATAGTGGAGTAATAACAGTGTGGGATTAAAAGATTTTTGTGGAATTGAAGGTATGCCTGTCTATTGTAGTTGTAAAGATTACAGAGATTCATGAGGTACTTATAAAAGAGCACTTATAAATACTAAGTAATATTATTGTACTGAAAATGACTTTAGAGATCTATGAAAATGACTAAGTGTTCTGAGGCTATACTGTCCTAAGAAAGGACTCTAAAATGAACTGATACAGGACTTATTGCTCCTGATTGCTCCGATTGCCGTGCAGAGGGGCGGGCTATAAATAAAAAATTATTATTATTATTATTGTTGTTGTTGTTGTTGTCCATAAAGTCAACAATCATGCAGTTTGAATGTGAAGTTATTTTTGGGGCTAAGTAGAACTAGAAGGTAAGAGTTAGGCCCTGACAGAGATAGATCATGCCATTTTAAGAGCAAAACAAGTTTAGGGATTTTTAACACCTTCAGCACCTTCACAAAAATGTAGCCTCTACATTTGTGTAGAACCTGCATATAATGCAGATGAGTCCAGAGAGTGAAGATGAGGATGAAGAAGTTGTTTATAATCCAGGTGTGGGGGAGCTGTGGTTGGAGATATTATAGCTCCCATTATCCATGACTATAAACCATGCTGGTTGGGATTAATTGAAGCATAGATTATGCTGATTGGCATGTATAAGCATCTGAGGTGGGGTGGAGAATATGTTCCTGACCTGTGTTTCAATAGTATTGAAAACTATTGGCTGAAGCACAGGGTTACCAATGCAGGAAGTCCAAGGGAAATAAAAATAATGTGGTCGTTTATGAGAAATGGATTAGGTAAGTTACAGCTAATGTTTTATTTTTTAAAAAAAATTGCTTAAGGTGGTGGTCAGTAATTTACCTTGGATACCTGTATATATCAGTGATCCCTAAACTGTGGCCTTTAAGGGATTTTGGACTTCAGCTCGCAGAATCTCAGACTATTGGCCAACATGGCTGAGGCTTCTGGGAGCTGAAGTCCAAAATCCCTTAAAGGGCACAGTTTGGGGATCACGGCTATATATGGAATGTTACTGGCTCACAACCATCTGTAATTCTTTGAGCAAAGAACTAACCAGCTCCAAAATAGCCAGTGAAAATTGGTTACGGTGCCACTCTGTACAGCTTAAGCAATTCTGCTAAGCATTGTACTCTAGGAAATTTTGAACATGTGAACTAAAATTCATTTTATTAACTGTACATTGGGCTGTGTGTTTCCCCCCCCCCCATCTGATTCAGTCTATCTTCTTCCTGGTACATCTCTTGGATTTTATCTTTATTTTATGACAGAATGTTATGGTGATGCATAAGAGGGTCTACTTCTTTAAAAATTTTGAGCCTGTCACACTTACAATGGTCCTCAAGGTGGCATTTCAAGTGGATAAAGGCTTAGTACTTCTCACTATTAGTGTTGCTGCTGTGTGTCACATCTTTTTTACGGACAGTAAAAAGCTAATAAATGGATAATTCTGCCTTGCTGACTGAAGTACCCCTTTTATGGAGGAGTTTCAGTCAAAAGAGTCACATCAGTAAAATGCAAAACACTTATAGCCCTACTCTTGCAGGCTTGCACTTAACTTTATAGCTCAACTACC
The DNA here is from genome assembly GCA_020142125.1 of Phrynosoma platyrhinos. Classification (NCBI taxonomy): domain Eukaryota; kingdom Metazoa; phylum Chordata; class Lepidosauria; order Squamata; family Phrynosomatidae; genus Phrynosoma; species Phrynosoma platyrhinos. Next base: position 75,944,229 of record CM034708.1, on the reverse strand, counting down.
AGAGTTCTTCTATTTATGGTATTTATTTTTTAAGATACACAAAGTGACAGGAGAGTTGGCTAATATTACAGACTGGGGTGGAGTGGACAGAAAGTAATAAGAATGCAGCCTCCTATGTTTATTTGTGGTAGGAAATAAATTTGAGGGGAGTACCTCAGTTATACAGAACCTCCCTCCCAACAGATGGAAGAGTTTGAATGAGGTAATGAAGTTGATGCCGAAGGAACAATCTTTGCATATTGATAAAAACACTTTCCTCTTTACTGGCATTCATGGGGAAGTGTCTTCCATAGGACTCAGGTTCTTCTCAGGTAAGAAGTGTGTGTCTTAAGTCAGTGGAAGCACCATTTGTGAAATGCATCTGTGGGCAAAGTGAGGATGGGTGCCATGTTCTAGGTCTGGAGGTGTTTATGGGGCTGAACAGACCGGCCAAAAGGGCCAGCGTCAGGGTGGAGTGGAGGCGTGGCAACCACATACTGCATGCCCTGACTCGGCCCCCAAACTGCCATCATGCCGCCCACCCGAGCAGACGATGGAGAGTGTTGCAATGCTCCTGTGGTGCAATATTTACACATGCTGCGCTGTGCTGCAGGAGCTCAGAAGAGCCATGGTGGCAGCAAAAGGAGCAGTTCTTTTCCGGCCGAAAAAGGAGCGGCATTTTACTGGTCCTTTTTGGTTTGGAAAAATGCTGGATCAGGGCCGCGATGTGCAGTTGCCATGGCCCCGATTGGGTGCTGAAAGGGGCAGCACAGATTCGCCTCTTCCAGGTGGTCTGTTTTGCCTCCAACTTTCCCAGATGCTTATGTTGCTTTCCCAGGCTCTTGTATGGAGTAGCAAGGTTAGCCAATCAAAGGCAGTCTGGCTGGTTGGCTGTGAGCAGGGGTTCAAGAACAAGTGAAGGCATCCCTGACAGGAACTGAGTCCTTAAGCTTGTCTGCCATGGTTAAGGAAGTTGAGTTTGCTTGCTTTAGTATCTGCTGGGCTTTGTTTGCTCACAATGTACAGTGGACCCTTGGTATCTGCTGGGGTTTGGTTCCAGGAACCCTGTGGATATCAAAATCCATGGATGCTCAAGTCTCATTAAATAAAATGTCATAGTAAAATGGCAAAATCAAGGTTTGCTTTTTGGATTTAATTTTATTTTTTTTAATTTAAAAATGTAATTAAAAATATTTTTTTTTTTTGGAAAAATGTATTTTTAAGCCGTGGATGCTTGAATCTGTGGATAAGGGATCTGTGGATACGGAGGACCAATTGTATTATAAGTGAGGGAGCATGTAGCAGTCTATTAATAGCTATGACTGTTGCCCACATTTTTTTGTGGTTAATGAGCAGGTGGGAAGGGAGTTGAGTCTCTGCCTATATATCCAACGTCAGTCTCATGAGAAACAATGGGAAAGGGGGAATAGTAGAGAGTTTGGGTTTAATGACGAATGAGAATATATCCTACTTAAATTTTGAATTTTTGTATGCTTTGATTATGCCTTGACCTGACATCACACATCTGTGGTGAACATCTGTAGTTCCTTAGTAAAGCTTTACTGCTTTTCCCTACTGAAAACTTGAGTTTCTGAACTGAAGTGTTCCTGTACGTATTTCCTGTCCTAGAACATATAAGCTGCTTCCCCCAGTCAGTCAGCTTCAACAATCATTCTTGTGCAAAGTATTCATGTTTCTTGTATAGATGATTATTTTGTTAGTGCCTAGGGCCATCTTACTAAAGCCATAGAAACTGGGAAAGGGGTTAAACAAAGCTGTAAACTGGCTCCACTTCTGTTCAACTTTTATATCATTTTTATAATGGGCTATCTCAGGGGTAGGCAACCTTTCCCTTTTAAGGGCCGAGGGACTTCAGCTCCCAGAATCCCAGGAGCTATTGGCCAACATGGGACTATTGGCCAACATGGCTGAGGCTTCTGGGAGCTGAAGTTCCTCGGCCCTTAAAGGGGAAAGGTTGCCTACCCCTGGGCTATCTTCATGACACAAGCTTCCATTCTACTATATGTGGATGATGCAGTAATTTAAAAAACTCCTATTGGCTTTAAAAGAGTACTGAGAGTATTAACTCAGTAGTGTAAACAGGACCAGTTAGAACTCAATTATCAAAAAACTAAAATCATGGCATTTGCCAAAGGCCTAAGGAACATTCTTGAAGTATAGATGACCACAAGATTGAACAGGTTTCCTGCTTCATATATCTGGGGGTAGTCTTTCATTCTACCAGTAGCAGAAAGCTCATAGAGATTATTTTGCCAAATTTTTTTTAGAGGAGCTCATCAGCCTCCAAATTTTTTTTAGTACAAAAGGAGGCCACTATATATCTGCAATAGTTAAATAATAACTTAAATAATTTGAAATAAAGTCAATAGCACAACTTATTTATGGTACCCAGTTAGGCCCTTTTTCCAGTTTTGCACCACTAGAACTTGTACAATCTAAATGCTGTTTCTAATGTGTTTCTAATGCCACCCTTCAACTTTATGAAGATAGAAGCTAGAGTATGGGTGTCCATACTCAACTACTAGCTCAGATTATCCTGTTCACTCCTTTGTCTTGTCCCTTTAGTTCTGAAGGATGAATTTCAATCCAGATGGAATCAGTTAGTGACAACTAAAATTACATCTTGGGGCTTATCTCCAGACCTTTTGCTTACCGTGGGATATGATCAAGCCAAAATAGTTATTAATGTGATGTTGTTATAGAAAACTAAATGGATCTAGCCAGCCCAGCCTTTATTGCGAGTGGGTATAGCAGGTATTTTGCCCCCCCCCCCCAATATATAAACAATCTAGAAGTACCTAAACACCGGAGGGTCTTTACTTTGGCATGGTGCTGTTGTCTTCCCACAGCTGTTCTTGAAGGATGGCATATGAAGATTCCATATATGGAGAGCCAATGTCCCTGTGACTCTGGACTAATAGAAACTGTAGAACAGTAATTCTCAAACTTTGATCCTCCAGTTGTTTTGGACTTTAACTCCAAGAAGCCACAACCAGCTTCGCCAACAGTCAAGAATTTGGGGAGCTGAGGACCAACACATGGTCTGGAGAACCAAAGTTTGGGAATCACTGCTGTAGAAATGTGCTATTTCTATGTTTATATTTTAGAGACTTAGTATTAATCTCATTTCACCCATATTTCACAAATATCCAGTATATAGAAAACAATTCTATGTTTCCTGCTCATATTCAGAGATTAACCCTGTTATAACAATTAAAGTGGCCAAATTCTGTGTAGTAGTGATTAAAATTAGTTGGGTGATGACTTGTACTATGGACTAGAGCAGGGGTTCCCAAACTTTGATCCTCCAAGTGTTCTGGACTTCAACTTCAAGTAGCTCCAGCCAGCTTGATCAACAGTCAGGAATTCTTGAGGCTGAAGTCCAAAACACCTGGGAGACCAACATTTGGAAATCACTGGACTAAATAATGAACATTTAGCTGGGTTTTGTAATGTGTTTGATATAGAAAATGTGTTTGATATAGAATTTATATAACATAATCATGTTTAATGTGAAATCAAAGGTTTTCATGGCCTGCATCCATAGGTTTCTGTGGGTTTTTCGGGCTGTGAGGCTGTGTTCTAGACGAATGTATTCCTGATGTTTTGCCTGTGTCTGTGGCTGGCTTGCTTCAAATAGCATTTTGTGCCCAGGTTGGTTTATAACATGTTCTTCTACTGCTGATTTTTCAGGCTGGCCCAGTCTGCAGTGTCTCTCGTGTTCCTTGATTCATGTTTGAACACTGCATTTTGTGATCCCTATGTAAACTTGTCCACTGTTGCATGGTGTGTGGTAAACTCCTGCAGCCGTGAGAGGGTCTCTCCTATCCTTTGCTGAGCTCAGCATTTCCTGGATTTTCTTCGTTGGTCTGTAGATCATTTGGAGATTGTGTTTCCTCATCAGTTTCCCTATTCTGTCTGTGACTCCTTTGATGTATAGTAAAAATATACAGCCTTTGTGTGGTTGTTTTTTTTCACTCTTGTGTTGTTGTTTTTTAATGGGTCTGGTCACTCTTCTGATGTCTGAGCTGGAATAACCATTAGCCCGTATACAGACAGAATAGAGTTAGGCAACCAGTTCACACTCAGCCCAGGGGCAGATGACTGCCTCACTCTGAGGGAAACTACACAGTGGTTTTCATCTATGTGGATTTCCACATTGGTTATTCCAGCTACCCTGTGTGCAGCCTGGACAAATGGGTTTTCTTCAGACAGTATGCAGAGTGACTGATGAATGAGTCAGCTGATTAATGCCTAGATCAGGACCCATACTATGGGCCCAACCTGTTCAGTTGTAGCCAATAAAATGTTGGCGTTTTCCATTCTAAAAAAACAAACAAACCAAAACAACTGGTTTATGGTCATTTTTGCTGAAGCCCCACTCTTTGCAAAGCGAATTCTAAATGGCTTTGCAATTTTCAGTGGGTTGGAGGTTACAGCATCTGACAGAAAGAATGAGATAAAACGACAAGTTGGTGAAATGAGATTAAGTCTGATATCGTAAGGCGGTTCAACTAAATACAAAGATAGAACCAGACTGTGAGGCTGAAGAACCATGGAGAGATATAAGAATAATAAACTTTGCTTAAGTTGCACACAGAAATTGCTTTCTTGTGCAGACAGCAGTAGAAAAATGCTTATATATGGAAGGAAAGGGCTTTGTCCAATCACAGTGGGAAAGGATAGAGGAGGGAATGAGCCAATGAGCTACTGGGACCCAATAAGAGGTGTAACTTCCTAGGGAAATTCAGTTGCTTACAGAACTGGTCAGATACCAGAATGTCAACATTCTTTATGCCTGAAAACCTGTATGTAGTGAACCAGTTGGTAGAGAGATGATTACCTGTTCCATCTCCATTTTGTGTTCCTGATATGGAAGACATAGAGTTGATGTCTGCTTTTGAAACAAAACTCTGGGGTTTGAAGCTGGTACATCTTGGATAAATCTAAACATCAGAATTCCATTTATTCTTGCTGTGAAAGTGACATGGCTCCTAAGCAAAGCTGAAAATTGTTATTTCCTTGAGTAGCTACATACTTCTGGGACAGGTAGATTTTATTTTGTACTGTACAGAAACCTTGTATAATATAATCAGCAGAGTCTAGATGATGTATTAGTAAAGGTTAGAATTTCATCCTTTAGGAAAAGTTGCCAATGCAAATATAACCCCATTATGATTCATATGTTAAATCCACATCGTTACAATGTGGGATGAGATCTAGCTAAAATTAAGTCTTATGCATTAATAACATTTTGGATTATGCTAAAAAATTCTTTGTGCAAATAGTCAGGAATGTCAGCAAGGGAGAATGCCTTTAAGAGTTAAGGAGTCTACTGTTTAGGCTGATGGACAGTGATATAAATGACTCAGGTCGACAGAGTTGGGAATAGGGTAAGACTTGGCAAAAAGCAGCGAAAAAAATGGCAGCATTTTAAGGCAGCTTAGACTACACTTCTATACAAAGCTAGGAGGAAGTGTCATTGAACACAGTAGGGAGTACTTCTCAATAGGCATGTATAGAGTTGCACAGTAAAGAATCATAGTAAAATTGCACATGCTTGTCATTTATAAATGGATATGAGGTACAGACTCATGCCAAATCTGAAAACTTCAAACTTGAGAAAAGGACATTGGCATAATTGCTGCTGAAAGGAAACAGAGACCCAAAGGAGTATGAGGAACAGTAAAGATGAGTTGTTTCTAGACAGAAATGCGTGAAAAAAGGATAAGGTAGAGTGTATTGTGGTGTTGCTTTGTAAGAGAATACAGAGTTGTATAAACTAGAAAAGTCAAACAATGACCTTCTACACATATTGCTATGATTGGAAATACCAGGTCCAACTTGCCACATAATAAAAACAAACAAACCAGTTGATTACTGTTGACCATTCCTTCAAATGAAGAAAGTGTAATGATGGATGATGTTGCTATTCCTACATTGACTTGGTAAATGTGTGGCCAGATTGGAGTGGCATAATATTTTTAGCAATGATAACTTGGCTATGTCTTTGAACAGTTAGGCAGCCAGAAAGAGCTGGAGCTAGGGAAGCTCTACAATGGGTAGAGAAGTGCACAGAGATCAAATGTGTTTGCATGTGTGTCTGGGTGTCTGGGCAGTACTGAAGATGGACATATATTTGGAATAATTTTGGGAGGATTGACAAAAAAGCTCTGTCAAATTGTGGATTGGAGAAAATTTGGTTTCTAGCCTAGAATTCCAATATAGATTGATATTTTCATTTATTTATATGTACAATGACCCAACTACTTTACCTTGCTTTACTGCTGACTCATGCGAACCAGTGGAATGACCATGTTTGCTAGCCATTGCTTTCTATGACCCTGCCTGTAAAACGGGACAATGCTAAATCTACATACAATTTTTGAAGTAGTAATTCTGACAAAAGCACTATGAACAGCATTCTAGTACCTTTCCCTTGCATCAAATATCTGTATTTTACATTCTGCAATGCTTCTTTTCCTACCTTTTTGACTACAAAACACTTGTAGTACTCAGCCAATCAAACTTTAGCATTGCACAACTCTTTATGTTAATGTCTAAGAGATGCTTCTGTTTGGGGCCTGAAGTATTCAAAGACTGACCTTTCATGACTGCAGCATTGCTAAGTTCTGAGTGGCATAGAATATACTGAACAAGCTGTTTAAGCCTTAACAATGTTTGTTAGTACATCATCTTGCAATGCTTCATAATGTACTAGATTTGGCACCCTGAGGCTTTGTCCTCTTTATTGTACTGTATTATTCAAAATTCATTTCAGTGATCCATCCAATTCCACCACCCCACTCCCAGTTGGCTAGGATTCTTTAGGAGAGGAGAGGAGAGTAAATTAAATTTCTTAGAGAAGAATGCAACCACATGCTGTTTAATGTAAGAGGAGTGTGCCATCTTCTCATTCTCCACCTCTGTAAAAAGCTTTTGAGGAGGCACACAAACAGTGGCTTGACAAAGATTTGTTTTCTTTCTACTTTACCAAAGTATAAGAAACTCATCAGCTAGTCTAGTTGAATCAGTACATGTGTGTACAATAGTGTATATTTGGCAATGTCTATTTGTGCCTTTATTGTTGTGGAAAATGTTTCCACTTGTGTAATGCAGGGCCAGTATGATGTAGTGATTTTAGTATTAGATTGGGATTCCTGGAAACCCTGCTGAGCCCTGGAAATCCACTGGGTGACTTTGGACAAGTCACAGTCTCTTAGCCTAAGAGGAAGCCATTGGCAAAACCTCTGAATAAATCTTGCCAGGAATGCCCTATGAGAGACTTGCCATAAGTCAGAGCTGACCTGAAAGCATATAGCAACCACAACAAAGGCAGATTCATCCACTTCTCACAGCCCACTGTTGTATATCACCTTCTCTTTGGGTTGTTGTGCCAATCCTAGGGAGGTCCTTAAGTTGGTAGAGGAGAGATATGTAGAAATTGTGTATTCCATCTTGTGCATGCAGTAGTGCTTTCCAATGAAGTTGAAGAAGACCTTCACTACCTTAGTTGGAGGGTATCATTGAAGAAAAAGGAGTAGTCTGTTTCCTAGAGTAAAAAGATATGACTGGCACCTCATGCGTTGACATGGCTAATCTAGAACTCACCAGGGTGAGGGCAAGTGAGGAATCCTCAGAAAGCTTCCTGTTAGATATGGTGGGCTGGAAGAACTGAATTTTACTTTTTTTAGTTGGTATAAATGGAATGAGTTCTTCCTAAACTGAGGGTGGCACAGTGCATCTGAAAATGTCTGTCTTTCTTATACACAATTATACATTGGCATGGCTGGCAGATATGACTGTTAGAAATGCTCTTAACAGAATTGTTAAAGTTGTAACTAAATATTGAATTGGAAACCTACCTACTTTGGACCTACTTTTTGAAAGAACATTAAAAAATAAATTCAAAGAGACTGAAATAGCTTTCTTTGGCTGCATAGCATGTAATCATAAAAGGGTTCAGCTATTTTGGAAATAGATGGTAATGAGGCAATTGCACCAGATTTTGTGTTCTGTCTTTGAGAACAGCCTTGATTACATTCTGATAAGTGTTCAAGCTGTCTTGTTTTCTGAATCAAAGTTCATTCTGCATTAAAAAAAGTAGTAGTATTCTGATGGTTTTTACATTTTAAAAGTAAGGGTTTTTTTGTGGGGAGTCACATCCACCTTTGAACCATATTCATTAAAATTAGCGAGGTGAGAGAATGATAGTTTAATTAATATAGGCCTTGTTCCCACTATGATTTAAAATGAATTGCAGATCAGGTTATATGACTGTCATTCCCACTTGAAACTGGTTCCAATTCTATTGAGCTCAGTTGCAGTCGTGATGAAGCGAGGCAAACGCAAAAAAAAACCTCGCTGTTTCCTGATACTAGTTCTTTGGTGGTTCTTTTGAAAATAATCGATTCCAAAGTGTGTTCAACAAGTGGGAACGAGAGATCTGAATTGGATCATACTGGAGGAGAGGGACTAATGGAAGAGGGGTGTTTACCATCCTGACCCAGTTTTTGGGAGATCCACCATTTTCCCCCTTCTCTCAGTGCTGCCTTTGTGCTTGTGTGACCTATGGGCTCATAAAACTTGACCAATCCATTGTTTTTGCAACTACTTGCTGGCACACTGGGCAATTGTGCCAGTGGCAGCTCAGCAAGACAAGTAGTTGCAAAACCAATGGATTGAATCTTCTAGCATTTTTTTAAAACTTAGTTCCCAAGTCAGGCTCCTCAAGGGGGGAACGGTTTACTTTTGAGCAGCCTGCTAAAGTCGCTCTGCTTGACACCTGCAATGGCCCTGTCTTCACTGTGTTGCCGCTTGCATCACCGATGATGTGTAGAGGATTGACAAGCATTTTGAAGTGGCACAAACTAGTGGGAACAATAATCTTGCAAAAAAAGAAGTAATTACAAGGGAATAATGAAAGGATCAATTTTTATAGTGGGAACGACGGACCTTTTGGAATGCATTCACCGACATGGAACGAAGGCGAATCACAAACCAGTTTAAATGTAAGTGGGAGTGAGGGCATAATGTCTTTATGGGAACCAAGGACGTTACAGTGTAGATTTGTAGCAAAATACATTTAAAACAATATATGCTACAATTTTTTTAAAAAAGTAGACAAGTGCATTGAAATATTCAAAATAATTTAAAATATATACAAAATATAAGATAGAAGTATAGCACATGCCATTAAAAGACCTTTCTGCCACTCCCAGTTGAAGTGTGAAAATTTGTTTAAACACAAAAGCTTTTTCCTCCAATCAAAAAGAGATGAAGGAAGAGGGCAACCTAGCCTCCTCTGGAAGGGAGTTCAATAGTGTGATGCCAAACACTAAGAAGATTCTCCCCATTTCCAATAATAATAATAATAATAATAATAATAATAATAATAATAATAATAATATTTTATTTGTAACCCATCTCTCTGCTCAGCAATCGGGGCACCATACAGCAAGGTTAAAAAACAGCAGGTAACCCTCCCACCCCTTAAAACTGTATTAAACTGCATTGGAATTAAAATCAAGTAACATAATTAAAATACAATAAAATCAATTTGGGTGACATGCTGTGGCGGGAAGAAGGGTAAATAGGAGATCGCCTCCAATTAGCTGGGCAGTTGTTACGGGAAGGCCTGCTGAAAGAGATCTGTCTTTACTGCCTTTCTAAAGGCAGCAAGGGTGGTAATAAAATGGATCTCGTCCGGCAGGCCATTCCATAATCTGGGAGCGATTGCGGAAAAGGCCCTCTGGGAGGCCTGCGAAAGCCTGGTCTTCATAGGCTGCAGCAGGTTCCTCCCAAAGGACCGGAGTGCGCGGGGGGGGGGGGGGGGGGGGGGATCGTACAGGAAGAGGCGGTCCCTGAGATAAGTTGGACCCAAGCCTTATAGGGCTTTAAAGGTTAAAACCAACACCTTGTACTGTGCCCGGAAACTAATTGGCAGCCAGTGGAGGGATTTGAGCACAGGTATTATATGCTCCCTCCTAGATGTTCCAGAAATTAACCTTTCTGCCATATTTTGTACCAGTTGAAGTTTCCGAGTTAGGCACAAGGGTAGTCCCATGTAGAGTGTGTTACAGTAATCCATACGTGAGGTTATCAGAGTGTGTACCACAGATTCCAAATCCCTCATGTCCAGATAAGGGCGCAGTTGGCGTATCAGCCAAAGCTGATAGCAGGCACTCCTGACCGCTGCATTCACCTGACTAGTCATGTGAAGTGACAAATCCAGGAGTACCCCCAAACTGCGAACACAGTCCTTGGAGGAGAGTGTGACTCCATCCAGGACTGGAGACTATATTCCCAAATCTGGTTTTGGGCCTGTAACTGCCAGTACCTCCATTTTGTCTGGATTTAGTTTCAGTCTGTTTTTCCTCATCCAATCCATTACCGCTCTTAGACAGTCATTAAGAGGAGAGACGCCATCTGAAGTCTGAGCCAATGATCTGATCATGGAGAAATATATCTGGGTGTCATCAGCATACTGATGACACTGCGCTCCATGTCTTCAAATGATCTCACCCAGCGGCTTCATGTAGATGTTAAATAGCTTCGTAGACAGAATGGCGCCCTAAGGGATGCTGCAGTTGAGCTCAGTTTTGGAAGAGCAACTGTCCCCGAGCCTCACCCTCTGGGATCTACCCAAGAGGAAGGAACGGAACCACTGCAAAGCAGTGCCTCCGATTCCTAACTCTCTCAGGCGGTCCAAGAGGATGGAATGATCTATTGTGTCAAAAGCTGCTGAGAGATCCAAGAGCACCAGCATGGTCACACTACCCCTGTCAATGCCCAGGCAGATGTCATTGGTCAGAGCAACCATGGTAGTCTCCACTCCATATCCTGTCCTGAAGCTGGTTTGAAATGGATCAAGATACTCAGTTTCATCCAAGACAGCCTGGAGTTGGGAAGCAGAGAAACAGTCTTTCATGTAGTCTGGAACCAAGTTGTATAAGTTTTCATAGGTTATGACCGGTACAGTGGCCTTCATATCCACTGGAGTTTGGTTCCAGGACCCCTGTGGATACCAAAATCTGTGGATGTTCAAGTCCCATTATATACAGTGGCATAGTAGAATGGTGTCCCTTATATAAAATAGCAAAATCAAAGTTTTTTTTTTTTAAAGGTATATATTTTTGGAATATTTTCAAGCCATGGATAGATAAATATCTGGATAAAGAATCCATGGATATAGATGTGAGGAGTGAATGGGTTTTGTTTTAGTGGCACTAATGGACTAAATAATAATATGAGCTGAAAGAAGATGGAGAACTGCAATGCATGATATGGGAGGTTCCTGGCAAGTGAAGTGAGGATCCTAAAACTGCTGATGTGGCGTTGGTGTATCCTAGAAAGAACAGGATGCAACTGACTGTGTTATCTATGGAGGAACAGATCATTCAGAATGTTTGGACAAAGATTGATAAGACTTGGGATGTTTTCTGCAGTAACAAAGAAAAACCAGAAAGGACTGTTTTTGGCAGTTGGTGGACAGAGGCCAAAAGGGTGGTGGTTGCTTAATGCGATGCAAAGACTTTAAAAGATGAAATTTTTCCAACCAGCAGTGTGTTCCTGATTTGCAGAAACAGGACTCCCATGGTCTCTATGAAGATTGCCTGAGCAACATCTTCAGTGAAGTGCCACTTGGTGTGTGAATATATGAATGAATTGAGTGAGTGAGAGTGCTTGATACTCTATGTTAGGTGTACGATTATATGAATAAATGTTACATGCATAGTGACTAAAATCCAAATTTGGTATCTCTGTTTCTGTATCAGCCCTGTTGGGGTATTCTCTCTGGAGTATCTCCACTACACGCTTTCAAATAAAATGAACAGCCTAAACCACTTTGGTCGTGACATAGGGGGTGACTGTACTTTGGATTGTGTCTGAAAATGGGATAAATAACCAGTTAAGGTGTTTAAACAAGGCAGTTATATGTTCACTATAGCCAACCGTATTCCAACCTCAACATTTGGTCTAGTGTCACAGGCATGTCTCAGAATTCCACTGCACATTTACTGCATCAACAGCTTTATTGAATATAAAACATTACAGTGACATTATAATGTTATTAACTGGTAGCATCTGGATGAGAAAGCAAAAATAAAGGGGGATAGGAATAAAATCAGAACCATGAACACAACTGTCTAACGACTAGTGCACAAGGATAAAGAAAACTACTATAATAATCAGAGCAGAGAAATAGAAGACAACAACAAAAAAGGAAGAAAGAGAGATCTCTTCCACAGGATCTGGGAACACAATGGGAAGTGCAAACCAAGAAGAAATTAAAAACAAACAAACAATTGAGTGCTGTATAAAAGATCATAAAATGAAAGACACATGGAATGACAAACCATACAAAGATGAACCCCAAATTCTAAATAGCAAGGTGGAAGCTGCACTAAGAGAAGTTGGGAAGAACAAATCACCAGGAACAGATGATATTCCAATTGAAGTGTTAAAACAAACACAGTCTCAACTCAAGTGTTAACTAAAATATGCCAACAAATAATGGGAAACAAAATTGTGACCAACAGACTTGAACGTTTAATACTCATCTCCATCCACAAAAAAGAAGTCACAACAGACTGCCACAATTATAAGACCATAACATGAATTTCCCACGCAAGCAAAATTATGCTCAAAATTCTACAGCATAGGCTCTAATCTTATATGGAAAGATAAATCCCAGAGATGAAAGTGTGATTCAGGAAAGGAAGAGAAACTGGGGACCACATTGCAAACATATAATGAATGGTTAATGGAGCAACCAAAGATTTCCCGAAGAAAATCAATGTGTAATTTTTAGGTTATAGCAAAGCATAGGTCATGGAAAGCTATGGAATGAACTTAATGGAATGAGAGTGCCAGTACATTTGATAGTCCTGATGAGGAATCTGTACTTAGGACACGAGGCTACTGTTAGAACAGAATATAGAGAAACAGAATGGTTCCCAATTAGCAAAGGGGTTGGGCAAGGCTGCATTCTATCACCCCGTTTGTTCAACTTATATGAAGAAAATACATGAACAGCATGTTTAGACTCAGAAGAAGGAAAAATGAAGATAGGAGAAAGGAACAAAAACAATCTAAGATATGCAGATGACACTACAAATTTGGAACCATGACTTAAGAAAGTTCAAAGAAGAAAATGCAAAGGCAAGCCTATTGCCGAATATAAAGAAAACAAAAATAATGACCACAGAGGAAGTACATAAATTTATCCTAGGCAACAAGGAAATTGAAATAGTAATAGAGTTCCCATACCTTGGATCAAACATTACTTCAGAATGGAGACTCCTGTCAGGAAATCAGAAGAAGACTATGAATGGGAAAGGAAGCTATGAAATAACTAGACAAGATCCTAAAGTCTAAAGATATACAACTTATTACTGAAATTAGAATCAACCAAGCCGTTGTATTCCCTATCACCGTGTATGGATACGAGAGCTGGACAGTTAAGACAGTGGATAGGAAGAAAATCAATTCATTTGAGATGTGGTGCTGGAGAAGAGTACTGAAGATACCATGAGCAGCCAGAAAGGCAGACAAATAGGTCCTTGAGCATATCAACCCTGATCTCCCCTTGGAAGCAAAGATAAAAAAACCTGAGACTGATGTACTTTGACCACATCATGAAAAGTCATGACTAATTAAAAATACAATAATGCTAGGAAAGGTAGATGATAGTAGAAAGAGAGGAAGAAGCTACACCAGATGGCTGAACTCGGATCAGAGAGGTCACAGGCTTGAACCTGCAGAAGCTAAGCAGAACAGTGAAGGATAGAGGATCTTGGAGATATCTCCTCCACAGGGTTGCCATGAGTCAGGGTTGACTCAAGGGCAGTTAACAACAAACATCAGCCTGGACTCAGGCATAAGGAAGAGGTGCCTGTTTTTTTGTCATTCTCCCCTGGTGGTCAGACCAATTATAATTATAAGCTCAAGTAGGAAGGAGGATGAAAGGCCCACAATTCTTAAGGGAGGAAGCAATTCTTAATGTGAGAAGAATTAACAAGAAAAATTAATAAAAATTAGTTTCTGATGATAAATGGAAGTGAAAGGTAATTTGACAAGGGCTGTTGGTACATAGTGTGTTGCTTCAAGAATACTAATGAATACTGTCTATGGCCATGATAGTGAACCTATGGCACACATGCCAGAGATGGCACATGGAGCCATTTTCCCTGGCATGCAGAGGGCGGGGAGGAGGAGGAAGAGGTGTGCATCTGTTCCTCCTCCTTTCTGACCCTCCCTCAGAGGCAGGTTGGGGATGGCGCGGGGGGAGGAGAAGGAATAGATGTGCACCTGTTGCTCCTCCTTCCCCCTTCCCCCCCAGCCTTCAGCTGTCTCTGAGGGCAGAGGGAAGAAGTCCTGCCCCCAGAGGGCAGAAGTCCTGCCTCTGGCACCGGTGCCAGAAGGCCTTTTAGTTTGGACACTTGGCCCCTAAAAAGTTCACTATCACTGGTCTATGGGATGTTCATGGAAGGGGTAGTGTGTTTTACCTTGATTCTCGTTGCACTTCCTCTTGGATATGGATGTGAAGTGTACTTGCACATTTTCTCAACCTCAGTGAGAAAGCATGTGTCAGTACATCAACGTAGCGTACACACACACACACACACACACTGACAAAATTGTCAACTGCCATAATATGTTTTTGATTTTTTTTTTTTTGCATTTTTGGCTCTGTTTTTGGCAAAACATTGTTTTGTGTGCAAATCCAGCACAGAAAATTATATTCTGTTTGCTATACACAGAAAACATATTCTCTTTGAATGTCCCACAAAAGGTTCAAATTGCAAAACCAGCAACAACAGACAAACAACAAAAAACCAAACCACTGAAATGTGGGCACAAATTTTTGTAATGTCACCTAGTGGGGAAGAAATTTTTTCAAACTATTCATTCTGATGTGCAAGAAGGGAAGAAGCAGAAATTTACATCTGTACTCTCATAGGGTTGAGGAACACTCCGATACAACTTGTAAGAAGGCATAGAAGTTGCGAGAAGGTGGGATGGAATTGGGGAAAATTCCTTTCATGTTACCTTGAGTTGGGTCCTTTTTTAGATTGCTAGTCCTTCTGTGAACAGAAAGGGGCCTTTTGTTGATGGAAGGGGCTGTTCTGAATCCAAGCAGCTATGCATTATAAAATTAGACCATCGCAAGGGGCATGTGAATGATAGGGATCTTCCTCTCAGTAGCTCCCCTGAGAAAAGTATTGAATTCACTTTTGAATTTCCCTACAGATGAACTAGATGTTGTGGAAACTGGACTTCAGTTGAGAAGCTTAGCATAAAATAACAGATGTCCGTTAGAAATAATATTTTGCCAATTTCAGTCAGAAGGAACCTCAAGAAAAGAAAACCCTGTAAACTTGTAGAATAATTTCATAATTGCCCTTGTAGACCAGAATAGCAATTAATCTAATCTGGTGTTTTTGCCAAGAACTTACTAAAAATAATGACAAGAAATGGTCATTGTCATTGCCAATAAAAATGCATTGTTTTTCCATATGTCCTTTAATTGCAGAACCTGATGGTGGCATCATATCATTTGTCATTTGTCTGCACTCCTGGTGGGCAGTACCATGCTGAAACTGGAAATTACATGATGACACTTCTGGCTCCATTTTCACCCAATTTTCTTGCTTTTTTGTGTGCTTTAGCATTTCTGGGAAAGTCAGTGACTTAGTGGGAACAAAAAATATATGGTGTTCTATGATTTTTAAAGCATTCACCCATCCTTGTGTTTTGCTTCCTATTGCACTTAGATTAAAATTTTGGAGTCAACTGCCAGTTTGCTGTCCACTCTTTTCATCAGTTGCTTGGGGATTTCATCCAGAGCTTAGATTACTGTATACAGAGTGGGCCCTTTGTATATGTGGGGGATCCGTTTCAGACCCCCCCCCAATGTATGCAAAAGAAATGTGGGACCTCAAGTTCCATTGTTGTTAATGGCCGCACACCCCTGCGTGTGGCGCTGGGGGTATGCTGCAGGTGCGCGCGCCATTAAAATGTGAAGGGCTTGCCGTCTGTGTAAGCTTAAAGCTGCGGATGGCAAGCCCGAGTAAAACATGGGTATGCTGTACTCACGTATAAGTCTAGAAATTTAGGTTGAAAAATTGACCTAAAAAACCTGAGTTGACTTATCCATGGGTCAATGTAAGTACTGTACTTTAACATACACACATACACACATACAACCATCCCCTGGTGAAAGGCAAGTTTAATCTGCCCTGGAAGCACTGATCCCCCTTCTACTCTCTCATCCATTCATCCTTTAGTTTAAGCACAGATAGTTATGCCTGCTGGAATTTTGTAAGTTCTTAGGCTTTGTTTTCCTTTGCTTCAACCTTTACATCTTTCATTACATTCCCTTAGGTTTTACCCTTGACTTATCCATGGGTTATACAAAAATCCATACCTTTGGCCCCAAAAACTACCCTCAACTTATACATGAGGTTGACTTATAGTCAAGTATATATATATATACACACACACACACACACACACACACACACACACACACATATATATGGTAGTTGCTCTTTCAGGCAACATCTTCCAGAGCCCTCCACAACATGGTTTACAATGCCCAGGACCCTCCTGTCAGACATTGTAGTCCTAAAACTTTACTTTTAGAAGCTCTAGATTTTATCTGCTTGGTTTATTTGGTGCTGTCTGCTTGTTCACTAATACAGGTTGACCATCCCTAATCCAAAATTTGAATTGCTCCAAATTTTGAAACTTTTTTTCATGGGTGGCAGAGATAGTGACACCATTGATTTCTGATGGATCAGTGGATGCAAACTTTTTCATGCACAAAATTATTTAAATTTAAATAATTTATTTACATTTTTTAAAAAATGTATGAAATTACATCCAGCTATGTACATAAGGTGTACATATGTGCCATTGTCAAGATATACACACATACACACATGTGCCAATATTTCAAAATCCGAAATATTTCTGTTTCCCAAGCATTTCAGATAAGGGATACTCTGTCATATAGATGTAGATTTGTAAAATAGGCTTGTAAAATACTTTTTTCTGTCTGGTTTGATATTCTTCCAGAAAGAAAAATAATCCTCATGTGTTTAGTTTTCTGTAAACCTTAGACATTTTGTGAAGGAATGTTCAAAGTGTGTGTTAATAATGCCAGCAGATGTAACTGCTATATTCCACAGCACAGTTACTTCTAAATATTACTTAAAGCTTTCTGACCTGGACTAATAATTTGGATGCCATCCAGTAGCTAAACACTAATTGGAAGAAAAAAGTGATGAGACAAAACTATCCAGACTATTTGTTAAGAAATACAGGATATAATTAGGGCTCCAAGTTTAATTGGTAGATTAATCTTCTAAAGATGTAGAAGATTAATCGGGGCAGTTCTACCAACGAGGGCAAATTTTAATTGGAGAAGCTCTGTTTGAGGTTACTTTTGTTGTATGTTGTTTCTGCAGGAGATAAAGTAAAGTAAATACATAAAAATTCCTTTTCCTTCTAACAATGAATGGTATCTTTAATTGATTTATACTGACACTATCTTTCACATTACTTCAAAGTTGTTCTATCTTAAAGCCATCTCTGAGTTTGGGGGACTATTCTGATGTTAAAAATGCATTTAATCCAGTAAGAGGCATTTGATTGATCAAGTACAAATGATTTATTAATAAACAGAACCAAGTATGATGCATTATGATCTTAATGAATGCACTAGATAAGTCTCTTGGAGCAGTTGTTGAGGAGAAAAACTGAAAAATAAAATTGGGGTTGGGTCTGTCAAATCAGCACTTCAACAAATCAACACTTCAACAAACCTCATGATTGGGACTAGCAACAAATCCAGTTTCTAGTCCCAATCATGAGGTTTGTTGAAGTATTGATTTAGCATTCAACAATTGATTCAGTGGATATACTTCATAGCAGTTGGTCGAAGGACAAAGTCTGAATGGAGTTTCCAGTGGATTTTTGTCCAGTGGCAAAACTGAATCACCTAACTCACAAGAATGAGCAGAACTGTGGCATAGTGCTAGAAGAACATGAGGAGCCCATACATTCCATTGAATAATTTATCATGTGGTTTGTGGCAAACCACTTATTGCCAAAATGAATAGTGATTTGTCCTGAATACGGGAGTAATTCAACACTCTGGGGAAGGAGTGGCTGTAAGACTACATGGCAAATGAGCAGCCACTTGGCATCCTTCTGTGTACTGTTTTCTATTGCTTTCTTTATATCTCACTACCCCTACAAAGCTGAGACTCAAAGCCGCTTGCAAGATAAAAACAAATATAAATAAAACATGTAGATTAAAATGGCATTAAAGCATCTTCAGAATTAAAACCATTTCAAGCATATCCATTCAGGATAAAGGTGTTACAGCACACTTTTTGCTTGTAGGGATGGGGTATATTTCCCCTGAAAGCTCAGGTTTAAAGTTTGGGTATATGTCTAGACTTAGATCTGGGCCTGGATGCCAGACAAAGTCGCAGCCAAGAGTGCATTTTCAGTTAGAACGAATGTGGCATAGTAGTTTGAACATTGAACTGTGACTCTGGAGATCATAGGTTGATTCTCTGCTCAGTCATTAAACCCACTGGGCATGTCACTTGCTCTCAGCCTCAGGGGAAGGCAATGGCAAACCTCTTCTGAACAAATCTTGCCAAGAAAACCCCATGATAGGTTCACCTTAGGATTGCCATAAATTGGAAACAACCTGAAGGCACAGAACAAAAACAACAGCTAGCTGTGCACTTTCGTGAAGATGTTAGATCCGGTTATAGTGCCACATGCCTTTATTGCATCCTATTTGGATTATTGTAACACACTCTTATGTAGAACTGCCTTTTCTCTCTGATCAGAAACTTCAGTGGGTCCAAAAGGCTGCAGCCCGCTGTTGAACAAAGATGGTTACAGGGAGCACACAACTCTACTGTTGAAATAGCTGCACAGGCTACATTTTCATTTTCAGGTAGAATTCAAAGTGCTGTTTAAAGTCCAGATTACCTAAAAGATTGTGTCTCCCTATATGAACCAGTCCAAGTTTTAAGATCTTTGGAGCAGGGCTTTTTCTTGTCATAGGGAAGGTTTGTTGCGAATACAGGATGGAACCATGATGGCAGCTCCAAGAGAATGGAACTCTCTTCTATGCGTGGACTGGTTGCCTCCTTCATGCTCTTTTTTGCTGACAGGCAAATACCTTTTTATTTAGTTAGAAATTAGATTTTTAAATCATGTGGCAGAGGAGTGCCTGAATGCCTTTATCTTTTTCTAAGTTTTAAAAAAATAAAATTGTTTTCATTTTTTAATATCTGTAAAATAAAATTTTTAGTTGATTTTTTGTCTTTTTGTCTTTTGTGTTCTGGAATGGCTTTTTCTTTACCAGCTTCCACTTTTCTTATGATTTCTGTTTTGGTGGCCAAACAAATAGAATTATTATTGTTATTATTATTATCATTATCATGCTGGGGATTGCTGGTAAGGCAGGCTGATTCACTTTTCTTTCTGTTTTGCTGTTTACTCATGCTCAATAAGGGATTCTGGTCCACCTGCTGTTGCTTTCCCTGTTGTAGGCAGGCAGAGAGAACTATAGTAGGATTGGCTAAGAAGCAGTCCACTCTTTTTCAGCTCAAGCTATATTGCACTCTTTACTGCAGACATGCTGATGCAACCTGGCAATTAAACATCTATGTGTTTCCAGTCCTTCACCGCCCTCCCAGTGCTAATGCTCTTACAAATCTTCCAGCTAGACAGTGAACAAAGAGGAAAAGATAAGGGGCTGGGTAGGCAAAATAAGACTTTTGGAAAGGAGCTTCTCTGGGCATGTCTACCCAGGCCAATTAAACCAGTTCCCTCCCTCCCCTCCCTGGCCCTGTACACGATGCAGGGCCAGATCCCCGATTTGAGTGCAAACTGTCTTCACAACACAGTGCCAGTTGTTTAAAAAACCCTCATCTTTTGCCTCAGACTTTGTAGGAAAACTCAGATCACTCTATAGTAATGCATGATGGCTGTTTACACATGTGTCCTGCTGTGCTGCTTGGTGCCACCACTGCTGACAGAACTTGCTTTCTCTGAGGTCACAACAAGGCACCCAGCCATGTGGTTGATGCTGGGCACCTCTTTTCTGACCTCAGAGGGAGTGATATTTGCTAGGGTAGCACCGCTGGGTGGCACAGCAGTGTAGATAGCCACCTGCCATTGCTGCGGAGTGTGAAGGTAGTGCAGGGGAATCAGAGCAGCTCTTGTGCCAGAATACTCCAGGAGCAACCTAGGCCTCGTTTCCACTTCATAATAAACTGGTTTGCAAACTGATCTGAGCCGTTTTAAATGCCCTTTGTTCGCACTTGCACTGAATTTCTGCCGCGGTTTGTCGAGGCCCCCCCCCCAGCTCTAAACCCATTTAAACCAGTTCTTCTGGATCTGTGGAATTCCGCATGTGTTTTGCAATGAATAGATTCAGCGCAAGTGTGGACGTGCTCTCTATTTGATTCGGTTCCTGTGGCGCGGTCACCCCTGTGAGGCGACTACATTTTGAATTGATCCATTGCTGAATGTGAACGCAAAGTGGATTAAATTGAAATGGGAGTTCGATCACAGCTCAAATAGTGTGAACGTCTATTTGGCGCTACATTGCTTCATTGATTCGACTAAAAAAATGATTTATTTTGTAGTGAGAATGAGGCCATGAAGTATTTTGGCTTGTGTAGATGAACCTTTTGAGGCTTTGTTTACTGAGGTATGTCTGTATCTTCCTCTGCTCTGTATCACTGAAAAGAGCTGCTCCATAAGACCCATCATTTCCACGCCCCACCCCACAAGGAAAACACATGCTGCTTGTGGTCAGCAAGAAATACTCTATCCTTGACTATTAAAAAGATGAAAACCTATCCCATTGAGTAGATGCTAAAATCCAAGAAGTTCTCTTCCTTTCAGCTGAGAGCAGTGCAAAAGGACCACACTACTCCAAATGGACAACTGCTTTTGGCCATGGCCCTATTGGTGTTGGTTCCTAGAGAAATACCACAGCCCAACTAGGGGTAGGTGGTGGTTCGTGCTAGGATTGGTAGCTCAGGGCCTCAGAAAATGCAAATACTGTATATACTTGTGTACAAGTCAACCTCATGCATAAGTCAAGGGAATGTTTTAGGACCAAAATAATGGATTTTGATATGACCCATAGGTAAATCTAGACTAGAACTTAGGGGGGAAGGAGGTTTCAACATCAGATTAAGAAGGAAGTGGAGGGAAATGGGGTGTTTGGGTGGTCAGTGATATCCGGAAGAGGAGGAGGAGGAAGATGGGGAGAAAAGGTTTTCACATCATATTGGAAAGTGATCAAAGTGGAGGGAAATGGAGTGCTTGATGGTCAGAGAGATCTAGCACCAACAGGCCTAGACTAAGACGAAGAGCCCTCCCTCCATTCCATCTGATGCCGTCTGGGGAAGAGACATAGGTCCAGCACATTGTATTTTTAATGTTTGTGTTTTAAGGGGGGAGGGTATCTGATTTGTCTGTTTTACTGTTGTTAGCCTCCCCGATTGATCTCAAAGGGACGGGATATAAATTATTATTATTATTATTATTATTATTATTATTATTATTATTATTATTATAATACTGTTTTAACTTGGACTGTTTTAGATTTGTTAGCCGCCTTGAATCCCTGTACTGGAAGGAAGGTTGGGATATAAATAACAACAACAGAAAAAACAACAACAACAACAGAGCAGCGACTGCATAAGAACCCTAATTTCAAACCCCACATCTGTCATGAGGTTTCTCAGAGATCCCACTCATGCCACAGTTCTTCAAACCAACAGATGGTTGAGACAAAATTAAGATAATAATTCTGGCCTTCCTTATATTGCTTTTGTTAGGATTCTTGAGATAAGACTGTGAAATGCTTTGAACAACTGAACTACACTATATAAAAGATTATTATTATTAGTTCCCTTCTGAATATTACATGGACAATCCTAAAACACTTGAGTGGGTGCTTTTCCAGACCACAGGTTCTACCAGCATTTATTTTATGTTGTGGAAAGTTAGGATTTGTCTATCTGACAAATCAAACCTGCGCAGAGGGGGGAAAATGTTTTGCTGAAAAAGAAGTTAATGCAGTGTGCTTTCATGCAGAACTCAAGCTTGCTTTGCTATTGGAGAGTAAATTATAAGTTTGTTAGCTGAAACAGCAGTTTGTTTTTTAAAGCAATTAAAGCTCTCTATTGTTGTTACATGGAAAAATTTCCTTCTCCTCCGCCCTTTGAAATTAAATGAGCAATTTTCATATGCAAAATTGTCTTGGGAAACTATTATTTTCCCTAAACTGTGCAGTGCTAAACCTCATTTTGTGGTGTGCATTGATTTATGTTGTAACTGCTATGTATAAATTCCAAAATTGCAGAGTGTTAACAAAGTGATGGTTTATAGCTAAAATGTGAGCTCTTAAATATGTAACAGAAATGTTAATAATCTGCCTTTTCAGTTAGATCGGTAGCTGCCGCTTCCTTCTCTCTAAGTTTTCTAGACTTTTCCTGGTAACTTTTCTACTGATAAAGTAACCCTGTTACTGATAAAGACAGATAAAACTGGATAATTAATTTAGGGCCTTTGCAGATTGTCAGAAATAGGGCAAATTGAGTCCACTTTAAGGGTTAGGGTTAGGGTTAGGGAATCATGGGGACTGTATTTTATTGTGGCATCAGAGCTGTCTGACAGAGAAAGCTCAATGTCTCAGAAAAAAGACAACAATTCCCATGATTCCCTAGCACTAACCCTAACCCTTAAAGTGGACTCAATTTGCACTATTTCTGGCAGTCTGCAAAGGCCGTTAGTTCTTCTACTTGCTTACACAGCTGGGGTGAGAATTGAGTCTCCTGTATTTGGAATTCTGAAATACAGAATATTAAAAAAACATTTTTAATAGATGGCTGAGACAGTGAGTGACAGCTGTTTTCTGATTTTCATTGTACACAAACTTTGTTTCATTCACAAAATTATTTAAAATGTATAAAATTACCTTCAAGCTGTGTGTATAAGGTGTATGTGAAATTCAAATGAATTTTGTATTTAGACTTGATTCCCATCTCTAAAATACCCGTATTTTTCGCCATATAAGATGCTCCGGCATATAAGACGCAC
>CM034708.1:75881315-75895199 GCA_020142125.1 Phrynosoma platyrhinos | reverse complement strand
AATTTAATGTGCACTATTTCTGGCAGTCTGCTTAGGCCTTTAGAAAATCCCAGAAAGTTTTGGGACAGCTTACAAACTGGGTTGATAGCTGTCTCTGGGATCTGAGGCAAAAGGTCTAGGATAGAGCTGTGAACTGTGTGACCCTTCAGATGTTTTGGAGCTGTAACTCTCAGCATTTCTCACCATTAATTCTGCTAACAAGGTCCCTGGGATTTGCAGTTCAGCAACATCAAGAGGTCCACAGTATTTCACCCTATAGTCTCTAGGGATTAAATCATCCTTATCTGGAATCAAGAGAATGGTGAGGGAATGTTTGAAAGTTTGGAAGGGAGTGGAAGGTGATAATATGTCTGGCTGCTGGTGAGGGAATGTTTGAAAGTTTGGAAGGGAGTGCAAGGTGATAATATGTCTGGCTGCTTTCAATTCTTTCTTGAATATAGGTTGAATGTCTCTTATCTGAAGTACTCCAACATCCAAAACATTTTGAGCTGCAATACAAGTAGCACACAGTATGTAGCTTGAGAGAGAGACATAACAGGAGAGACAAGCAAGGATCTGGGAAATGGTGGGAATCTACATCTCTTGCCCTTTTACAGATTCTCAGGGCCTAAGCAGACTGGCGGCACGGGGCTGCCCTGGGAAGGTGCGCCGCGGGACCGAGGCATCCCCACGCCTCAATCCTGCAGCGCACCTTCGCCGCCCCTGAAAGGAGCGCTAAAATAGCCCTCCTTTTACAAGTCAGTAAAAGTGCGCCACAAAAGCTTGCGGCACACTTTCGCTGACTTTTCCGCCGCAGCGTGTCCGGACACTGCGGCGGGAGGTTGCTCTCGGAGGCTCCGAGGGCAACCTTGGGAGGAGGAAGGGGTGCTGAGCGTGCGGTTGCCCCTCCCCTTCCCTGTCTCTATTAGCTGTCTGCCGAGGCCCTTAGTCTCTATCCAGTCTCATTATGTATATGCAAATACAGGTATTCCAAAATCCAATAAATAAATAAATAAATCTGTAATACAAAACATTTCTGGTCCCTTTTGCAGATTCTCAGTCTCTCTCCAGTCTTATTGTGGATATGCAATATTTCTGGTTGGATACTCAACTTTTATAAGAAATTACCCTCTTCTTTCCTTCAGAGAAAAGTATTGTAGAATGCTTGTGGGTTTCTATTCATCTACAAAATTATTATCATTATCATTATCATCTTTATATCCTGCTTTTTTTTTCCAAACTAGGAACAAGTTGTTGCTGTGTGCCTTCAGTTAATATTTGGCTTGTGGTGACCCTAAGGAGAACCAGTCATGGAGTTTTCTTGGCAGAATTTAGTCAGAGAGGGTTTGTCCTTGCCCTCCTATGAGACTCAGAGTGTGTGATTTACCCATGGTCACCCAGCGGGTTTCCATGTCCAAGTGGAGATTCGAACCCTTGTCTCCAGAATCATAGTCAAATGACTACACCATGCTGCAACTAATACAAATATAGTACATTAATTAATTTATTTTTTATTTATAAATTTATGTAGCTAAAAACTTAGAAAGCTCAACATTAAAATAGAATTAAATATTATATTGTGAATACAGCATTAAAGCAATTTAAAAATTGCTTTAAAATAATAAAATGTAATTAAAACAGTTCAGGAAAAACAGTACTTCACATTTAAAAACATTCTGCTCTATCAACCTGTCATAATTAAAACATCTTTGCCTGCTGACGGAAGGACAGCAAGGAGGGGGTCATTCCTACCTCACTGGGGCTGCATTTGCACTGCAGAAATAATCTAGTTTGACACCATCTTAACTGCCATGGCTTAATGCTATGGAATTCACAGAATTATAGTTTTGTAAGACTTTTAGCCTTCTCTGTTAGGGAGCTCTGGTGTTACAACAAACTACAATTCCCAGAATTCTATAGCATTGAACCATAGTAGTTAAAGTTGTGTCAGACTGGATTATTTTTGCAGTGCAGATGCAGCCTAGGAAGAGAGTTCAAGAGCCTAGGGGCAGCTAGATCCAATCTCCTGTCCCCACTAGCCATGCCTTTGGAGATGGTGGTAATGAGAGAGAAGCCTCTTCTAACAATGTCAGGCCTCAGACAGGTTCAAATAGAGAGATGATGATGATGATGATGATGTGGTCTGTCAGATAGCTTTCACCAAAGCTATAATATCAATGTGAAGCCTGCAAGATTTTCTGACTCTAGGGAAGAGGTGAATGAGACAGTATCATTAAAAAATTGAAAATATGCTCACTTGATACTCCCTTGAGTAAAACATAGCATCAAATACATTGTGTGACATTATTGATCATACACAACTATTTTAAGCAGAAATGTAGTGAGGAATGTCATGCAACATATTTATTCTGATGTGTGCAAGGGCTTTCCTGTTCAGTGGAGACTAAAAGAAAGGATTGAATGCACTCATGCTACACACCATAATGTACAAGACTATCCTGAAGCTCACCAGGAGCATTGTAGCACCTGCAAAGCTTGAAATAAGAACTTAAGTGCTTACATTGACTCAATGATAAAGGTTAATGTTTCATTCTCTAACAGCACTGGAAATTTATTTATAACCTGTAGGAAGGATTATGGTAATATTATTTCTTAGCACACTTAGCTTCAATACAGTCTTCCACTAAAGGAAATAAAATATTGGCTAAATATTGCAGAAATAAATGATTGAATGGAAATTCAAACAAGAATAAAAATCAGTGTGCCCCCTGCAGTTAAAGTACTTTCCCATACTAAAATATCAGTTTTACCTTCTTCACCCTTTCCTCACTCAGAGCATTCTGAAAGTGACTGCTAGATGTCAAGCAATCAAATTGTTTTCCATCGTCTGGAAGCCTGCATTATGTCTCCACCGATTCCATTAATTTAAAATCCTATGTGTGTGTGCCTTACCACCAAAGAAGAACAAGTTCCAATTGAATGTAAATAGACTTTTGCCTAAAGTTGCCCAGTGTGGACTTTTAGGAACTTTGCAATCATTAGAATTTGCAAAGAGCAGTGTGATTGCAGGAGGAACTGTATAATTAAGTATTCCATAAGGAATGTGGAAGCGTGACAGAAAGGTACTAGAAAGTAAATATAAGACACGGTCAGATTTTGTTGTTTTGGTATCAGCAGGGAAGGGAATATACTCTTTACAGTGCAGTTTGATGGAAATAATGCCCACATTGTTCTTTGGGGCATATATTCAGGTAATGAGCTCTGCCATTGTGAGGGAAGAAATTATTCCAAATAACAAAGGCATCAACATGGTATATGTTAAAGCCATATGCCTATGGAAATTGGAAGACAGTATGGTTTAGTGGTTTAAATGTTGGACTAGGAGACTGAGGGCCTTTGTAGACTGCCAGAAATAGTGCAAAGGGAGTCCACTTTAAGGGTTAGGGTTAGTGCTAGGGAATCATGGGAATCAATGTATTTTTTTTCTGAGACATTGAGCCTTGTCTCTCAGAGAGCTCTGGTGCCACAATAAACTACAGTTCCCATGATTCCCTAACCCTTAAAGTGGACTCAATTTGCACTATTTCTAGCAGTCTGCAAAGGCCCAGAGAGACCAAGGTGTGAATCCCTGTTCAGCAATGCAAACCCACTTTGTCATCTTTGGCAAGTTACACTTTCTCAGCCTAAGAACAAGCCAATGAAAAACCTCATCTGAATACATCTTGCCAAGAAAACCCTATAATAGGGTCACCATAAGTCATAGTCGAAGGGTCATAATAATTAGTAATCCCTGGCCTCATGTGGTCATGTAAATATCTAACTGAGAATGAATAGAAATGGGAGAGGAAAATGGAAGGCTTTCTTTTTTGTATCCTCCCTAGTCTTCTTTCTGCTATAGCGGGAGCTGGGCACTGTTTTGGTCCTAGGGCAGATTGCCCACCTTGAACCAATTCAGCAGACCAAATAATATAGAACATGAGGCCCTAAAACCAAACTGCTGCTCTTTGTTGTCACGATCAGGTCCCTCTCAGAAACCCATTTATCTTTCTGTTTGAATAGGAAGATGTGGGTTTCTTGTCTGTGCATGGAGAAATGGACTTATTTGGTGTTTGGGATGTTTTCTCTTTCTCTGGTAAATGACTATAAATTATGAATATTCCCCTTAATGTCCATTTGGGTCTCAACTAGGAGGGTACATGATGTGCAGAGGGATACTCCTGATCTCTGATCACTGTTGGAGACAACAGTGGGACTTGATATCCTTCCAGCTGGAAACATTTGCAGTGTGAAGAAGAATCTTCCTGTACTAGGAGGAATGTTTCAAAGACTGAGAGCAGCTTCTATGGCTTGGCTCCCCTACACTATATTAAGTGATCAATACTATTAGTGATAAGGGCATCATGTATTTGCAGCCATGCCCATTGAACATTAATCGATATTTGCAGAATTCCCCTAGGTGCTTAGGGCCTAAATATTTATTGTAGTACATGCAAATGTTTCTTTAGAGAGATGGAGAAGGTTACAGTTTTTCTATCAGGACACTATGTGTCACTTTAAACTTCCTTGAGGTCCTTAACATGCCAAGTAAACAAATTTCCATCATGCCTTTTAGCAAAATGTTCCATTTCATTGTACAAATAGGGGCCTAAACTTTATTGCTGAGTCTGGCTACAACAGACCCAGTGAATCAGTAAAAATTTGGTAGATCAGCACTTAAGTAAATTCCATTGATTCAGTGGGATTACTCAATTGGGACTAACAGTAAAAGCCAAGACATTTTCTTTTACTAGATGCTATGAAATGAGGGGAGATTAAGCATGGAAAGAAGCCAGTAACATCAACTATTGAGGAGTACAACAACTTTGTTTCTAGGTTGCAGAATCCTGTCTCCCCAGCACTGGATTACAGGAGCTTCAGATTTGGGTGCTAGTTTTCTGTAACTCTTTTTTGTATAATACATGGAGGAGTAAAACAAGGAAAGTAGGGATCTCTGCATTTTTATAACGTGAAGGCATACTCTATACATCTGGGAAAGCCTCTGGAAAGTCTAATCTGCACTGCAGAAATAATGTGTTTGACACTGTGGCTTAATGCCGTGGAATCCTGGGATTTATAGTTTGGTGGAGCACTAGAGTGCTCTGACAGAGAAGGCAAAATATCTCTCACATGACTACAAATCCCAAAATTGCATACCATTGAGCTATGGTAGTTAAAGTGGTGTCAAACTACAGTCATCCCTCCTGATTTGCGGAGGATCCATTCCGGACCCCTCCTCCCCGCAAATTGGGAAAATCATAAATATCTAAGCCCCATTGATTTCAGTGGTGGTGCGCAGTACCCTAGGTGTGCACACCATTTTGTCCCTCACTGCTTGCCGTCCATGAAGGACCGAGACTGCAGACTCCAAGTCCGCAAACGGGGAGGGATGAGTGTATATTATTTCTACAATGAAGATTAGATTGAATTTTCTATAGCTGCTGGACTCCAACCTTCATCAGCCTTAATCTGACCAGTGCTGAAGCACTTTTATTATTATTATTATTATTATTCAACATTATCTGGAGGGTTGCAGTTCCCTTGGGCCTGGCATACATTTTAATATTTTATTTGGATCAGGTCATTGTACAAATATTGCTTTCCTGTTATGCAAGAGTTTCATTTGCACCTCTATAAAATTAGCATCATTCATGCTGTGCAAGTAAGAGGAGCTGGAGTAAATGCTGATAACTGGATGAGCTCCATTTTACTGAATAGCCTTTTCACAAGACCCATGCCCAGCACAAGATAAAAAACAGCTTGTGTCGCTTGATACCTGCTGTGCCTGCTGTCGCCTACTGACCATTCTTAATCACAATTCCAAAGTGAAGAATGAGCTGTTCTGTGCCAACTATTTTGTTCTTTGCATTTGTGCTGTCATGAGTGTTTTACTTTTAATTACCACTCTTTTTGCCATTTTCCCTGGTATATCTAAACCAGGTTTTTTGGGCGTTTTTTGAAGCAATGAGCTTGTCTCCTCACTGGACCATATGGCAATTGCTGACTGAAGTAATGCAGCTCTGTGGTCTTATTGCAGCAGAACTACCTTGGCTAAAAATATATGGACAGAAAATCAGGGTTAACACTCGAGACCTAGGCTGCATCTACACTATATTATTAATGCAGTTTGACATCACTTTAACTGCTATGGTTCAAAGCTATAAAATTCTGGGATTTGTAGTTTTGTAAGATATTTAGCCTTCTCTGCCAGAGACCTCTGATGCCACAATAAACTACAAATCCCAGTATTCCACAGGATGGAGCCATGGTAGTTGAACTGGTGTCAAGCTGCATTAATTCTGCAGTGTGGAAGCAGCCCTAGAAAACTAGGATGAGAAAACCAGTAGAATTGTGTAGATACCGGGTGACTGTATAGAATAATCTGTCAGATGTTGCTCTTCAGTCCTTTCTCTGATGAAGGAGGTGGAGGTCAGAGGTTGGAAAAAAGCTGAGTATAATTTAAGAAAATAGTCAATGATGGTGTTTCTTTTTAGAATCTGTTTTCTTGGGGATCATCTAACAGCAGAAGCAAATTCTAGATTAAATCTAGGTTTGTATTTTGGTTTAATACATTTGTGTATATATTAGAGATTTATAACATACCTTGTAATAAAACAATTATTCAGCTGGCATACAACAAATTTTCAGAGAGATAGCCTGTTTCAATATAAAACAGTCGCCTGTTTCAATATACAGAAGCATCTTAGAGCACCTTAATGAATAAACCAAAACGTGTCATCAGAAACTTGCATGAATTACAGCCCACTGCGTCTGAAAGAATAGTCTGTGGAAACTTATATTGAAGCAAACTCATTAGTCTTTAAGGACTAACTCCTTATTTTTATATAACTATAATTGTCTAATGAATTTAACTTGTGAGGGGGCTGGGGAGAGGGATAGGACAACAGAGGTGCTGGAGAATGCAATATTGAAGCGTCTCCTTCCGAGCTGGTGTGCCTGCTGCTACAGCTATGCCTATGGGGCTGCAGCGACTTTTGCTACTTTTAAGAGAAGACTGTGACAAATCCATCCATGGGAGAATAGCAATTTCTAGGCATTATGTGACTAGCTGAAACATCTTTTCCATTTTTTTAAATGTTCAGATAAAATGTAGTTATTCCAGGCTTGCCAATAAGAATAGAAAATTTGTTGATCCTGAAAACTTGCTTTATTGCCCCACTTGCACACATATCTGAAAATGCAATTTTTACTGAAGTACATATGTGTGTGTGGGGGGGGAGGCTTCAATAATGCTTCCTTGCCTGGGCACCTGTAGATTATTTTTTTTTTTTTTTGTATACACCATTAATGAGAGGCCATTTACAAGTCTGAGTAACTCCATCTTGTCCATTAACAAATAGTGCACTTCATACCCTGAGAGCGAGCAATTGTAATAGGCCCAGGAGCCAATTTTCCACTTCTGACATCCTTCAGGGCCTCAGCCCTCCCCCCCCAGTAAAAATATGGAGAAAACCCCCAAAACAAAAGTGAAAGCATTTAAAGTGCAATTATGTTTTTGTTTTGGTTTTATAAAGATAACCTTTTTTGATGTTAAACACTAAAGGAGATGCTTGTAGCCCATTCAGAAGCAGATGGCTTCTAGAAGTGAAATTCTTCACTAATTTTGTTCTCAAACAAAACAGCAAGTAATATTAATAATTTTCTTTCAGATGTGAAAAAAGTCTTTGAAAACTTCTCAGTTTTCAGATTTTTCACAGTTCTGGACTTTATAATCTGTTTGTTTGTTTTGCACAGGAAAAAGCATTTTCTGCATAGAAAATAGTCTTTGTGCACATAAATACTATTTTATGTGGAGAAAATGCTGCTTTCTGCACACACTCTCTCACACACACGTGTGAATTTTGCACAGAGTAAGTCCTGAAATGCAAAGATTCTCTTTAGTCCAGGATTCTCATTGGGGTTTCCAGCTATTTGAGAAATGTGTCTTTTGACCATTTTTTCAAATATATTCTATTATTAATTGCCATTCCTGGAGGCTTCTAGGCAGTATAGTTTTGGATTTTGGTGCCAGAGAAAAGGTCTTCTGAGAAATGTGGAGGGTCTGAAAGCAGCAAAATCACAACCGATGAAACTCATACAGCCACAGGTCAACACTTTGCTCATACCTGCAATAAACAAATGGGAAACAATCACATAGGTTTAAGTTGAAAGACTAAAGAATCCAAAAGCAGTCACACTAATACAGACTCCTTCAACAAATGAGTTCAAGGGAACATGTATAATTTTACCTTGTTCCTGCTAGCAAACTGAGAGGCAGGTTATGCTGAGACATGTTAAACTGTCTAGGTGACCATCAACTTTGAACAGGTATTTAAAACCAAGGTTTATTCCTGGCATACCATTATAACACTGTCACTCATAAAATAATAGGAAACTCTTTCTCCAACTACAAATTGCTGTGCATGCAAAGAAACACAATGTGTGCAGAAGACAGTGGCATCTGTAAGCTTCAGGAAGCTGCAGGTTTGCAAGTAGCAAAGCTTGCTGGAAAAAAAGCCCCTGAAAACAGCGTACTGTGTGGCCACAGAATGGATGTTTGTGGAAGGAAGAAAAATAAACTGGAGGACAATAGCAGGGTACATCCTGGACACAAGGATTATAAGACTTTGCTGATTTCATACTTGCATGTGATAATGTTTTTTTTAAAGTCCTTATTTTGTGAGATTATAAGACTTTTTGCATTTTTAAAATTATTTTGTGCATTTCAGGAGCTTCTTGAATAATAATAATAATAATAATAATAATAATCAGAAAGTTGCATCCTCCCCCACCCAAAAAAACCCTACAGAATTCTGTGCAAGATATAATATTCTCTGGCCAAAAAAAAAAAAAAAAAGGGAAGAGAAAGGAAAAATAGAAGGGGTATCATAAAGTTTTAATTATCACCTTAAAAAAATTGACAGAAAGTTTGTTTTGATTTGCAGTTGTTAACTCATCTCTACGTAGCCACCATCCAGATTTACACATTTTCTTGACCCTCCAAATACCGTTATTGTAGAAGTCTGCAGGTTGCACCTTAAACCACTCTTCCACTCAAATTGGCGCCCCCACAATGGATTTTTCATTTTTGGGAAATGAAAAAGTCAATTGGTGATGATGTCACTGCACAATTTCATCAATATACCACAATAACTTCTGGGTAGTTGTTATTATTTAAGATACCCCCTCGTACTTCTCCATCTTACACATTAGTCACTTGTGGCACAACCTGTAACAAAAATAAAGGACACCATGAGCTGATTTTCTCAACATCTTGCACTTAGGGACCAATGATGACTGTGACAAAATTTCATCAATATACTATAACAACTTTCAGGTGATAATTATTACTTTACGATACCGCCTGATATGCTCTTTTTATTGTCATGCAGGGGTGAGCCACCGCAACATAGTAGTTTGAGCATTGGACTACGACTCTGGAGTCCAGAGTTAAATTCCCTGCTCAGCAGTGAAATCCACTGGGTGATCTTGGTCCGGTCACATGCTCTCAGCCTCAGGGGAAGGCAATGGCAAACATCCTCTGAACACATCTTGCCAAGAAAACCTCATGATAGATTCACCCTAGGGTTGCCATGTCAGAAATGAGTTGAAGGCACAAAACAACTAGGGGTGAATATCCAGCAGAGATTGCCAGGTTTTTCCATGGGTTGTCTAAATATCTGAAAGTGGGTCTATATGGCTGCCTATTGTTTCAGGTCCCAGTTATCCAATATGACTCACCGGCTTTGACATCACCCCCATCCCAATGTATGAAATATTTCCCTTTTGTTTATCCCTGTGTTTCTCATTCCCCAAAGGAGACATAAAACCTGCTTGAGTAGTGTTTGAGAAAACTGAGCAAAGAATGAAGGGAACATAGAAATTTAATGTGACATCTTGCTTCAGTAAAATAGGATGTAGAGTAGTCATTGAAACATTCCTTATGCGTTAGGGTTTGACTTAGCATACCAATTGAGTATGTGCTGCCTTTCTGACTCACTTTGGTCTTTATTATAACCCATCACGG
The DNA here is from genome assembly GCA_020142125.1 of Phrynosoma platyrhinos. Taxonomy (NCBI): domain Eukaryota; kingdom Metazoa; phylum Chordata; class Lepidosauria; order Squamata; family Phrynosomatidae; genus Phrynosoma; species Phrynosoma platyrhinos. The sequence goes on along the minus strand of CM034708.1, from coordinate 75,885,196 downwards.
TGTCTAAGAATTGTTCCAGTGTCTGAATTCTTGAAACTTCCAAATCTTTTGCACTTCTGTGTTTTTCGGGTTAACCTTAACAGAAGTATTACACCCACCCCCTTATGGACTAGCTTGGTCTTTTTTCCTGTTTTTAATACATTGTCTCTGATCTGCTATTCACTGCTGGAAGTGTAAACAAATAGAAGCTAATGAGCTTGAGATTCCAGAAAAGGTAGAACATTTGCTAATGAGTGGGTGACTTCAAATTTAAAGAGAGGGAATGCATTAATAAAATTAACTCAGATGTATTACCCAAGTGCCTTTATGGTTTTACATAACTGTTTTCCAATATGCTGGTCTAAAGAAAACAATCACATTGGAGCAAAGTGATAATATCATTCACTTCTTGTATTTAAACTTTAGAATTTCTATTATAGTTGGTTTAACACACCCCTGCCCTACAGTTATTTCTTAAGCCTTGGCAGGATTCATTTGATGCTGCTTGACTGCCCTCTACGGGTTGCTAATGAAGATGCTCTGCCACTTCATTCAGAAGCGACAAAATTCGGTGTATTGAATGTACTGCCTCCCTCTCTAGGCTTGCCCCTAAATGGGATTTGAAATGAAGGGGATAATTCTCAGCTCACTGGTTGACAACAAAAAGCAAATGTTTGGCTTTTCTTCAACTCCAATCAGTGGTGTATTTTTTTTTCTTTAAAAGACAGGATCCTGGTTCAGAAATACCAGTTTACTTTTCACAGGAAGATAGCGCTGTGTGTTGATGGGAAAATGCACTTTTGTACCAAAATCGCATTCCGAATTCCATTTAGTTACAGTATCTCTTACTGATGATTTCAGCTTGGGTAACTGATGATTGTGTTCATCTTGCTTGAATGCCTACTGTCCTTCGGGGCCAAAGTGTACAATTGTGCTGCAACAGGCATAACATTGGCCTTGCCAAACAAAATTTATAGCAATGAACAGTTTGACAGAACTTGGGAAAAGGCACTGATTTTTTAAGACATGATCTGTCCCCATTCCCCCAACAGCTGTGATACCACATGTTCAGTGGCATTGTGTTTCCGATGCTGAACAGGGATTCATGCTCATCTGCCTAAGAATTAGGGTTTTGTTATTCTTGTTGCTGTCTGCTTTCTTGGAGAGAGCCATGGACATGGATAGGATTGCGGATAGTGCTGAAGATTTAGTAAAAGTATGTGTGTGTGTGTGTGTATGTGTGTGTATTTGTGTGTGTGTGTTTGTGTTTAAAGGGCTTGGTGTGGTCAATAGTGTATTTTTTACATGTATACTTGAGGGTTGGTAGGGTGTAGTGGTTTGAATTTTGGATTAGGACTCTGGGAGACCAGAATACAAATTTCTCTTTGGCCATGGAAACCACTGGATGTTCTTGGGCAAGTCACACTCTCTCAGCCTCAGAGGAAGGTCATGGCAAACTCATCTGAATAAATCTTGCCCCCAAAAAACCATGATAGTGTTGAATACTTTAAGGTAACCAGAAGTCGGGAAGGACTTGAAGGCACACAGTAACAACAACAACAACAACATTGCTTATTAATGTTGAAGAGAAAAAATTATTTCAAACTTGAAAAGAAGCTCATAATTCAGAAGGTGCCACAAACCTATCTGAATTAGTTTTCTGTTCCAAATTTACCAACATTTCTGGCGGTTTTGTTAGTTCTTTTGTCCATACATGGTGGCAAAAACAACATGCACTCATCCAATTTTTTACAAAACAAAATAGCTTACTCTTCAAGGCTGTGCTATCGTAATAGCTGTGCTAGATTTAGAGAACTCGAAAAAGAAATGTTTTGAATTCCCAACTTGAAGTAACTTCAAAGAAGCAGTTCTCTTTTTTCTTCCCCCAAAGGCAAAAAACTATAAAACTAAAAATCCTCTTTTGTTTCCCAAATTGGCACCGTGACATTTGGCTTGATCTTCCGCAGAATTACTTGGAAATAAGTCCCACTGTGTTCCATAGGGCATACTCGCAGTTTGCAGTCCTTTGTGTATTTTCCTGGTAGGTATGCCCCAGTGAACTCAGTGGGGGTGTGTTTCCAAGTGAACATTAATAGGAAGAAGGAGTCTGTGAATCACCTAAATCAAAAAGCACTTTTTCAGTCTTCCCCCCCCTGAGATAAATAGCTGGAAGTGCTTCTAGTGTGTTCACATGACCCCTAGGGCATGTAGGAGAACATAAAAAAAAACATAGATTTGCAGTCCTAAGCTAGCCCAGATAATCATGTTTCTTGAAACAATTACAGTGCCTCAGTTATGATGTGAACATCAATGCAAAGGCTTTGCAGGAGGTCTCAAGTGCAAACAAACAAACAGACAACCAAAGTATGGGCTCAACCATCCAGGTTTGCTTACTGGAGGCTCACTACTGAGTTGAACGTATGCAGTGGATGTATTTTCTTCTTAAACAGACAAACCCTACTAAAGATAAGCAGGAGACTCTAGATAAACCCTGGATCCATGGGGACAATTTATATCTCTAGGGCTGCAAGCACATTGTAGAAATAATCCAGTTTGACACCATTTTAACTGCCATGGCTCAATGCTGTGGAATCCTGGGATTTGTAGTTTACTGTGGCACCAGAACTCTCTGACAGAGAACGCTATATGTCGCACAAACTACAATTCCCCAGATTCCATAGCACTGAGCCATAGCAATTAAACTGGTGTCAACTGGATTATTTGTGCAGTGCGGATGCAGCCTAGATGAAAGAGAGAGAATTTCGCAAAGCCAGTTTATCTTGGTGTGTAACATAGTTCTGTCACCTCTGTGATCCTTTTTTTTTTTTTTTTTGGTTTTCTTTTTTCTGGCACATCTTACATTTTACCTCTGCTATTCAGAGCCAAAAGGCTGAAGAGTAGTCTTGATCAAGTCTGAGCTTATGTGTACCTATGTGTGAATTTTCAGATTTCTGTCCTATAATGTAATAGCAGGAGTATTGAATACAGTAAGCCCAGAAGACACAGTTCACAACTTTGCAGAATGTTAGACAGCCTAAGGGCCTTGGCAGACAGCTTAAAAAGCTGTCCTTGGCGCAGGGAAGGGGAGGGGCAGCCGCACACTCGGCGCCCCATCCCCCTACCGAGGTCTTCCTCGGAGCCGCCGGCCCTCCGCACGGCCGGCGCTCCGAGGACGACCTCCCACCGCAGCGTCCAGACACGCTGTGGCAGAAGGGTCGCCGAAAATGCGCCGCAACATTTTACGGCGCACTTTCGGCTACATATGAAAGGAGTGCTATTTTAGCACTCCTTTCCAGGGGCGCCAATGGTGCGCCGCTGGATCGAGGCATGGGGATGCCTCGCTCCTGCGGAGCACCTTCCCAGGGCAGCCCACGGCTGCCCATCTGCTTAGGCCCTAAGGAAACTTATTTTCTCTCGCTTTCACTTTCGTCATTTTGGAAGAGCGAACTCCATAGCAGTAGTAGCAGCAGCAAAAATAATGATAATAATCATGTTACAGGACTTTTCAGATTGAAAATACTGTGTAAATTAGTGCTATTTAGAATTTCTGGTCCCTGGAAAGAAAAAAAAAAACACAATTCAAGCCAATGGGTACAAAAATGGCAATGGTCCCTGGGACATGGGGAGGGAGGAGATTGCCATTCCCCTACATCAGAACACAAAGTTCTGATGCTAATGATTTCTCAATCCACAGTATAATTTTATTTCATTATTGTCAGTGTGTGGATGATGAGTGTTGTAGTGATGCTCTTTGGCACCCAGCAGAATCTGCAAGACAAGCTGGCTGCTGTGATCCACATCCACTTTGTAACTCTTACCATCAACTGGGTCAGCTTCCCTTCTTCAGGATTCTATTTTCCTCAGTCAAGAAGACACATTGTAAAGTCCAAAAGCATAGTTTT
>CM034708.1:75845148-75856932 GCA_020142125.1 Phrynosoma platyrhinos | reverse complement strand
TGTCCATGTGTATTTGCTTTTCACATTACAGTAAATGCGAAATTACTGCAGTTTCGCAAATGCATTTCCTCTACACTCCCGAAATTAAAAAGATCTCGGATAATACCAGTTTCTGTCCAGTTTCTGACCAGTTTCTGTGCGACGTCGTGTGAAATCATGAGGCACAAATTCAGTTTTTGTTTGGGATTTGTGTGGATTAACCAACAGATTTCCCCCGTGTGATAATGTCCACAGACAGATTAGGGAAACTGGTGAGGAAACACAGCCTCCAAATGGTGTACAGACCGGCCAAGAAAATCCAGCAAATGCTTCGCTCAACGAAGGACAAGAGAGACCCTCTCACTGTCTCAGGTGTTTACCGCATACTGCACAGTGGTAGATAAGTCTACTTAGGGACCACCAAAGACAGTGTTCAAACATGAATAAAGGTACATGAGAGACACTGCAGACTGGGTCAGCCAGAAAAAAATCAGCAGTAGCAGAACATGTTATAAACTATCTTGGGCATAAAATGTTATTTGAAAACAATGAAATTTTGGACTATGCCAACAACCATCAGGTCAGGATGCACAGGGAAGCATTGACATCCACAAATGCCTAGACAACTTCAACAAGAAATAGGAAACTCTTAAAGTAAACAAAGTTTGGCTACCAGTCCTAAAAAACATCAAAATCAAGACCCAGCAAATGCAAGGGTCAGAGGTTTTCCTAGCAGACAATAGATCGCTAATTACAGGCATCCCTCCTTGTTTGCAGACTTGAAATCCATGGTCTCACTCATTCACAGACGGCAAGTGGGGGAGGGACAAAATGGCACACATGGGAATGCCCCCCATTGTAATATTTGCATTTCTCTGGATTTGCTGGGTGTGTGTGTGTGGGTCTGGAATTGATCCTCCCTGAATTGGGAGGGACGCCTGTAAATAGACACAAATCCTGCTTGCATACCTCCCACTCTGAGGCCTTGCAATTTAACCACAGAACAATACACAGATTAGCATGTAAATCACCTTCTCACAACCAAGGGTCACCCAGTGCCAGCATTCTCTGACGATGCCAGCCACAGATGCTGGTGAAACGTCAGGAATAAACACAGCCACATAGCCTGAAAACCTACAAAAAACTATAAAAAGTAAAACTTCAGCAATCTGAAAACAAACCAGCGCATCCTGGAAAAAATGAAATGAAGAACAGCTTTTCCTGTGAGTCCAGATTTCTCCATTTCTATATATTCTGCTCCTCTAACCACCCAGATAGAGGAACGCTCATATAATGGAGGACTCATATAATGGTGTGAATTCACTTTGCCTCCTGGTGGCATGTAAATTCAAGTGACCTGTTAATGTTCCCTATTAGCTTCCCCATTAATTGTTAGAAATCAATTCTAGCCTGTTACATTAAATAAATAATTTATTAAGGTGGTGAGAAGAAGGTTCAGTTCAGTTTATGAAATAGTTGGAACAGGCTTGTCGAAAGCACTCTACTCTTGATTCTTGTCAATCAATGGGCATCTTGCCTTTGGAAGGTGTCTGCACCCTCAAAAATCTTTAAACTCAAGCTTCATGCTTGCTCTCTCTCAGTCCTGGGAATGGATTAGCATAAGTGTGTATATTATGTATTTTTAGCCTCACTAAACCTTACGATGACTAACTAAATCATTAATTTGTTGGGGGTGTACAAATTGTGGAGGAAACAAAGTCTGCTCCATTTCATTCTTACTGCTTTATAGATATAGGAATAATAGGAGCTTCACTATAATGGTTTCTGTTTCTTAAACTCATAGGTATGGAATAGTGATTTCATTTTTAACACGCTTTTCTCTGCTGTAGTCTGTAAATGAAGATGGAAACAACACAGTGGTGAAAATGTTATATAAAGAGAAAAGCACATTGTCTGAAACAAGGCCATTTTGAGATCTGAGCTCTTCTTCACAGTAAAGTTCAAGGTTTGAGCCCCCGTTCCAACGGCCCACTTACCTGACAGCAGTGGATTGATTTGGAGAGCTGGCTACTACTGTTTCTGAGAGTGTTTAATGTAGCTTTGCTCTGGGACATTATGGGGAATTTAAACAGCTAGGTAAGAGTGGCTGGAAAAATGGCCCATGAGGAGGACCAAAGCAGGCATTGTTTGTAGCAGACCATACTGGTGTCCTTTGGTATGAGCATCTGTCCCCATGTAGTGGGCGCTGACACCCAATTTACATTGCCATTTAACCAAGACTAGACTTATTTTTGTAAAGCTAATAATTGCTACGTTGGGGCTAATAATTGCTACGTTGAACAAAACCTAAGAATGGTCATAAGTAGACCTCAGTCAGCATCCGTAAGCTTTCTTCTTTTCATCAATATGTACATAGCTTTAACATAGTTTGCATTCAGGTCTTTGTGAATCCATGCAGAAAAGAGGAATCAATTTATATAGCACGCCTTTTTTTTTTTTTTTTTTTGCACAGTCTCTTGCACAGAGAATGCTGTTTTCTGTGCAAAAACCATATTTACTGTACATAAAATCACTTTCTGTAGATGAAAAGCTCACATTTGACTAGAGTAGAGACTAATTTTGCACAGAAAAAGTCCTAACGGTGTAGAAACTAACCACATCTAAATGTTCTTGACAGGATCATTAGAAGAAGAAAACAAACCAACCTTTTTCATTGAGTATTGGAAAATAGTAAAATACTGTTTACATCCCTAGTCTAATTGTTTAGCTTATATGCAGAAGTAGTTTTCAAAGTCAGAAGATAATAAGAGAATAGAACAACAACAAACAGCTCACTATGCCAAGACTCCACAAGTGCTGTACTTACTACACCACTTACTGTTATTTACTTACTGTTATTTTTGATGGGTATTTTGATAGTCTTGTAAGCAGTTATGCTCAGATGATTGTGAGTAGTGAAAAGTACAAGCCCCCTATCACCTTATATCACCATCATATTCATGGATGGTACTTCTACATTGTTGTCTTTGCAGGGAGGACTTAAAAGCAGTTCTGTCCTGGCAGTTATTCCTGATGCATTGTCTTGAGATAGCCATGTTTCAAAGGAGAGAATAATGGAGGATGGCATTGAGCTTCAGTGAGGCGCTCCGTTATCACTGCCATACCTGGGTTAAGAAAGAGTGGATTCTTTTTAAAAAATGGCTTCTACCATCTATCTTGATGTTTCAGAAAACAATAGTTCAAACTTGTGGTGTCAAACCTTTTTATATATGATTGATTTTACAAACATTCTTCTGTCCAGCAGACTCATACAGGGTGATGGGGGCTTTCCAGTAGTCTGGACCCAAGTCATATAACACTTGATAGGCCATAACTGGCACTTTGAATTGTGCCTGGAAATGGATTAATAGTCAGAGGAGTTTTTTTAACAGGCAAGTTATATGTTCTCTGTAACCAGCTTTATTTAGCAGGCTGGACATAGCATTTTAGACATGCTGACTTTCTAAACGGTTACCTAAGCCTGCCCCATATAGAATGAATTATAGTAATCCAAATTGGATATAGTTAAAGCATGTATCACCTTGGCTAATAAACTAACACGTTTTATTTGACATAGGTTTTCATGAGCTGCAGCCCATATAATCACATGGATTCTTCACAGATTTCTGCTACTTCCTTAATTTTTCAGCGGACACTCTAAAATGTATTACTTATTATCTTTCCCTCAGCACTGAAGATCATTGTTCTCTTCTTTTATGTGCACACGCTGCTGCCCCGATCCGGCACTTTGCCACTCATAAAAAAGCTGGCAAATGCCAATTCTTTTTAGAGTGGTAAAAAGCTGTCCTTGCTGCCGCCATGGCAACTTTTCAGTGCTCCTTTGGCAGTGCATGTATGAATGCTGTGCCAAGGGAGCACCCTAATTCTGCCCACTGTCTGTTTGAGTGGGCGGCATGAGGACGACGTAGGGACGGAATCGGGGTGGCCTTCGTGAGGTTGCCATGCCCTGACTCCACCCCCAGTCCAGTCCTTGTGGCCGGTCTGTACAGCCCCTAACTCTTTCCCCCTCACTCCTCTCCTTTTATAGTCACTCCTCAGGCAGCCCTCACCTTTGCAGCCAACCTGACTTTGATTAGCTATTGGGGAAACTCCACTCTGACACAATGACTCCCCACACTGGCTTTAGTGCTCAGTTGTATGCATTTACTCTTTAGGATCTTATCTTCCATAACTGCCCTTCCCATCCCTAGTCTTCTTATTTCTTGGTTACAGTTACCATTCTGATCAGTGTTTGATGCTAGGTACAGGAACTCTTTATTTCATTTTCTCCATAGCCTAGGTTAATTTTATGTATTTCTTCCGTGGACATTATTTTTGTTTTCTTTATTTTCATCATTAACATTCCTTTTAAGTTGTAATGTTCTTCCTACTAGTTATCCCATTGAAGGATGGCACAGAATGCACATTCTGCGCCAGTTAAGAGGCAACAAATCTGCTGAATTGTGAGTTTTGGTGCCTGAGAAGGTAAACCCTTTAAACCCCACCAAAATCCACAAAATTTGCTCTTTAGCCTTCACCTCACAGTCCCCCCCCCTCCATTTCCCTGAAAGAGCAAAGTGAGTAATTCAACCCAACTCTGAACATAAATCTTAGGATTTCTTTTCTGAAGTTAGGACACATCACAACTAACCTACGAAGGCCTGTTCTATTTCTTCTTCCTTTCCTAGCTTGCTTCCACTGTAAATAGCCCAAATTGTACATTGAGGAACAAAAATGGTTTTTTTAAAATTATTGACATTTATTTCCTGGGAACACAACCCTGTCAGCTTACATTTCCTCATTTCTTTCTGTAAATGGTGTCTTCTCTTCTTTTTCAGTGTGTCGTTTTTGCTATGACTTCAGGCCAAATGTGGAATCATATTCGTGGGCCCCCATATGCTCATAAAAATCCTCAGAATGGACAAGTGGTAAGTGCTCTTATTTGCCATTGTATAAAAAGAAAAATATCACCACAGAGGCCCATACATTCAAGTTGCACAGGAAATAGAGTATGAAAATATGCAAAGATTATTTACCTTAAGGGGCAGCATTTTTGTTTTCTATTTTTTTTTTTTAACCTACCACATGAATTTGATAGCACATAAACTTCATAGAACTCCTTTGTAGGGCTGTGCAGTGAACTTAAGCAGGCTAATATCTATAACTGAGATTCAATACATAAAATTGTTCCAGTTAAATGTCTACTAGTTTTCTTTCATGTTTCCTAGCAAACAGACAAACTGCATATGCATTAGGGTCTCTTAATGAGATTTTAAGTGTTGTTTTTACCCTTTTATGTATTGACATGCAGGAGACTTTATCCAGGTTGTGTTACTCCTGGAACCATAATCTATTTAGGACTCTATCAAACTAGATTCAGGTATAATTAAGAAATACCAAAGCCCTACTGTGAAAGAATAATATAAACTTTATTGATTACAGTAATGGAAGATGAATGCAGATTATAAACAGGAAAAGTAAAAGAAAGCTTACAGACATCTTTTAGTATTGCTATAAGAGCTTCCTAGTTATGAGTAAGCATATTCTGGGTTACAGATTCTTAGGCAGGTAGCTCACTTCTCCTTCTCCCCCCCCCCCCAAAAAAAAAAGACCAAGGGTGCCTCTACACCAGGGGTAGGCAACCTTTCCCCTTCAGCTCCCAGAGGCCTCAGCCATGTTGGCCAATAGTCCCATGTTGGCCAATAGCTCCTGGGATTCTGGGAGCTGAAGTCCCTCGGCCTTTAAAGGGGAAAGGTTGTCTACCCCTGCTCTACACTGTAGATGCAGTTTGTCACCACTTTAACTGCCATAGCTTCACCCTACAGAATCCTGGGATTTGTAGTTTTATAAGTCACCAGCACTCTTTGGCACAGAAGGTAGAAGCCCTTATAAAGCTACAGATCCTAGGATCCCACAGGATGGAACTACAGGACTTAAAGCGGGGTCATACTGCATTGTTTCTACAGTGTAGATGCACCCCAAGAATATATAGCTTGCCATATATTTTTAAAATTCATATCTTTAAGTTCTAGAAGATGTCAAAAATTGTCAGAAAGCGGAAAATGGCAAAAACAAAAATAACGTCATTCATTGAAGTGGGGGAGAAAACTTCTCATGGAATGTAGCCATTCTCATCTCTGTACTGAGGTAACTAGGGAATGAAATTTACAACAGCTAGTACACTTAGGTACTTTGAATTTGCCTTGCTTGTCTGTATCTGTCCACAGGAATATGAACCTTTTTATGGCTACAGCAGTAGGCTGTGTTTAGACATAGAAAAAGGTTCAAACTATATCCTCACCAATCTTCTGCTATTGATCCCAATACACTAGTGTTGATTCTCTCTGGAATGTGAAGTGTCAGCAAAATTTGAGAACTGGCTGTACTCTGACCAGCTAATGAAGCTGTGTGATCATGCCCAAAGCATTCTCACCATGGCCATATGTCTTATGTGTCTCATTCTGTCTTGAGTGTTTTGTAGTTTTTCAGACAAGATAGAACAAAGCAAAACAAAAAATTAGCACACTCCTTGCATAAATTATGGGAAATGCTATGGTGATTTATCTTTCATGTTTGGTAATATTCTTTCTTCAACATATATTCAAGCCCATTTGAGAATATTGAGCTATTTCATCAGGTTGTATAACAAACAGATGCATAACATTTGGAAACATTCCTTTTCTTAACTTTTTATCCATGTTGTTGGGTATTTTCAGCTTACTATTGAAAATATATCTCCATATTGATGAAAGCTAGCTTATTTATTTGTTGTCCAGGTGGAGTCTCCCTTATCTGAAATGCTCAGGACCAGAAGTCTCTTCGGTTTTGGATTTTTTATTTATTTTGGAATACTTGTATTTGCATATAAGTACATAATGAGTTATCTTGGAGATGGGAACCAAGTCCAAAAACAAAATTCATTTATGTTTCATATACACCTTCTACACACAACTTGAAGTTAATTTTGTACAATATTTTAAATAATTTTGTGCATGGAACAAACTTTGTGTACACTGAACCATCAGAAAGCAAAAGTGTCACTATCTCAGTCACCTGCATAATAAGTTTTGGTTTTTGGAATATTTCAGATTTAGGAATTCTGGATAAAGGTGACTCAACTTGTATCACATGTGCACTACTTTCACATTCTGCCTTGTTTTTGCATCCTACCTGACAAATCTTGCTGGGTGCAAGAGCAGCTAAACTATATAAACAAATATGAAGATTTCATCCACGGTTTATTTATTGTGATGGCTGAACCCAGCAGTCTGGCCAAAGGAATAACCTACAGTCTATTGCATGCTTGTTGAAAGAAATATCAGATTGCTGTATTTGGACATCAGGGGTAAAAAAGAATTAACCAGGTTGTTGGAAAGAGGTGCCATAGTGGGAAACAATCTAGTTTTGCAAGCCATCACAGTATGCAAACCATGTACAAGAAGGGTTGTGGTTTATTTAGCCACTCCTCTTGCAGTAGAAGCAGTTTGGAAAGAAGTACCAACAAATTGACTCTTTCCTGATAAGAATGCATCTGAGCTCTCCCATATTCATTGAAAGGAAATCATGCAAAAGTGATTAATTTGTAGGCTACACTTTTTCCGTCTTCATATTATCTTCTGTTTAAGGACATTCTATAGAACTGTGATCTGTGTGAAATGGGAGCAGCGGGAATAACATAACTATAACAAAAAGAAGCTCTGCCTTGAAGTTCACCAATGAATGATTACAAAGATAAAGAAAAAATACATAAATATATTGACATAATGTTATGGATAATTGTTTGGTCCAGTAATTGTATAGCCATCATTATATCCAATTAATTAAATCCCTGGAGATAATCAAAGGATTATTCAGGTACCTTTTGGGGCATTGTGGTATATTTTTGTCTTTCTTTTTCCTTCTACGTTTTGTGGTTTTTCTAAGCATATGCCTCTTTGAGCTTCCAGCTTGGATGAAAAAGCAAAGGAACAGAAATAAAACTGATGAAAATAATAAGGGAAGCTGTCACAAGAAAACCAAATGTCAAGGCTTTGACACAAAGGCCTTTCTTTGCCTGGTTTGTCTCCAAACATAGAAACGCTGAGATGGCCCATATTCTTTCACTGTACTTTGAAGAATGTGGCAGGAAAGTATTTTATTTTTATGAAATGTACTGTTTTTCCAAGAGTGGCTGAGTTGGGAGCCTACATAAAATGTAATTTGTCTTTGCCGCTCCCCTATCCACCTGCTTCATACTGAGCTGCACTTCCCAACATTTTAAAGCTTTCTTATTACTAGTTAATAGAGAATAATTTGCTTAGTCTTGTGAGAGGAAATCCATTCTTAGTTTTCTTTGATGCCTCATATCTTAATTAAAGTAAGAAAAAAAGCAAAGGAGTGAGTTTGATGACTGACTGACTTGGTGACAGGAGGATGGGAGCTGACTGATGACAGAAAATAACACATTTGATCTGGCAGTTTTGTTATGCAGAACTTTGACTACAGAAATAATAAATAAGTCTGTCACTAAAACACAGTGTTTAGAACAGCTCAGATTTTTTTCATTACAGTATTTAATTGATTGTGTTTTTTATATAGAGTGACAGAAGGGTGAGAGATGGCAGGAAACAAACACTGGTGATAATAATTAGATCTGTGTGTATGTGTGTTTGTGTGCTTAATAAATTGTCAGTTTTTATAGATCTACTCTGGTTTCCAGCCTAGAAGAAAAGCAGGAAAGCATTGTTTCCCTTGCTTTTTCTTCAAAACTTCTTGCAGTGTGTTATAGATACTCACATAATATTTTTTGTTTGTTTGTTTGCTTAAGAATGGTTTCTTCTGGGGGAGAAAAGAGGACTTCATACCCAGAGAGGTGATGTAGACTAAAAGGTGGCCTAATAAAATTAAAAGGCTGGGGCTGCATCCACACTGTAGAACCAATTTAGTTTGACACCACTAAATGGCTAAATGTTATGGAATTCTGGGATTTGTAGTTTATTGTGGCACCACCACGCTTTGGCAGAGAAGACTAAATATCTTGTAAGACAACAATTCACTTAATTCCATAGCATTGGACCATGGCAGTTAAAGTGATGTCAAACTCATTTATTTTTGCAGTTCAGATGCAGTCTGGGTCTTTAATCCAGCAGCATTCTGTAACCATTTACAAAGCATAGAATGCCAGCCAGGCTCTCTAAACACTTGAGAAGCATCTCACCTCAAGATATTTATGATGTGTACTGTACATCATCTTCCTTTCTTCCCTGCCCCCTTTTTGTCCTGGACCCCCAACTGACAAGTGTAGTGAAAAAATGCTACAGTGAAACTTTGAAATAGAAGCTTAATAGAGGAAACTATAATGTGTAGCCTGACTTTACATGAGTGGGTTCTGGACTTTGTTCTAAAAAGTCTATCAGCCATATTGTTGTGGGACATTTCTTGTTTACCTTTTATACTTTTGTCTCCATAGTAAATTATTTTTGTTACTGACCACCTGCTGGAATAAAATCTTGCAGTGCATAACAGCTGAAAATCAGTCCAGCAGTTAAAATAGTAAAATAGTCTTATGCCACCTTAAAAATTAATATATGTATGCATATATTATGGCATAAACTTTTGTAAATTAGAGTCCACCTTATCTGATGCATGAAATGTTATCCTAAGGTGCCAGGTAGGAAGATTGTAAGCAATGAGGTCAGAGAGAACTGAAATCTAAAAATTGTAGATCATAGAAGTAACATGCAAGCTTAAATGAATGTGCATTAGTTTCAGTGACCATTCACAAATCAGTGGTGATAATAACAAAGATACCAATATTGGTAAGCTAATTTACAACTACAGGATTGAGCAGATGAGTAGCATACCGCAGGCCAAGCCTGTGATAGCCTGCCACTCTTCTGACCCTGGTCAATCCTTGGGCCAGCACAGCAACTGGCAGGTGTTTACATGGCTGTTTACCACCTTTCCTAAGAAAACCCTATGAATAATGCACAATAGAACCTGCTATCATGTGCCCCATACCTGCTGCCACATCCCTGCAGTGACCTGTAAAGGTGGAAATGGGGCTTCTTGCTACACCACATGGCTAGGTGGCATCTTCTAACATCAGAGGCCATGGTGGGGACCCTTGGGATGGACAAACAGAAGCAGCAGGTACAGGTTGCATAGGGCCATCCAGTCTGTTAGCTGTCATTGTGGAACTTTCTGGAAACAGCTCATCTTTGTGGACTGGATTAAGGCCCCTTTGCACTGGAATTGGTCTAGTTCTGCTGGAGTGGCATCTGGACTGGCTGATTCCTACCTGAGGCTAATAACCTGCATTGTTCAGATAGGATGATGTGAGGCCAGGGGGAACATGGGCCTTTTAGCCTGGGTGTGTAGGCCCCATGTATATGTTTGTGGTCTAGTCTACACTGAAGAAATAATTTAGTTTGAGACTGCTTTATTGTGGCATTAGAGCTCTCTGACAGAAAAAGCTGAATGTCTCACAAAACTACAGTTCCAGAACTGCGTATCATTGAGCCAGGGCAATAAAAGCGGTCTCAAACTGGATTATTTCTGCAGTGTGGTTTGGACCTGTGTGCCCCTTCAAGTTACCTGTTAACTTTCGGCAACCTCAAAAAAATTATAGGGTTTTCTTGAGCAAGGAAAACTCAGAGGTATTTGGTAGTTCCTGCCTCTGAAATATAGACTTTTGATTTGGTCTATGGAACGCTTGATAAGTTTTAATTTAAGATTTTTACTTCTATTTGAAAGTCTTTGTTTTTTAGTAAAAATGGTCACATTAAACAAAGTGTCATAGGAGGATAAACTATTCTTCTTGTGATTCCTGACTCTTACTCTTTCTTTTGTAAGATTTCTGTTGGTCAAAGGTAGACATTGTGTTACCTCACCCATCCCAGTGTTTTTGGACTTTACCACCAAACGGCTCCAACCAGCATGGCTAATACTCAGGAATTAAGGAAAAAATAGGGGAACCCAAAGAACCTGGAGAGCAATAGGTTGCCCAGGCTTTCCCATGGAGTCTGGCTTTTTTGCCCTACACAGACTTTTTCAAAAAGGCACCTCTGGCTGATCATAATGTGTCTCACAGTGAAAAAATTAGAAGGTGAATTAACCATACCAGATGACTTAATTTCTTGCTGATGCATTTTGTTTGTATCTAATCTCCTTTGCCTTGTTGATTTGAAGGAGTGACCTCTTACTTTAGCCAATGAGTGGATAAATAAAAAATCAAATGCTCTTGAGAGAGGCCATATTTCAAGCCACTGAGCTTTTGAGAAGACTACAGTTGTCCCCCACAATTTGCAGGGGAACTGTTCCAGACACACACATCCTATGCATCAGAAAAACCGCAAATATCCAAGCCCCACTGGATATAATGGCTCCTGCACGTGATCCCATATGCACACCATGGGTACATGCACCATTTTGTCCCTCCTGGCTTTCCATCTGCGGAAATTCAAGACCGCAAATGGGAAGTCAGCGAACTAGGAGGGATGACTGTATAATATTACCAAGATCCTGATCTGAATGCTTGCATTCCCCCCTTCCACATACACCTAAAAGTTCTTCCAGTTGACTTTGCCTGGTCGCCTTTCTACCTGCTTCCAATATACACCAATAGAAAAATGACCCTATATCATGACACATCTGTCAGGTGATGACAAAGTATTTTTGTGTGTTTTCAAGGAAGTAAATAACAATAACAATAACAATAATAATAAATTTTATTTATAGCCCGCCCCTCTGCTCCGCAATTGGGGCGGGTTACAGCAATTTAAACATACAAAGTTAAAAACATTCCCTCATCCCAAAATCTCCCAC
>CM034708.1:75820645-75842325 GCA_020142125.1 Phrynosoma platyrhinos | reverse complement strand
AACAACACCTATTCAACACAGAACAATACACAGTTTACATGGGAATATTCTGTGTGCCTTCTTGAACTGAACAGTACATTTTTTAAAAGTAAAAGTTCAAAAAGTACATTTAATATATTTAAATGAAAAGGGGGAAAATAGTAGAATGGTAGACCATGATAAACGCTAACACATAAAGAGTAAACAAGATGTACAAGCTTAAAGGAATGGCTTGTAAATATCCTATTATAGCAGATAGCTCACACTGTTGAGAACTTGTGGTGACTGGTATTTTTAAATACTGCTAGTCTCAGAAACCAGTACCAATTTTGATTAGAGATGTAATATATTATTATTTTTAGTATTTTGATGCAATTAAAAATATTTTCCCCCAGTTATAGGGGGAAAATGGAAATTTTCAGGAAAAAAATACAGATAGAATGTTACTTTTCTTTTTTTAAAAAAAAACTTTAAGAACATAAAATGCATTATGTATAAGCTGTTTTGACATAAATCTGTTGTGTTCATGATTTTTTAAAAAGTCATTATGAATTGAAATTACTTTTTAAAAAAATTGTGTATTGCTAAAAATGAAGCTACAAGGTAAGAATGGTAAGAAACCTCTTTGCCTATTGATGAGGAGATGGCAAAACAAACAAACAAAATTATTAAAAACAGAAGAAAATACCATATTAGTAAAATAAAGAAAATCATTTTGTCTTTTCAATGGCAAATTCCCTCAGATGAAACATGCCAAGAAAGCCCTATGATAGGTTCACCTAGGGTTGCTATAAATCAAAAATGAGTTGGAGGCACACAACACAACAACAGCCCTCCACAGTGCCAGGCATTGCCACAAGAACTGAAAAAAGGAACCCAGACCCAGGAACTGCAATGATGTGAAGATATCTTTCATTTTGCCTGCTACATACCTTTTAACTTGGGAGAATAAATATATGAACAACTTGTCTTCAACATTTTAGTCTTTATATAAAAAGTTGCATTCCATGACCCATTTTTCTCCTGTTTTCTGGGGGAAAGTCCTGGTGGGAAACCCTTATTGTTCCAGATCTTTTCCAGGACTTCATTGCTCTGATTTTGATTACTGCAAGAATGTCCACTTTGGACTAGCAACTTTATTTTTTTCATCTCAGTACCCTCCATTCCCATCATATATTTTTAATTGTCTGGGATTGGCTGGCCACAGCTTTCTTTGCCCAGAAATAGTACTGTATTTCAGTTACATTTTGTATACAGTCCAATAATGACAACATTCTGGACATTTCCAGCTGTCAGAAAGGCTTGACCATTCTGTGTAGAAGGCTTTTGAATGTTTAAGGAAGCACCTCTCCTATACTTCATCAAGGGCAGGAAGCAAGACATAATGATGTGTGGTTAAAGGTCACCAAGTTTAATGAAATGACATCTTCCTAGAACAGAGTCTGCCAGTTCTAAAAGGACAAAGTGAATTGTTCCCATTTTCCAAAAATAAAAAAATAATGTAAAAATTAATATAAACCCGTCCCTTCGTTAAGAAGACTTCAAAATGGACAGTAAACTTGTATGTCTAGCCTTTCCATTCCCCTAATGATACTACTATTAAATTTTAAGGGTTTTATTTCAGAGTCTTGAATTAAAGTAGACAATGTCTAGAGTCATTTTGTTTAGTTGTATGTGCAGAAATGGAGTGGCTTTCTGTGATGTGGTTTGGAATATCTCTGTTGGAGTTAGCCATCCTCCATGCTCTAGTATGGCCTGTACCTAAAAATTAATATAGAACTTGCTTGAATATTGAATATCTAGAAAAAGACATGTATAAATCATTTCTTTGTAAATTCTTACATCCAAAGAAAAAGAAACTTGGTTTGCCATCTATTATTCATGGAGAATTTGTTTATGCACCTATTAGAGAGTTAGCTTATCGTATTGGATTCTGTGCAACACAGTTATGCTGTGGTCATTAATCTGATAAATTGGGAAGTCAGTATAAAGTGAAAATTGTTAAATGTTATAGTTAATGAGTCTTCTCTTGGCAAGAAAGTTTATTACACACTTGTTACATTATAAATGTGTGCATTATAGCTGAGCATTATTAAATTAGTTTGCATCCTTAGTTCCAGCTTGTTAAAATGAAGCTGTAATGTTTGGAAGATGTTGGTTTTTGGTTTTGCCAAAAATAGCAGAAATCCTAGCTGTTGTGTTCTATGTAAAACATTTTAGTTTGTAGGGAAAACATCTAATTTATCAAACGAGCCCTTGTTTATATCATGCTTGGTAGCAACAAACTTGAAGAACCAGGAAAACATCTTTAAGTGTAAATTCACTATAGCTTTATTCCGGAATCAAGATACTTCGCCACAGCAATCCTTTTAGAAACAACTCTAAGGATCCCCCACCAAACCAGTACTTTAAAGCCCTCTGATCAAACCCCTTTCCCCCCTCCCCAGTAGTCCGGTTGTCCATATCAAAGAATCTTTGAAGTTTAGTTCTTCCAGGTCCATCTCTTTTCATCTCCTGGGATCGGAAGGCAAACTCTCATCCCAATCATAAACCTGCCTCAATGTCCCAACTATTATTTACAGTGCCCATCAGCCATTCCCTTTGATTTCCCTTCCCCTCCCCTATATGCATCACCTCTTGGTGGTCAGATTCCTATGAAAAACATAAAATCCTGACAGTTCATCTTTTTTAATTATTGATATATATCCAGTTTTTAAGGTGTTTTTTTTTGTATGCTATCCATAATGTCTTATTGTTTTAGATCCCTTGATTGAAAATGTACAGAGAAAATTCTGTGAGGATTATAACTGAAAAAGTTTTCTTTGAACACATCTAAGAAAGATCAAGAACATGAATAGAAATCTTGGATAGAAAGAGCCAGGCTACTAATTCTTTGGGTCAAAGAGGTGTTTGGTCTTATTTCTTGATTTTATCTCCTTTTGGTGTATACCAAACTACTTTTCAAATTGAAGGCAATTCCAGAATATTTTTGAAGTATTATCCCATTCGTAGGAGAAAAACATCTTGTTGAAGTCTAATTGGGTTGTGTGGATGAGTATTGCATCTTGGCCTTAAACCTTCAGAAAATAACCAACATATACACATTATGCAGTGAAACTCATTTGATACACTTTAATTGCCATGGGTCCATCCTATGGAATTACTGGATTTCTAGTTTGATGCAGTACTTTGAATTCTGTGTCAGAGAGCTCTAGTGCTGGAAAGTTGGGAAAACGTTCTAGAAATCTCTAGAAGATAATTCCAAGTACCTCACCAAATTGCTAACCCCAGGGTTCAGTAGGACACAGTCATGGCAGTTAAAGTAGTATCAGTGAGTACACCACATGTTCATTTTCTCCCTAATAACCAAGCTATAACCAAGTTTAATGTGAAGGAAATAGGGAGCCCTGGTGCCACAGTAGTTAAATGTGTTACTGCAACCACAATGTTGTGAGTTCACACCTGCAGGGCTTCAGGTTGACTCAGCCTTCCATCCTTTTGTAGGTCAGTAAAATGAGTACCCAGCTTGTTGGGGCAACTGGCTAATACATTGGTAAACTGCTTAGAGAGTGCTTAGTTCACTATGAAGCAGTATAGAAAGTGCTATTGCTATTGCTTTACTCTTTCTGCAATATAACTTTCATTTTTATGTCACTTCACTTAAATGCTGAAAGATTATCACATGGTTCATGGATAGTGACGCAACAACAGATTAAACAGGAGGAGAATGACTAGCAAGTTTTAATATAGTTTTAAAAGTTAAATGTTTATTAAGAGGAACTGTTAACATTTATTTTTCTGAACTAAGTAAGCAAAGAATTTACCTTTTGATAGATAGATAGATAGATAGATAGATAGATAGATAGATAGATAGATAGATAGATAGAGGGCTCTATATAACTAGGTTCTTACTTATTTTCCTTTATATAAGATGGTATTTTTGCAACACAAAAGATATAGGTCACTAGAGGACTTTTTTTCTTTTTCTTTTTGGTATTCTGTTCTTTCTGTATCCCATAAAAGGTGGCACTTATTTTTTATTTCCTTTAATGAAATATTAACATTCCAATTTAATTTGGTAAATGAGAACGTTTATGTACCCTATAAATTGTGCAGCTGATGCCTTCTCTTCTGAATGAGGGAATGTTAATGCTTTGTTCAAGCATATCTGGTGGGCTTCCCCATTCTCTAAAGTAATAAAATGGAATGTTCAAGATTAAACCAGTCTTGGCCATTGAGCTTTGTTGTTAATTGCTGTCAAGTTGACTTCAGCTTATGACAACCCTATGAATGAGAGAACTCCAAGTCACCCTGCTATCATTCCTGCTCAGGTCCTGCAAATTCAAGGGTGTGGCTTCCTTGATTGAGTCAATCCACCTGTAAGGTAGTCTTCCTTTTTTCCTACTGACTTCCATCTTATCAAGCATTATTGTCTTTTCTAATAAGTCATATCTTCTTATGATATATCCAAAGAACAGTAGTCTCAGTTTAGTCATTTTGGCTTCTAGGGAGAGTTCAGATTTTAATACTTTAAATCAGTGACATGGTGACTTGAGCTCAGTAATCTGACAAGGATTTTGACTTTACTGTATTCTCATCCCTTGTTCCTTCAAACATGTGACTTGTTCTTTAGATGTGACATAGGACCTGAACAGACTTCCAGAAATAATCCAGCTTGAGACCACTTTAACTGTCCTGGCTCAATGCTAGGGAATTGTAGTTTTTTCTGAGACATTGAGCCTTCTCTGTCATACAGCTCTGGTTCTCATGATTCCCTAGCACTGAGCCATGGCAGTTAAACTAGTCTCAAACTGAATTATTTCTGGTGGTCTGTTCAGGCCCATAGACAAGACAAGTTCCAACCTGTGATTCATCCTCCTGGATGCAGGAGACAAGGCAATCACCCACAAAGGTCCAAAAACCTTTACAAGCTCATGGGGGCTATAGTAGTCAACCATGACTGAAAGAAAGGGTTGCAGGACACATTCTATCAGCTCCCCCTGCTGCATGCAAACCTTTATGGACGTTACATCAGTGACTGTACTTTCTTTTCCTAACTATCTATGTAACAATAATGGGATTTATGGGAAGAAGAGAAATCTTCAATCCATAGTTGTCATTAATGACTGGGTGAGTGGTCTCCCTTTCATATTAATGGATGAGATCTTGAGGATTACTTCTAAGTAGTTTTAAGACTGCAGATTGATTCAGAAAGTTAAGAAATTTGTGAGTAAAAGAAAAAATAAAATTCTTCATGGATAAAGGCTATAGCAATGCAAAATTATGAAGTAAATTTCTAAAATTGGGATATGCATGGGTTTTGTAGATACTTTGCAAGCAAAAATAGGTTAAAAGATCCTATTTGCTTTAAGAAAATGGAATTGTTTTGGCTGGAAGAGGCTTCTCATTGAAAATAAGCTGAGTAACATGAGAGCTTAATCAGCAGGCTATATTGCTGTTACATTGTATCAGAGGAGTTGCTATGAAGAAAGAAAGATTAACTCTTTACATGCCTAGATCTAATTTAATAGAAGAAATGAAAGATGCAACCCTGGTGAAGAGGAGTATGGCAAGAGATATAGGAGGGATTTAAATGGTTGATAAGTGACACTAAAAAAAAAAAATAGAATTAAACGCAGGGCTTGTCTACACAGGATGAAAGAAATGGACCCATGCCATTTCAGAGTTCACCCGTTCAGACAACACACATGGCTGAAACGGCAGGGAAATGTACCGAAACCGTGCTCCATGATGTTACATTAAAACAAAATAAACCCCAGTTGCTTTGGTTCAGGGGTAGGCAACCTTTCCCCTTTAAGGGCCGAGGGACTTCAGCTCCCAGAATCCCAAAAGCTATTGCCAACGTGGGACTATTGGCAAACATGGCTGAGGCTTCTGGGAGCTGAAGTCCCTCGGCCCTTAAAGGGGAAAGGTTGCCTACCCCTGCTTTGGTTCAAGGAGAAAGAGCATATTATCTCACCAGTGTGTGAAGAGGAGATAGGGAAGGGGGGCCAAGTGGCCACCAATGCCATTGCTGGCTATAATTTTTTTGTTGGCCAGCTGCAAATTAATTGCACAAGTGCACAAGTGGTCAACAGCACCATTGACCCATGAAGAGAAATGACAACAAATACATAAGATTACCAACACTAAAATAAATTTAATACAAACATTAACAAACTTACCAGTCTAACTAGAGGGAAGTGGGAGAAAGAGGGTATGAACCAGGGGAGGGGCTCCATGATCGTGCTGTGCCAATGTGTCATTGGGTTCACTGATGACTGAACAGGCACTTGACTGAACATGTCATTTAGCAGACTGACAAGTTGGGTGTCCATTAGGATGGCCGCTGCACAGGACAAGGAAGGCAGTTGGCTGTTGGAGCATCCATACATTTGGTGGGTCTGTTCCTGCAGTAGGAGAGGAGTGGGGCAGACTACGTGTCGGTTGTTGTCCCATTGTGGGAGCTGGCAGTGTAGTCAGTGAATTCTCCCCACAAATTGGGAAATCCCTTGGGAGAACTGGCTTTTCTCCTCGGTCTGCTCTTGGCCACAGACAAAATTTTGGATTGAAAGAGGATATTGTGGATGAGGAAAATGAATTTTTAGAGGAGGAAACAGAGACTGCAGTGAGTCCAGGAATGGAACAGCAACAAGGATTGTGGAAAAGATGGAGGAACATGGTGGGGGACCAGTCCCAGCCCAAAGGGGCCTGCCATTTTGGTAGAAATTCTGCAGTGACAGCCAGCAGACCACATAACCCCATGTGCTCACACCTGCATCTTCTGTCACATCTTCACAGAGTTTGAAATAGTGGATAAAGAATCTGTGGATACGGAGGGCCGACTATATTGTGCTCACAACCATGGTTTTGAGGCTGTTACCTATTGTATTTTTTTTTATTAAAAAACAAAAAACACCACAGAATTCTTCCTGTTCTGAAATAATCTGATGAGAATCTACAGTATGGTTGATGTTTGGACATAGTTTTGCTGGAGGCAGAATGGGATGAGTGTCCCAACTTTAATCAGTGGAGTCCTCCAATTTTAAAGGCATAAGGGCAAAAAAATAACTGTTATTCAACAATTGATTGAATAGGTTTACTCTAGCTGGGACTAACCAAGAGGATGTCTAACATGTGGTAAATTATTCTAAACCTGACTATCCTGTGATAGTCTGCAGATATATTGTAAATAAAATAGCCATGAAAGGAGTGCTTCTTGATTCCCGCAACAGATCATTTTACTTGCTTGAATGCGAACTGCTTGATGGTGATGGAAGAATAATCTGCTATGAAGTATAACCAGCACCTATATTGGGATGCATTGGTTAGTATTTTTATGTTGTTGGTAAACCATGTTTCTGTCTAATTCCATCGCATACATTTAGCTTGAAAGCACTACTCTTGCAAAGGTGCTTTATACCCCCTTGTTTGAGGACTCATACAATGAGATGCTGTTGTCCATCACAGTTTGTGCAGACCTGGGGATGCCAGTGTTTTTCTTCCATCTGTCTCCTAACTACACTTGTCCCTCCACATTTGCTAGGCTTAGGGGGATGTCCCCCTGTGAATGTGGAAAAACCGCAAATAACCAAAACACTATGTTTTTACCTGAGAGAACACTTCTTTAGGAATCCCAAGGTCCTCCAGTGCAACTCTGGTCAACATCTGCCAGTCATTGACCATAGAATTGCGCTGGAGAAGCTACAAATGCCTACTGGAATGTTCTCTATAGGAATCTCTAGGTGCAACTTTTGGTTAAATTTTACCATAGAGTTGGGCTGGAGGACCTAGATATTCCTAGAGAGAACATATTAATAAAATCCATGAATAAGCAAAGCCGCAAAAGTCAAAGCCACAAATGTGAAGGGACGAGTGCATTTCTCTTCCTATTCCTCATTTTCCTCATGTAGCTTCACACACCAGAGTTCCCTTACCAATTTTTAGATCTGATTTCTGATAAGGCACCCTGCTATGCCCAATAATCAACTTGCCCTCCTGGTGAGGAGGATAGCACGTGGCTTTAGGGTGCAGGAAGGATTTAAGTTCGGGAATTAGATATCTGAGATGAACAAAGTGATTTAAATGACTTGCAGAGAAAGGATGTAAAAACTTCAGAGTCCCCCACATTCAAAAAATCTGATGAGGACATTTTCATATGCAATTCTTAGTTTCTGTAAATAGGAATGATAAGAATGTTAAAAAATATTTGTTAAATGATTGAAAATTCTCTTTTTTGTGCAAAACGGGCACATGCAAATTTTGCATAGAATAAATCCTGAATTGTGCATGGCCTTCAAAAATTATGTAGTGTTCAAAGACTTTCTTACAGCAGGAAGAAAACTATTGCTTCCTTTGAGAAGGAAATTAGTGTATTACTTCCCTGTCAATAAGCAGTAGATTAGTTGGCCAATAACAGCAAGCAGATTCCCTTGCTTTTTGTTCTGTTGTTTCCTGGCTTCACCATGCTTTTGTTTCTGTTCAAGTTGTCTTCCAGTAAGTAAATATAATTTTTAAGAGTGTGTGTATCAACTTGTGGCAACCTCATGAATTTCATAAGCTTTCTTAGGCAAGAAATTCTGGGAGGTGGTTTTGACAATTCCTTCTTCTGGGTGGATATTGCACATGTGCCTTTCTTGTTTTATTTATTACACTTTTTCTTTTATTTTTTTTAACTTACTGTTTTCTGCACCAGTGATAGTTTTATAACCTCCATCCTCTCAAATCATGCAGATGTGTTGGGGATAGACAGACAGATATATGTACAAAGAGAGTTGTATACTGAATGCTTGAAGCTATTTTTACAGTTGGCAGTGTCTGCATTCATAGAAATGGGTACAGCTAATCTTGACACAAAAACCAAATTGCTAGGAGGATTTTCCCCCCTCATGCAATTTGTATTCGGGGGGGGGGGGCAGAATTCAAACATGTGAGCTAACCTTTATTTTATTTTGTTCTGTTTCACTGAAGATATGCCAGCTGAAATGACCAAATTCCTCCTTTTAATCTCAATGTTTTGGATATACAGAAGGATTGATATTTGCAACTCACAGGATTTGGGATCTATACTTTGTCATAGTTAAATTGTCAGGAGTGGTGGTAGCCTAGGAACTGCACAAGAGTCTCTAGAGTCAGCATTTATGATGCCAAGATGAAGAGCAAGAGGCTGCTTTGATCTGTGGACTGAGGGCACTGTGCACAGCTTCTTTTAATTTTAATATCATATACAGTTCATATACAGGTTTTCTGTAAAGACTTTGCATTTTTTCAGATGCATAATGAAACAAAGAATCAAATTGGGTTACTCACTACTTACATATTCTCTTTATATAAATGCCATTTAAGTCAACTTTGAAAAGGTACATTTTTCAGTTGTAATGTTTCTTCTGTTCATTTTGAAAATGCAAGTTTGATTATTCTTGATGCTTTTGTTATCACTGGGTCATGTCTGGCAAAGAAGATGAGAACAGATTCAAATGAACAGAGGTTGCATTTTAATTCCATCAGAAACGAAGTGAGTTTCTCTCTCAGAACATTCAAGTCAGATAAGGGTACATCACACAGCATTAAAAGTACTAGTTTTAAACAAGACAATTAAAAGAATAACCTTCAAACTTTCTCTGTGACTTTCTGTAGCTTTCTTATCAGTCACAGAAATGTCAGAATCATAATGCATGTACTCATGAAGATTTTGAACTCTGAATAGGGGAAGCTTCCTTTTGAGGTTATATTTGCTGGAATGGAAAAGATAACAGTATTATCAGTGTGTTTTTATAGTGTAGCCAATTTCTCATTGCATATACTGAAATGTTTTTAATGTGGTTCAAATATTAGTCCAGTGATAACTATTTTGGATTTGTGAAATGAATTCAGAATATTTCTGTTAATCTGAGTACAGCATGAGTAGAAATAACAGTCTTGTTTGGGGGAAATTATCTTTCATTGTTCCAACAAATCATTCTTATTATAACATACATTAGGATATATTCACATGTGAAATCTAATAACAGTATCTAATATGTGCCTAAGAGTGACCTTTATAACAGAGGAATAGAAAATGCCCAGTCTAACCCCAATTTTAAAATGCAATCCAGGAAATTGTAGGATGGCTTACTAATTTCTGTTCTCTGTAAATTAATGGAAAACCTTGCTAAAAATAATTTTATCAAGCCTATTGCTGAACAAGTCTCTCTGAAGAAGATTAAACATGACTTTTAAGATACTTCCTGGCTCACTATCTTTGAGTTGTCTCCAGGTTCCAACAATTACATGGATAGGAATGAACGGACACCAGTATAAACCCTGCTTCTTTGCATGTTAAATGCAGTCATGCTTGTGTATGCTCTCCCTGGAGGAATATTTATTTTGCTAGGTTATGTAGCTTTGCTACATGACAATAAACATTACATATCAATATTTAGATCTTATGGAGATTTAAATCATCAAAATAGAGGTTTATTGCAGCAAAATGATTCTATAATGATTTGAGCATAAATTTGAAATAAATAGTAAAATCCAGTAGTACTACTAGAAAATCATCCACATCCTTAAATTTTAATATGTTAAGTATTTATGCAGTTATGTGCCTAAAATAATTGGCACAATAAAATGTCTCATCCTATAAAACTTTTCCCCTCATAAAGCTTATTCACACTAGTAGTTCCATTAACGCCAATAAATATGTATGTATATATTTATAGGTACGGAAATGGCACTCTGCTTAAACTTAGAGTGCTTTTAGTGTCTATTTTTGGATGTTTGTAATCAGACATGAATAGTTTGGATAGAAATAATCTGTGTCACAAGTTGTCTATGTGCTGAATTTCTATGTGAGAAGTGGGAAGATATTTTAACAGAAATTACTAGGAGATTGCTGGAAATGAATCAGAGATAAAAGATTATTCCCTACAGTATCTTTGGTTGCTTTTGTTGGTTACTGGAAAACCCTAGTACATGCTCAAAATAAAGGAGGATGAAATCTAGGAACTGGCCCCAGATTGTAACTAGAACAGGGGTAGGCAACCTTTCCCCTTTAAGGGCCGAGGGACTTCAGCTCCCAGAAGCCTCAGCCATGTTGGCCAATAGTCTCATGTTGGCCAATAGCTCCTGGGATTCTGGGAGCTGAAGTCCCTCAGCCCTAAAGGGGAAAGGTTGCCTACCCCTGAACTAGAATGTCACTGAACAAGGCATGTTAGAACATTGTGAAGTAACTTGTCATTCCCATCTCCTGTTCAAAGCAGAATGTTTCAGGCATTAAGCCCATTGACAGGCTCCCCTTCATTGCATATATCATATTACCAAGAGCCAAAGCCAGGGGTAGGCAACCTTTCCCCTTTAAGGGCCGAGGGACTTCAGCTCCCAGAAGCCTCAGCCATGTTGGCCAATAGTCCCATGTTGGCCAATAGCTCCTGGGATTCTGGGAGCTGAAGTCCCTTGGCCCTTAAAGGGGAAAGGTTGCCTGCCCCTGGCCAAAGCTATGGGCAACTTGCCATAGGGACCTTTCAGTTACTTAATAGTTCAGTATCTATCTATCTATCTATCTATCTATCTATCTATCTATATATATATATATATTCTAGATGAGTGAAAGAAGTGAGCCAACCTGCGAGAAAAGACCTTGAGCAAATTTGGGGCAGGATAATAATGGTAAGTGGAATATTAATACAAAAGGAAAGAGGATAATCATAGAATCACAGAGTTGGAAGAGACCACAAGAGCCATCCAGTCCACCCCCCTGCCATGCAGGAACTCAAAATCAAACATCCCTGACAGATGGCCATTCAGCCTCTCTTTAAAGACCTCCAAAGAAGTAGACTCCACCACTCTCCAAGGGAGTGTGTTCCACTGTCGAACAGTTCTCACTGTCAGGAACTTCCTCCTAATGTTCAGATGGAATCTATTTTCCTGTAGCTTGCATCCATTGTTCTGGGTCTTGTTCTCTGGAGAAGCAGAAAACAAGCTAGCTCCCTCCTCAATATGGCATCCCTTCAAATATTTAAACAGGGCTATCATTGACCTTACATTAGCTGGAAAATAGTAGTGCACTTTCTTGTGTAACTGTTGTCTCTAACATGGGCAGTCATTCTGCAACCATGGATTCCCTCCCCCTTGACTTGATGGATGGAGAATGAATTGATTCTTGTACAACAGTTGAGTTCAAGACTGTGGTACCAGTAGCATAGCTGATGGTATAACAATGGGATCCAGTGTAATGATACCAGCCTATATTTATAGGATCTTTTCCTCAACGTCTTGTTTCCTCAGTTTATTTTATGCTTATTTATATTCTAATTCACCACAGGAGCTCAAAACAGGTAACAAGCATGAACCTAATCAGATAAGCAGAAATTGTCCGGCTAAATGTACTGTCTGGGAAGAAATATTGGTACAGTGTGTGAAAGGTGAGGGATTTTAGGTGTTTTTCTCTTTTCCTAAACAGCATACTATATTATAATAAATATAATTTTAAGAATAAATTGTGAATTATAACAGTATTTATGATTTGTGAAGCACCTTAAAAAAACACATCTAGGTGCTGTACAAAACACATTTGATAGAAAGGTGCCCTACAATCTCCTACACTGATCTCCATAAAAATATATTTAACATAAAGCTAATATGCTAAAAGATACTAGAGGAGAAGGCTAAAAACAATGACATATAGGATAGCTGAAATACTTCAACCGTAATGGGTCTTTTAAAAGGAGAGAATCAATTATGATAGCTGAATCAGAAGGAATAAACGAAATACATAAAGGCTGGAAAACAGAGAAGGAGACATGGTCTTTAATAAACATGAAAAATGGAACTCATTCAGAAGTAGGTAAGAGAGAACATGGAAATGAAAGCTAAACAGATGGTAGAGCAGGGGTAGGGTACTGTGGGAGCCTAGGGGGACACGTTAGCCAACAGAAACCTTTGGGGGGGCTCCACCATCACTACACCCACCCACCACACAAGCACAATTTGTTGCTCCCCAAATGCATGTCAACATCCTTTGGGGTTGTGGGGGGGGGGTTATCATGTTTTAGGCTTCCTGGGCCATTTTAGGCTCAAGAGAGACCATTTTTTTTTTCAAAACAGGAAGTGAACTGAAGTTAATTCTGGTGCTAAGCAAACAGAAGGAGAAATCTGGGTTGGCTCTGGAGTTTCCTGATTCAGGGGGGACCATCCACTGGCCTTACCGCCTGCTCCCACAATGGGCCAAATAGATATGGGCAGTCCACAACACTCTCCTATTTCTGGAAATACAGACCCGCCAAAATGGAGCATTGTACCATGCCTTTTGTTCTCTTTCACTGCAAAAGCATGCACATGTGCACAGAGGTACACTGCTAGCAGCCACCAATTGCTGCCTCATCCTATCCACCTGTCAGGCCATTGGACACCCCGCATGTCCAGCTGTGTGAATAGCCATGCAGTCACACAAGCAATTGACTGCCCATACAGTACGTTGGTGTGCCCAGTAACACATTGGGAAAGCACAATCATAGAGGCCCCCTATACATTCCTCTGTGTCCCCCCTCCCTTTCACCCCATGATCCTGTTTGGATTATCAAGTTTGTTCATGTTTTTATTAAATCCATTGCATTGTTGCCGTGTTTGTTGTCATTTACTTCATGGGGTGCATGCCAGTTTGATGATGCAATAGGTCAATGGTGTAGCTGGTTACTTGTGCAACTGTGCATTCATCCCCAAAACTATGGTGAGCAATGGTGCCACCGGGCCCAGGGTGAATGCTGTGAAGCACTTCCACAATCCACCTGGGCCTTCCTGCATGCCTGTACTTGCATCATGCAGTTCATATGTTGGAGTGATAATGCACATTTTCCAGCTGGACCAAACTGGGTTATTTTGTTCTGGCAATTAGCCCTGGAGCACAGCTTCATACCAGATTCCTCCTGTGTTCACCACAGGCATCATTTAAACAAATAGGTTTCAAAACGGGTGAAACCACCTATTTTTGTCCATCTGATTTATTTCTGGTTTTAAGAAACAGGTCTTTCCTGGGCCTAAAATGTCCTATGGGAGGCAAACTATAGAAGAGAGCATTTGGGGGCAAATAAATTATTTCTAGGGGCCACAAAAACAGCCCTTGGGCTTCTTTTTGCCCACCCCTATGCTGGAGAATGATTATATTTAATGCAAGGTAAGAATCTTAAATTGAAAGCAAAAAAACATTTAAAAAATAAAGAAAAGTCACTGAAAGAAATTAATGGTATTTATGTATTCTTAAGAAGTTAAAGACTAAAATTCTTAATAATGAAGGCTTTTTTTTTTTTTTTTGTAAGGAGACAGAAATGGTTCAGTTTCACTTTCTTCTGCTTTCAATTTTTTTAAATGTTAAGTTTTAAAATCCCAACTAAATGATTCATGGACTCTGGTAATATTTTAATCCATACTGAAACAAATTTCCCTCATCAGCATTGAACAAATCCAATAGATGCATCTGTTTCCAGTGTGTAGAGGACCTACTGTTGTACCTGCCTGTTGTATATGGATTAAAGTTGAGGTACCTTCTGAAAAAAATGGAGATGATATCCCGTATTCATTCCTAACAAAACAAGATGTGTTTTAAAAACAATCAGGTTAGAGATGCACATTAAAAAAAATCACAGTTTTTTAAAAATTGTTTTACTGATAGACTGCTTTCCATGGTCAAAACACATCTGAAAACAACTTAGAAAAATGTAAAACAAAAGCAAACAACAATTTAAATACAATGTATCCTCTGGGGTTTAGTTCCAGGATCCCCTGTGTCTACCAAAATTTGTGGATGCTCAAGTACCATTCTATATAATGGTATAGTAAAATGTTGTACCTTATATAAAATAGAAAAATCAATATTTGCTTTTTTGGAATTTATATATGTTTGGAATATTTTCTAGCTGTGGATAGCTGAATCCATAGACATGGAGGGCCAACTGTATTATAAAAGAAGATATTTTAAAAAAAACAACTAGCAGATTGAACTAGTAGGAGCACCAAATACCCAACACTCCTACTATATCAATAAAAGGCTGGGCAGAGCTGGAGAGAGAGCTAATGTCTAGTTTAAGCAGGGCTGAGCAGGCTCTGGGGGCCAATTTTGCTCCTTCACAGTTTGCACTTTCTCAAACACATTTATGTGCATATTTTCCCCACAGCCAGAAGCTGAGTTTCAGAGTTATGTTTTTTAATGCCAGAAATACATTCCTCACTGAAGCAAAGCTCTGCCTTTGTACTGTCATATTTGGCCAGGTTTGGTGCTGTGTGTGTCCCATAGCATTATCATAGATGCTTTGTTTCCTGGAAACTCTCCATCAACAAACAGCAGATGGCTTGTAAACCAGCATCAGCTCATGGACCATCACTTTGCATACTACTGTTCTAGAGGAGAATTATTGCTGTAGAGGCCTGTAAGTTGTTCTTTTTCTTTTTTTCCCCTTTACATTGCCCCCTCCCCCATCACCTTTCTTTTGCCTTTTTTATGCAGGGATTCAGGATGGGGCTGGGAGACACTAGGGGCTAAGAGGTCTATGGGCTCATGATGCTCACCTCTGTTGTAAGGCATATTTAAAGGCAAGCAGCATGACAAGAAGACTAAGAATGGGGAGGGTGGTTATGAAAGAACTAGAAAAGATTCTAAAATGCAAAGATATATAACTCAGAACAAAAGTCAGAATCATACAAGCCATTGTATTCCCTATTACCTTGTATGGGTGTGAGAGCAGGACAGTTAAGAAAGATGCTGGGAAGAAAATCAATGCATTTGAGATGTGGTGCTGGAGAAGAGCGCTGAGGATCCCATGGACAGACAAAAGGACAAACAAATGGATTCTAGAGCAGATCAAGCCGGAAATCTCCCTGGAAGCCAAGATGACCAAACTGACCCGCTTGGTTGTCATACTTTGGGCACTTCATGAGGACTCTTTGGAAAAAAACAATAATGCTGGGGAAGGTGGAGGGAAGTAGGAAGAGAAGAAGGCCATATGCTAGATGGATGGACTCTATTAAGGAGGTCACAGATATTAAGGGGTTGCAGAAGTTAAGCAGAGCAGTGGAGGACTGAAGGTCTTGGAGATGTCTCCTCCATAGGGTCGCCATGAATCGAGATCAACTCGAGAGCAGTTAACAACAACAACAAACATCACAACAAACTTCCAGAAAGTGGGATCATTAAATGAAAATGTCCAGTTTCTGCTATTTGCCAATGTGATCAACCTTGATGGCAGTCCCAAGAACAGGGCCTCTGAAGCTGATACACTTTAAATTGAGGTTGGAAACACATAGACTGCCAACACTATTGGCATACTATTGGTGTGATGTGATCAGACATTTTGGCCTCAAAAAGCCTGCTGTGGCTCAAGTGGTTAAGATGCTGACTCTTGATTGCAAGATCGGCAGGTTGGCAGTTCAAGGCCCAGGTGCTGCATGATGGGATGAGCTCCTGTCACTAGTTCCAGCTTCTGCCAACCTAGCAGTTCAAAAGCATACAAATGCAAGTAGATAAATAAGTAACACTTTGGTGGGAGGGTAAGCAGTGTTCTGTGCAATCTTGCTGGCCCCATGATCACAGAGTAGTCTCTGACAATGCTGGATCTTCGGCTTAGTAACAGAGATGAGCACTACCCCCTATGGGCCGACATGACTTGACAACCTTGTCAACGGGGAATACTTTCCCTTTACCTTTAAGCATGCTGGTGGCTAGATTCTACATTTATTGAAGTTCTAAACTGTCTACACTAGCAGCCCTACACAGTGTATATAATAGTCTAGTTTGGACATACACAGACTGCTCCCTCAGACATTCAACTACAGTGAATGTGAGTAGAGAATGATTTAATAATATCAAAAGTCTCATGAGAGTCAGTTGCGCAAGTTTGCAAAATATGAAGGGTTTTCTCTCTTCCTGATATTGTCAAGTAATTAAAGTATGAGCAAAAGTGTCCAGATTTATAGAGCCTGTATCAACAGCAATTATTAGTTCAAGAAACAATGGTCACCCTCATTGCCTTTGTACACAGTTGTATAACTTAAAATTTATTAGTTCATATAGTGTCACAGCTTTTTTCTGGTTCATGTATTTCAAAGACTCTCCCAATGCTCTTTTTAAATGAATGTTAGGTGTTGAAAACAGTTAGGGCTGTTGCAGACCAGCCGAAAGGGCTGGCCTGGGGGTAGAGTTGGGGTGGGGAAGCCGCACGCACGCTGCCCCAACCCCACCCTGACACTGCACGGCTGTAAACATGGCGCGCAGCATCAGGATGCCCTTGTGGCACAGGATGCAGACACGCTGCACCAAAAGGCATGGAAGAGCTGCAGCGCTGGTTCTTAGGACAGCCTTTTGCCGCCCCTAAAAGGAGCGGCATTTTGCCACTCTTTTAGGGGCGGCAAAAGGAAGGATCGGAGCCGTGGCGTGGGATTGCCGTGGCCCCGATCCACCACTCCCTGGAGTGTCTCTCTGCCGCCCCAAACGGGCTGTCTGCATCAGCCCTTAGATTCTTTTTCAGGTAGTCTGGATGTTTTCAGGAAGTCTGGATGTTTCAGGTAGTCTGGATGTATCTTTTTCAGGTAGTCTGGATGTTTTTCAGGTAGTCTGGATGTCTGGATGTTCAGGTAGTCTGGATGGATTAATCCAGCTAATATGAGTGAGTGAGGCTACCTCTGTAGCCTGCCTTTGCATTTGGAAACTCAGATCAACATCCGCATTCATGCCAAGTGGCCCTTGCCAAAAGGGCAATGAGAATAATCTCATTTAGCTATAGGGTTGGCTGGCAACTTTAATTTTGAAGCAATGAGCAATGTTGTGTGCAGCAGAATCTGATTCATGAAACATCACAAAAGAAAATATTGGGATAAAAACATCTGAAAAGAAAATAGGGAATCAAAAAGCAGTATAGATACAACACAAAATATGTGCAGCAAGCAATTAAATTCAAATGAATCTCAGTGCTATTAATATAATTCTAATTCCTTATGAATTTCTGAATGTCAGTAGTATAGTTGAAGATGCAAACACTACTTTTACATATATGAACTGGTCAATCTAACAAAGGGCAAAAGATAACAGAAGAAGAATGAACCTCTGTTGATAATTTGAACTGTGAAAAATGGCTGAATTTTAAAATACAAAGACAATAAAGATGTCACAGCCTTTCTGAAGACCTTGAGCAGTTAACCATGTATTAATTACTCATTGCATGAAAACATATATAAGGAAACCTGTTACCTCTCAAAAATTAGAAGGCAGTCTCCTGTCATTTCCTCCTTCAAATTGCCACCTAAGCACTATGCTGACAAATACAGAAGCTGATGCTTTGGTGTTGCCAGATGTAACATAGGGAAAGATTTAAGCACCGACACCACACATGCTTCTGCACTGTAAATACCAATATCCTGAAGCACAATTTTTATTAAAAAAGAAAGAGTGCTCTTATAAGCTAGCGTCTTAATTTTAGAAGTGATGTGATAAGAGCAGTATAAGAGACTGTACAGTAAAGAGCCCACTCAGTTTTCAAGAGCATTGTTGTATCTTACAGGCTCTTCTTAGACCTTAATGTACACTTAATAGGTACACAGTTGTCCTTGGCCAAGCAGTTGGTTTCAGGCCAGTGCAAACTATCCTGATGTGGATTTCAGAGTCCTAGCAGAGGAAAGAAAATATTGTTAGTGCCATGTGTGTTCCTCTATAGGTGAGTCATATAATTTGAAAAGCTAGCTCTGGTGCTTTTTGAAATCTAAAATGTAAGTGTAAAAATACCAGTAATGGTCTTTCTCCTTCCTTCTCTAGGGCTAGTGGCTGGAAGTGCAGTAATTTTTATTTTCCATCTAAAATCTCCCTGTGTATTCTTCATCCCAAGAAGCTGAAACTCAGCTATATCGGAATTCTTGGCTCAAGAAAAATGAGGGTTGATTTTTACAAGATGGTGATCCTATGTATCACTACTGGTTACATGCACAGTGAGCCATATTTAAGAGCCTTTATCATCTGCAGTCAGTATACACTCAATATACATTCCAGTGCCCAAGAAAAAAGAACAGACTATTGTAGTAACTAACAGACTATTACAGTAATCTTCCACACAAGCAAAGTAATGCACACAATTTTAGGACATTCGTTTTTACAGCATATGAAGCAAGAACTTCTTGAGAGTAAGAGCTGTTTGAGAGTGGAAATCATTGCTACAGAATGTGGTGGAGTCTCCTTCTTTGGAGTTTTTTAAACACAAGCTGAATGACCATTTGTCAGCAATGCTTTGATTGTGTGTTCCTGCATGGCGGGGGGGTTGGACTGGATGACCCTTGTGGTCTCTTCTATGATGCTAAGAAATGTCAGACATCAAAAATTGATTCAGAAAAGAAAGAGGCACTAGAAATCATATTGCATGCTTAAGTTGGTTAATGGAGGACACCATAGAATTTCAATTTCATAGAATTACAAAAGAAAATCAGTTAGTATTACAGTGAAGGATTTAAACTGTGTAAATGATGAAAAACTATGGCTTGATCGAAAAGAAATGGAGTACCACAACAGTTGATTGTCCTGATGCGTAACCTGTACTCTAGACAAAAGTGCATTGCCACGACAGCATATGGATAAACTGAATGGCTTTCAGTTGGCAAAAGGATGAGAAAAGTCTGCTTTATTACCCTGTTTAATTTATGAGCAAAACATCATATGGAAAGTAGGATTAAACTTGGAGGAAAGAGGTGTGAAAAGCAGGATTAAACTTGGAAGAAGGAACATAAATAATTTAAGATTATTGATGACACCATATTAGTAGCAGAATATAATAAAGACTTGCAATGACTACAGATGAAAGTTAAGGAAGAAAATTCAAAAGCAGGGTTACAGCTGAATATTAAAAACACACAAATAACCATGTGCTCTGACCCATTTGGAGTATTAATGTTTGAGTGACAATGATTTATAACAACCCAAGTAAATGTGCCACTGGTGTATGAGCATTAGGATACAAATTGGCCAGTGCACAAGGTAAGTGCATTTAAATATGTGCATGAAAAGTTTAATAGGAAAGAAATTCCTCCACAGTCCATTATTAGTATTTTTTATTTGATTTGATTCTATTTCATTTATATCCTGCTTTCTTTCAATGTGAGATCTAGGGTAGATAGCAAATTAAGTTAAAACCAAATACGTTTAAAACTATTGCTAATACCAAAATTTCAAAACAGTTAAAGTAACAGTTACATTATAAATCACGACTGAGCAAAACCCTGAGAAACTCAAGCTGAACTTCACTGTTGTGATACAGTCTTGTTTACTTTATATACAGTGGCCAGTAGCTTCATATCAGACCATATGATGCCTGATGGCATCAGCATACCACTTATCCAAATGTTTTTTATTTCCCTTTTTGCCCCTAAATAAATACAGAAGTAGTAGTCAATTGGACATTGTGGGTAAGTGGATTTCCAGTCTGTCTGGTTTTTTTGCCTCTTCGCCTTACAGGTGGGAAATTTTAGATATGTTATAAGGGCAGCGTTGCTGCTGTTGTTATATGACTTCAAAACAGCTCCAACTTATCTTCTCTGAAGATGCCAGCCACAGATGCTGGCAAAACGTCAGAAAGAAACTCTTCTAGAATATGGCCACACAGCCCGAAAAACCCACAAAAAACTATGGATGCCGGCCATGAAAGCCTACGACTTTACAGCTCCAACTTATGTTGTTTTGTAGCAGAAACTCAGATAAAAGACCAAAACAGAGATCTTTGGAAACGAGCCTTTATTTCTGAGTAACGTGCGGGCTCTGGGTGGAAGTGCCTGTTCCAAATACCAAGAGCCCCAAGAAACAGGTTTTGAACACTTTTATAGACAGTTAATTGGCTTTGTGACATATGCAGAAATATCATTCTCCCACCCCCTTGATGCACTTCTGCAATGTTGTTTTACATCATTGGAAATCAGTTACCAAACAGTTCTGGGCAGAGCCCACCAAGAAGGACTTATCAGGACATTCTGGTCAGAACAATGCTATCAGCTGAACACTGTCTTTTCAGCACAGTCTGTTCAGAGTTCACTAACAGCAATCCTAACAATAACTAATAAAAATTTTCTAAAAAGCCATTTCATTCTGTTTCAGTTTGTTTGTTTGTTGTTTGGCAAATTTTATTCAGAGGAGGTTTGCCATAGCTCCCTTCTTAGGTTGAGGGAGTGTAATTTGCCCAAGATTTCTGAGTGGGTTTCCATGGCTGAGTGGTGGTTTGAATCCTGGAATCCTGGTCCAACATTCAAACCACTACATTACGTAGGCTCTGACATGGCACTAAAGTTAAAATATTTGAGCAAACAATTATTATATGCATGAAAAAGTATCAAACTGAATCCAAAGATATAGATGTGTTAGTCTGTAGAATCAGTATATAGAGAGATCTTGTAGCACATTTGAGACTAAGGGCCTTTGCAGACTGCCAGAAATAGTGCAAATTGAGTCCATTTTAAGGGTTAGGGTTAGTGCTAAGGAATCATGGGAATTGTTTTTTTTCTGAGACATTGAGCCTTCTCTGTCAGAGAGCTCTGGTGCCACAATAAAATACAGTTCCCATGATTTCCTAACTCTAACCCTTAAAGTGGACTCAGTTTGCACTATTTCTAGCAGTCTGCAAAGGCTTTAACTGAAAGAAAGAAATTGGCAGCATGAGTGGAGACCAGGCACAGACACATATATGTGAGGATGTCAATTCAAATTACAAATC
>CM034708.1:75805634-75820545 GCA_020142125.1 Phrynosoma platyrhinos | reverse complement strand
ACAAAGACATAGGAAACTGGTCTTTGTGCATGGGGCTGAACTGGCAGACACAGTTTTGTAATGGGACTAGCTTGTGGTGAGAGGAATAGATGAATGTAGGGCACCCCTATGAGGATGGGGTCAGATAGTATTAAATGGTGTGTTGTGAGTAAGAAATCCATTGTCTTTGCTCATTTGTGCACTAATGACCATCATTAAGACTGGATGTCCCACTTCATTTCCATACCCAAAGGATTTGTAATTTGAATTGACATGTTTGAATTGATATATATGTTTGTGCTTGACTTCCACTCCACCAAATGCATCTGAGGATGTAGACTGAAGTCTATGAAAGCTCATGCTACCAACTTCTTTCTTTCATTTAGTCTCAAAGATACTATCAAACTGAAAATGAGCTTTCTTGATCAGTGATTTATCAGTCATTAAAGATGATGAAATAAGAATGCACCATATTTATGTTGTGAATACTTCCTTTTTGGGGGAGGCTATTAAACCTCTTGCTGACGACAAAACAATCTGTTGTTGAGGTACTGAAATACTATTGGTAGGCCTATAGAAGTGAGAACTAGCATTTCTCCACTACAGGAACAATGTAAACATTACATGTTGTCCAGTGACTATTGAGAAAGTCTGTGAGTCTATCTGAACATTTTGTTTCACTGTCTATTTCTCTAGTCTGGTAAATATGATGATATGCATTAGGAGCATAACGCTGGTGTTTATTGCGTACTCAGAGTGCATCTTTGAGTGAAACTGACTTAAGGTGGTAGTTGAGGACCAAAACATTGTAAGTCCTGCATATAAGAGATCTCAAAAGGTGATAGGGGACAAGTAAATTAGGTCCACCAAGGGTCTCCTTACATATGTGTGTGTGCCTACCAGTAGCCTGTTGACTTAAGGTAACCCTATGCATTTCATAGTTTTCTTAGGCAAAGAATGCTCAGAGGGGTTCTTTTAGTTCCTTTCTCTGAAATGCAACCTGTGGCATATGGTATTCATCGGTAGTCTCCCACCTAAGTACTTTTTTTATTGGTGATATTTTTTTATTAATTTTTTATTGGAACATTTTTGAGAAAATATCATTTGTGAGTTTCATCAAGCAGAGAGAGAAAAATCTTGAGATGCTTTTTTTCTTGTATGGGAGGATGAAACAAATGAAGATGTACATCTCTAGTGCTGAAACAGGAAAGAGTGCATAGCTGTGAGCTGACTCACCAGTGGCTGTAACACATAGAGAGTGCCAAGGAAGATATTAGAACCCCTATATTACTCCAACCAATGCCACCACTCACATCTTCACTGAAATGCTCCTGTAATTTTATTACTATGTACTGAACTGAATCAGTAGATAAGAGAACTCCATAAATGTAAATGATCACTACACTGATGGAAGGTGATTTAGGGTGTCATAGAAATGGGGGCAGAACTATTTCTAGGACAAATTTCAGTGGGACACTCCACACTTCAAAACAGGGGGCTCCATAAAGAATCTCAGGACATTTTCACACGGGGCAAAAAAGGGAGTCATTCCTACCTCCATCCGGCCCCACTCCGGCTCCGTGCAGGAAAAGTTCACACGACGTCACAGCAAGCCCCTCCTCATCCTTCGCCATCCCTGCGTCATCCCTGCCTCACTCCGGGGTCTTGCTCGTCGTGTTCATACGACGTTGCAGCAAGCCCGCCCCATCCTGCGCCATCCCTGTGCCATCCCTGCCGCTAGCCGGCTTTAGCCCCATCTTTTTAATTCCTTTTTTAAAAAGGAATTATAGGCGCTTCTGCCGGAGGCAATCAGGAGTCATTCCGGCGGCTGCTGTTTTCGCCGCCGGAATGACTCCCAGGGGGCTTCCAGGCGGCTTTAGAGCCGCCTGTGTGAAAACGTCCTCAGAGATACCACTTTAAGCTGCTGGCTGAACTTGGAGAATGTCATGCCATTTATACACCTAAATCCCAGAAAAAGCGCACATAATTGGTTCAAGCCAAGGTAAGCCATATATCTTGCCACTTTCTATGTTGCCAGCTAGTTGGCTCACTTGGCAGAGAATTAGCTGGGAGTCACTCTATTCATTGACCACATGAATTCCATATGCTATAGAAAATACTGCAAATTGCAACCAATAAAGTTGCAGCCATTTGTAATCTGTTCTGCATTTTGTGTGATCAGTGTCCCATCCCTCTCCATTTTCCACATTCCCAGTATATGGTGCTGATGCCAACCAGTGGTATTGAAAAGCTTTAATCTCACCAGTGAGCCACATTGATATCCTTGTTTCAAAGCCTTGTCGGTATTGTAAAGAAAACTTTTCCCAGTTCCTTTCTATCGCCAACCAAAGTCATATTAGATAATAGTACTCTGAGCATAGATTTATATATTTATCATACAACATTATGTCAGGTGAGAGAACTGCAGTTGAAACCTAACTTAAGATGTTTAGGTGGCCTTCTGCAAGCTAACTAGTGTCTCAAACTTCCCCTTCCACTAAAACCTCTATCTGCAATAAGACAGTAATAGGCTAATGTTATCTTTTAATTCTATTGTAAGGATCAATACCAAGTTTAACTATTACTGCCAAGATGCAGTAGATGTTTGTGTTCAAATGAACAGGACCCTTCTTTAATGCAAGCTGAAAATGTATTTCTTAGTATACTTAATGTTGGCTTTTTCTACCCAAGGTGGCTTACTGTAATCAAAAGATAACATGGGGGGGGGGGGGAGAGAAGTGAAAGAAATGTGTTGCCAAATATCAGTATTTTAAAAAATAAATTAACACAAGACCAAAATTGAATGTACAGCTTTTGGGCATTGCTTTTTTAACAGAAAATTTGGTACCAGAGGCAGAAATAGCATGGGAAGAATAAGGATAGGTTCCTGCACTGCATAAAGTAACAGTCCCAACAATAGACTTTTTATCCAAAAAGAAACATGATACCCATGTGAAATGAAACTATTGGTTCAAGTAAGCCTTGCATGAGGAGACAAAAACATGCTGAATCTCCTAGAGATGACCTGAAGGCTTCTTCAAAAAATGCTTCTTCCACCAATGATGTCCATTGGTGGCCAAACGTAAAGAACTATGCCTTTTTAACATGCTGGAGGTAGCTGGCGAGGCAAATTTATCAGCTCTTTGCATTTTTCTCTTTGTTATTTGTTTGCTGTGCATGCATGCTCAGTAAGAGATTCTGGAAGTAGCTGCTGTTTGCCTTGCCTAGGCAGGCACACACAGCTACAGAATAATCAGCTAATGTAGAATCTCATTATTTCCCAGCCGAAGCTTAATTGCATTGCTTACTGCAGGCATTCTGCTGGAACTCACCACCAAAAGTTTGCTTTTCTCTAGCCCTCCTTCACTCTCCTCCCAAAGTCCCAGACAGATGGAGAACAAAAAAGAGATTGGGTGAGCACAAAAAGACTTTGTTCAATAAGCTTCTTTGTCAGAGGCTTTGTTAATGCCTGTATGTGAAATAAATTCCATATTACAACAAAACAATTACTAAGCAAAATTTAAATTAACAATTCCACCCCAAACAATTAAGATGATCCATGATGCCCTAACAAAAGACCATAGAAATATTCATGATGCTCCAACAAGAAGTCATAGACCAGCTAAAGAACAGTTCAGGCAAGGTGGTTTGTGAGGAGTCCCCCTGCACCAAGAACTCTATAAGTCAATGGTCTCAAGATATTTGCCCCTCCAGATTCTGCTGACTTCAGCTTGTAGAAACCATAGGCAGTATAGCCAGTGGTCAGGTACCTGGGAAACTGAAGCCTAGTTTATCTAGAGGGCCAAACACTGAGAAGCACTCTCACTTCTAGAGGAAACTGGAAGTAGTAAAAAAGGAAGGTCTGTGAGCAATAGTGAAGCAATCTACACTGCAGAAAAATTGCAGTTTGACACTACTTTAACTAACATGGATCAATGCTATGAAATTCTGGGGTTTGTAGTTTTGTGAGATATATAGCCTTTGCTGTTTGTGACTTCTGGTGCTACAACAAACTCCAAATCCAAAGATTCCACAGCACTGAGCCATGACAGTTAAAGTTGTGTTAAACTGCATTAGTTCTGCAGCACATATGCAGCCTTGGGCTATTGCCTCAGGAGATTAACTATGTAAAAGAAATTGTAGTGTACTTCCTCAGAGTTGGTGCAATCCCAAGAATGACTAATCATTTGGTGGTGGTGGTTTTTAGCTGTAATTGCACAGTGGCCTAGCCTCCAGTAGTGAAAAAGAGCAATTGGATAAGAAGCTTGATGTGTTCCTGGTGTCTTGTTCACCTCACCATGTAAGAAAGGGTCATTTGGAATGCTGTGAACACAGTTCATTCCTATTGCTTTGAAAAAGGAAAGAAACTTCTTTAACTTGACTCCCCTGATTCTAGCTTATTAATTTAAATGGAGTTTAATTAGTGCCCCCACACAAACATCTCTAGATTATTATTATTTTTCATCACCTGCACCAAATCATTGAAGCACAAAACCCATGCTGCTTTATTCAGGTAACATCACTGGAGACCATTGTGGCATCTAAAATATACAATCATGTTTAAATTTTAATGTGGGCTATTGCAGAAGCTAATTGAATTGCCTTGAGGACTAAAATGTAACTCACACCGGTCTTGTTTCCAATTACCGTTTTCTATTTTATTTACACAGTTTAACAGGGAGAAAGGAATGAGTGCAATCTACATTTAATGTAAGTGTCTTACTGAACCGTGACAGATATCACTCTGGAGATCACAAGCATATGCAGTATTTAGGGAAATTTAAAAATATAATCCATTATGGCTATCGTTGATTACTCTAGAGAGAGGGTGTGCAAAATATATATCATCTCTGGATCAGTAATGCTAAATAAATCTAGGAGTGCACATAAATGATTAATTTGATTCGTGGGGA
This sequence comes from Phrynosoma platyrhinos, assembly GCA_020142125.1. NCBI lineage: Eukaryota > Metazoa > Chordata > Lepidosauria > Squamata > Phrynosomatidae > Phrynosoma > Phrynosoma platyrhinos. The sequence goes on along the minus strand of CM034708.1, from coordinate 75,815,653 downwards.
ACATATACATTGCATGTGGTTTTATTGCTTTTGATACACTAGGTGGAAATTTTGCCTCTTACCACTTTTGGTTAAATCAAAGTGAATTCTTTTAAGGAGAATTGCAAACCCAAAGAAAGGTACCATTCACAAGCTTAGGGGTTTCTGGGATAAGAAATGGCAAACTTTTATTTAACTTTATTTCTGTGGTAGAAGACAAGCCAAAATTCTGTGGTAGAAGACAAGGATGCTCACCTGGAATACTGTATCCAGTTCTGGGCACCACAATTCAAAAAGGATGTTGACAAACTGGAGCATGTCCAAAGGAGGGTGAACAAAATGGTGACAGGTCTGGAAACCATGCCCTATGAGGAGAGACTTAGGGAGCTGGATATGTTTAGCCTGGAGAAGAAAAGGTTAAGAGGTGATACGATAGCTCTGTTTAAATAGTTGAAGTGATGTTATATTGAGGATAGAGCAAACTTGTTTTCTGCTCTTCCAGAGAATAGGATATGGAGCAATGGATTCAAGCTACAGGAAAATAGATTCTCCCTAAACATTAGTAGGAAGTTCCTGATAGTAAGAACTCTTTGACAGTGGAACACATTCCCTTGGAGAGTGGTGGAGTCTCCTACTTTGGAGGTCTTTAAACAGCGGCTGGATGCCTATCTGTTGGGGGTTCATTGATTGTGAATTCCTGCATGGTAGGGGTTTGGATTGGATGGCCCTTGAGGTCTCTTCCACCTCTGTGATTCTATGATTCAAGGACTTACTTACATTCAGTACTAGCCATTCTGCTACTGCATAGCATGAGAATCAATATGGGCCAGGATAATAGACAGAGTTCTTCCTACGTTGCAGCCTCCCTTCCTATCTATGATATTTGAAGTTCCTATAGTTAGTTGTAGTCATATAACTGGAAAATCAAGGACTTTGACATAGTTATATAAATCTTTGTGTATTTTGTTCTGGCATCTGAAGACTAGACATACAATTCTTTGCTAATTTTATTCTTGAAGAAAACAATGAATAATTTTAACAAATTTCTTCCTACTGCAGTAAAGTCGGCTGCTTGCAGTCTGGGACTTACTCTATGCAAAATTCACATGTCTGTTTGTACGTGCAGAAATATTGTCTGTGCAGAAAATTCTGCTTTCTTTGGGGAAAACTATTTGAGAAACTATTCTGAGCAGAAAGACATATGAGGTCTTTTTATGTCTGAATATTGGGAGGGAAGAGTGGACTTTTGTGTAAAATTGGTGCATTGTGGAAAAAGACATGCTTTTTGCACAAAAGTGCTGTGTTTCTAGTAGCTGTATTTTGGTAAAAATATTTCTTTTGCACATAAAACAGTTTTCATGAAACTGTGCAAAAATTATGTCTTTTTGCACAAGCACACAAATTTTGCATTTAAATTCTTAAAACACTATTTTGTAAAACTGTTTACTTTTTTAAAAAAACCCACAATGTTAATGCAAGAATACCAACATGTATTTTGCTCAGAATAGTTGGGGGGGGGGGGAGACCCTCAGGATGTATGAATACCAGGAGAAAAAAATGCTTTAAATTTTTGCTTCTCGTTTATTCATCCCAACTGGGTTTCTTGAGTATCAGGAAACCTATTTTTCAGCTAGGAAGTGAATAGTGACTTTTATTTTTACTCTTTGCTTTGAACACATAAAGCCTTGCAGTTAATGGTCTGTTGTTGTTGTTGTTGTTGTTGTTGTTGTTGTTGTTGTTGTTGTTGTTGTGTGCTGTCAAGTTGTTTCTGATTTATGGCAACACTAAGGTGAACCCATCATGGGGTTTTCCGGGTCTGAAAAGTTGTGACTTGCCCAGAGTCACCCAACGGGTTTCTATGGCCAAGACATAAATTCAACCCAGAGTTCAATTCCTGTGCTCAAACCACTACACCATGCTGGCTTTCAATGGTTTAATATGAAGCCCTGGTGCTGCAGTGGTTAAATGCTTGTACTGCACAAGGTTGTGAGTTCAATACTAGCCAGAGGCTCTGGGTTAACTCAGCCTGGCATCCTTCTGAGGTCGCTAAAATGATTACCCAGCTTGTTGAAGGCAATTACTTAAGCTTTGTAAACTGCTTAGTACAGTGGTAAGCAGTATAGAAATGTACTTGCTATTACTAATATAATATTAGTTTAGATATAGACACAGGTTGTATTAGCATTTTTACTTGCATGCAGTTTGCATTTATATTTGTCAACTAGGATTTATAGTTGAACAAACAGGCAAAAGTCCTTTTTAACAGGTTATAGTGAAGCCGTCTGAGACAACTTGACTCTAACTAAAAAAAAGATTTGGCATAATTGCTTTAAATGGCTCCACAGTCATTGCAAGATTTAGGAGATGAAATCCTTGATCTTCTGGAGTGTTGTAAGGAAAAGATCTTTTGAAGGAGTAACCTTTTAGTATAGAGTTAAGTCTTACTAAAGTCTGTTGGGCCTTTTACCATTGTGACTTGCTGCTGCAGTGACTTTGATCACTAGAGTAGATTTGGAAAGGAATACGTCACTTACCTTCTGTATAAACTCTTTTTATAGTTGCACCAAAGTTCAACTAACATGTGAGTGCAAGTGAATGTGCTGATTCTGTTAGGGATCTCATTTTTTTAATTTTTTTATTATTATTATTATTATTATTATTATTATTATTATTATTATTTGCATTAGGCTTGAAAACTCCACATGCAGGTTTCAGTGTGAGAGTGATACAATTAAATAATATGAGGGTACCTTAAGCACTGTAGATCAGTTCATGGATTCTAGGATCATTCATACAGGCCTTCTGCACCCATTCACAGAAATAAACTCCCATACTCACATGCTTGTGAGAGCATGTTGTGGCGTACATTCTTCATCAGCATGACATTGCTGCCAAGAAACAGTTGTACCAACTAGTAAATTGCTTAATTTATGTGACTGTTTTAAAGATGATAAAGTACTTACACTAGCTTTATTCCTAAGGGATATGGTTCAAGATCTTCACTGCTTCCGACTCCTTGTCAAAGTGTGCTACACTCTGACCAGGAACAGTTTCTCTAATTGTTATCAACTCTTCGGGGTCATGTACTTTGGGAATTTTCAAAGAAATACTGAACAAGGAATCGTACAAAGGGTAGTTGAAGCCTGTCTCAAATCTGAACCCAGAGACTTCAAAACAACTATATTCAGCTACTCTCCAATGTCCTTTCTTAAGCATTCACAATTTGAGACCTGCCCATCACTTTTTTAAAGTTGCACTGCTTTTTCCACCACCTAGGTCTAATCTGCACTACAGAAAGAATGCATTTTGACACCGCTTTGACTGCCATGAGTCCATGCTATGGAATCCTGAGATTTGTAGTTTTGTAAGCAATTTAGATTTCCCTGTCAGAGGGCTGTAGTGCCATAACAAACTACAGACCCCATGATTCCATAGAATGGAGCTATGGTAATTAAAGAGGTGTCAAACAGTATTAATTCTGCAATGCAGCTCACACCCCAGTTTTACTATATAGTGATTCTTCCATACCTCCATAGGAACATGTGGTCCCTTTAGGTTCTCTGATGGCAAGAAACATATGTTTGAGGGCAAACTCTGGAGTGGGCTAAAAGCTAGCTCCTTATGAGTTGACCCACAACTAGTTTCACCCACTTTTCAGTTATGCTGATGTTGTTGTTTCTGTGTGCCTTCGAGTAGTTTCTGACTTATGACGACCCTAAACTGGGCAAGAATTTTTCAGAGGAGGTTTGCCATTGCCTTCCCTTGTGGCTGAAAGCATGTGACTTGTCCAAGGTCAACCAGTGGTTATCATGGCTGAGTTGGGAACTGAACCTTGATCTCCAGAGTCTTAGCCCAAAATTCAAACCACCACACTTCCTGTGGGTTGACCAATTTTACCTCCTTATCAATTTTGCCCATCTTCATAGGAGCTACTTTCATCTCACATTAAGTTTGAATTTTTTTGTCGCCCATCCCCTCTCTATATATATATCTTACACACACACACACACACACACACATCAAAAAACTCAGATAAATTTAAATTTAATCTGAGGACAGCTTTTGGAAGCTATATACAAAACTGGATTTGGAGAAAGAAGCATCGAAGTACTGATGCTTCTCATTCCTTACCTGATCCTGCATTTGCTGGAATGGGGAGTGGAAAGACTAGGCTCACATCTATAAAGGCTGTAATTTCTGTTCTTCTCCATCAGTTGGTTATTATCTATCATATCCTCTCTTGATAAGTAATTTAGGTGCTGTGCACCTAGATGATACACTTAGATTTGTAGGTATACTAATTGACTTTCCAGAGGATGCTTAATTTTATTTAGGCTTCATTAATTTCTATCTCTTAGGTCAACTTTTCTCCAGGTATCCCAAAATTTGGAGATGAGAAGTCTGCTTAAAAACAGGGAACATCTATATTGATAATGGAGGTGGTGGTGTTTAGAGGAGATTGCTAAAATTAAATTATAAGATATGGAAACCACTATAAATTATTTGTCTTTGTTCTGTACTGTATAATTTTGTATTGGCAATGATTCCTAAATCATCTTTTGAAATAGTTGGTTTCAAATTCCTTTTTCCATTTATGTTCACCTGGGACTCTTCAGGTTTTTTGCCAGCTGTACACCACCAAGTTATCCCAAGGGTCTCTCACAGACACTGGAAACTAGGACTGGCTGCAGAAATAACCCTTCATCTTGTTTTCCATGGTGTGTAGCACCATGTCACATAAGGACTAGTCTCCCCCACCACCACTACCATTCTCATTTAGAAAAAAGGACTGAAAGAGATGTACAGTCAGCTGCAAGGTAGATGTAGATTTTATTTCATGTGTAATAAATATACAGCTTGCAGTTATTGCAAACCAGTGAGAGCGACGGAGAGAGAGAAACACCACATAAACTGGTTTGGAGCATTTTGTGAATTGTCAGGAGTGGTTTATCAACCCAGACCCATTGTTGCTAGGAGATTTAAAAAGCTATGAGATTCATGCTGTTTTAGCATACTGATCTCAGTTAATAGGTTTTCAGCAGGACCCATTTCACCTGTCTGATGAATGGAATAAAGAGGGACAATCCTCTGGCCAACAATATTCTGGATTTAAAAGAAGAAAATCAACAGAAATGAACTAATGTCTTTATAGTGCCATTGTGACCTCTAAGCCATTAGCTTTCAATGAACACAGGTTCCTTGCTCACTTTCCAGGGCATTAAGCCTAAGATACTAGTCTTTAGATACTCTCTTCACTCTTCAGCTGATAACACAAGTGTGCTCACCAACAGTTTCTTGTCACTAATCCCCTCGTAACTATATGTTCCTGTGATAGGAGGTTATAACCTTCTCTGTTGCAGGTTGATCCCCTTACCCTCTTCTGAAAGCACTGTGAAATAACACCTGCCCACCGACTATTGTAAGTTTGGGGGCGAATGGTTTTTTGTAGTTTCCAGTGGTACAGGCTGTCATGGAAGCCAGCAGAATTTGGATGTTGGGTGCCTTGACAGGAACTGATGCTACCATTTGATACAGTGGATGATGAATGAATGTGCCTAGCTTTTCAAGGGAGAAAAGCCAGGCAAGAGCAATAGGTTCATGTCATTTTGAGAAGAGTTGACTCATCAAACTCACTGTTCTTTTTATCCTTTTTAAGTATATGCTTTAAATGGTTTTAATATTGTTAATAGTTTTCATTGTTGTTGTGTGCCTTCAAGACCGTTCTGACCTTAAGGAGATCCTGTCATGCAATTTGTTCAGAGGAGGTTTGCCTTTGCCTTTCCCAGAGGCTCAAAACACATGACTTGCCCTATGTCACCTAGTGGGTTTCATGGCAGAGCTGGGAATCAAACCTGGTCTCCAGAGTCATAGGCCAACACTCAAACCACTACGCCACACTGGCTCCCTTGTTATAGTTAGAAACCTACAAAAAGTCAACATTAAAGCACAGAAGTAAACTGTTAATAGCTTCCTTTTATGTTTTATTGATGAGTTTTTGTATGTTTTAACTATACCGTAATCATTTTAATTTGTAAAGTATCTTGAGCCTCAGTCTTGTGGAAAAAGTGGGGTATTGATGATGATGATGATGATGATGATGATGATAGCAGCCAATGAGGGCAGCTGGGAATGTGGGTATTTGAGTTTGAATGTGTGAAGCTGATTGTAGTGTAGATTACATCGACTTGGATTGATGTAGCTCTGGTGGAGTAGTTGCAGCCATAACATGGTGAGTTCAATCTCCACAGGGCTCCAAGTTGACTCAGCCTTCCATCCTTTCATAGGTCGGTAAAGTGAGTGCCCATCTTGTTGAGGGCAATTGGTTTACACATTGTAAACTGCTTAGAGAGTGTTTAGTTCACTATGAAACGGTGTAGAAATGTAAATGCTTTTGCTATTGCTATTGGATTACATAATTGTATAACAGAAAGTGATGCAGCAGGAGTGGCTATATTCCCTTCTGTTATAAAAGCCATACTTACAGGCATTGCTCTGCTCTTCCTTCAATAGAATATACAAAAAAAAGGACAAAACATCAGTAAGCAGGGACTGAGTGATCAGACAAAGTATCCAGCCACCCCAGTAGGGAAGCTCCTGGGAAAAGAGCACAGAGGGGCCAAGCCAAAAAAATGTAATGCTAATTATCTTTTTTAAAAGCCAATATTCAAAGTGTTGGTTTTGTTCTGTGTTAATGCTATCATTATAATTAAATTACAGAGGAAGAAACTGGCAGGCTTACACTGCTTTAAGAACATAAGAACTTCCTTCTTAGATCAGGCCAAAGTTTCATTTAAACTCAGTGCTGTATTACCAACAATAGCCCATCAGCTACCTCTGTGAAGTGTGCAAGCCTGGCAGGACAGCAGTATCCCTCCCTCCCTACTTTCCCCAACATTTCTGCTTATTTTTCTAGGTGAAATTAATGAAGGTGAAACTCTATAGCTGTGTTTATGAACCTTGGTCATCTTGTGGAACTAGTTTCCTTGTAACTTGTTTTGCAGGCTGGTGATGTTTTGTTTTTAATTCCCTTTACTCATCATCTTTATGAATGCTATCCTTGTTTCAGTAACAGCAACAAAATTACAATATTTTTGTGTCACCTAATCTGTTGTATGTTGTTGTTTTCTTCTCTCTGTTTCTCAGAGCTACATACATGGAAGCAGCCAGGCACAGTTTGTTGCAGAGTCTCATATTATCCTGCTCCTGAGTATCCTTCAAATGTTGATGGATGGAACAAGGCAAGGCAAAGCAGAGTCCAATATTAAATAAAATTGCATTGACAGTGAATATTATTGAGATTTTGAACAGGTTTGAACAGTTCCTGCCTATTTACCTTGTGATTAAGATAATGCCCAATATTTTTGCTGTCTTATTTGTAGAGTATCTACAGCAATTTTTGTTTTTGTTTTTCTTGTACTGCAGCCATTTCATTTTCTGCATTCTATCTTTTCCTGATACCATACTATCTGTTTTTATATTCATTTGTATCAAAATTCAGACGTGCTTATAATGCACTGTTCATCAGTTCATAGTGTCAGTGATGGTAGTCATCAAGCAATAAGCTGACAGTTTTGTCTCTTAATAAACCTGTCTGTCATAACTAAAAGGAGTTTGTTTATACGGTCTGAATGTACAGCTCAAAAGTGGAAGTAAGTTTCAATTTCCTGCATATGAGCTCACAGCCCATGGACCTCACTGTGTGATCAGGTGTCTCTACTCCTGTACATCTTTAAATACTAAATGGATGAGTGGATCGCAGAGGTGAAGTATGTATCATCTATGTATCCAGTCAAACAGTCCATTCCATGCAGAGAAGCAAATAACAATCAGACAAGAAATGGAATTAAAGACCACATCTTATTAATAAATAGAATCTAAAAAGAACCTGAGTGGGAATGCTATTCTGAACAAGCCAGAAAGCTCAGATAAGCCATTGGGAAGGTCTTCCAGACCCAGAAGAGGGAAATGTCAGATTCATGCTAAAAGTATGTGTGTGTATGTGTGTGTGTACATGTGTTTACACCACTGCAGTGGGTTCTCTTGCTCATATAGAGTTCTCTCCAAGAGCAATTTCCACAATTAGAGAACATGCCTAGAGTAGGGATGCATATCCTTGCTTGGCTCATTCTTCTTCATGAGCTGGAGAAACTGATGCTTTTTGTTTGTTTGTTTGTTTGTTTCTGTTTGCTTGCATGATAGGAAGATAATTTCCTGCCAGTAGTGATGAGAGTCTTCACAACTATGAGAATTATTTTTGCACAGATTGTACAAAACTAGGATAGCTACTGCTTTCTTGCATGGATCTTTTAAAATGTAAGGCATTGGTTGGATTGTTTGCATCTTTTCAAACAATCAAACAGTATTTTTTGTGCTTGCTCTGTGTGCATGTATTTTTGTGTGTTTGGAAAAGACATTAGTATTGATCAGATACATTTTGTGTAAATAGTCTTAAACTCAACAAAAAGCACCCTCCTTGCCTCATTCTCACAGTGGAAGCAACAATCTTGCAGGGGTCAGTGATGGATTCAGAAGGAATTCAGTTGACCCTACATCTCAGGGTTTTTTTTGGTTCCAGACCCTCTCGCAAATAACAAAAAATTAAGTCAACATGCACACAGCCACATTGGCATGGCTGCAGGCAGGCACCATTATTGACAACAATGGGGTGGGGCCATCTGCAGATGCTCCATTCCTCAGATGGCTAGTCCTCCAATGTACAGGGCTGACTGTCCATAATTTTACAGAAATTCTTCATAGCCCTAACTTTGACGCAACAAAGATATGAACAGTCTGTGGTTATATGTGTTGAAGCTTTTTCTGTGCACCACATATATTTTCTCTTTCAGATGCCTTAATTGGTTAGTGGAATTCCCTTCCACACTTTTGTTTTCCTTCTGATCTCAGAAAGCCACACACATGATACCTTTGCAACTTACAGTTTCATGTTACTACATGGGTAGCATTCATAAATAAAGCCCTGACCAATAATATGTTGTAAAGTTTTGTGTGTGAGGTGAAAGCACTTCATGTTCCCAAGTGTCCCCTGATATAGTCCTCCATGTTTAACCATGTGTCTAATTCAAATGAACTTGACTCTTTGGAAGGATGAAGGAGAGATTTTGCCACCTGTCCCTAAAACAAAATTATTGTGTGACCAAATCCCTTTACTGTAATAAATGTCCTCAGACTCAAAGCCACATAGATATCTAAGTAAGCTATTGATGAAAACACTTATTTTCACTGGACTTAATATGTCATTCTTATAACTTGTTTGGTTTATATAAATTATTTAAGCTGGACTGCCTACTCATTTTGTTGACAGAATAAATAACTTCACTTGACATCTTAAGTCATCATCCAGCAAAAGTCTTGAAGGTTTTATTTCATGATTCAAACCAAAAAATGGACTACAAAGAGGTTTCAAATGCAATCTGAGTCTTCCTTATGAACTTTTATTAGTTAGACTTTAGAAAAATTATTTCCTTTGTCTTCTTTATAACAGCAATAATTATTAACAGCTCTTCTTTATTTTCCTTTTTAAAATATTCATAGCAAACAGAAAAGTGATGACATAGTTTCCTAAACAATACTGTTGAACTTCTTAGCGGGATTTTATTTTTTAAAAAAATATAGTACCAACATTATTTATCAACTTAGTTTTTCTAGTGTTAGGAGTAAGGAAATAGATTGCAATTTAACCAACAATGAACACATTTAATTCCACCAATTTCACTGAGAGAAGCTCAGGTATGTCCAGTAAATAAGTCTCCATTTGAAATCAGTGTGACATAAAAGTGTTTAATGGAGTCAAACCCTTGCTTCTTAACTTAATCTATATAATGTGTGGCAAATTGTTGATTTGCTAGATACAGTATAAAGGACATGACAGGACTTGCATATTCATTTTCTTATCCTTAACCTCATTGTCACACTGTGCAGGATAGCTGCTTGGTAGATAGCCTTCAGACACTCAGTTAATTTGCATTTGGTTGCATCATAGAATCATAAAATCATAGAGTTGGAAGAGACCACAAGGGCCA
>CM034708.1:75783239-75796286 GCA_020142125.1 Phrynosoma platyrhinos | reverse complement strand
TGCATTCCATAGTTTTTTGTGATCTATACAATCAAATGCTTTGCTGTATTGTATGAAACACATGCAGATTCTTTTTTTGAATTCTTTGGTGTGCTGTATTAGCCAACATTTGGTCCCTAGTGCCCCTTCCTTTTCTGAAACCTGCTTGCATCTCTGGAATTTCTCTCTTCATGTATAGTTGGAGTCTATGCTGCAAAATTTAGGCATTATTGCATGTGAGATTAGTGCTATTGTCCTATAGTTTTTTGTATATCCTTTCTTGTGGATTGGTATGTATATCAAGCATTTCCAGTCTGTTGGCCACCCCTTTGTTTTCCATATTTGTTGGCATATTTCAGTTTGCAGTAAAACTGCATCTGTCTGTAGGCACTGTAGTGGTTCAATTGGGATATCATCTGCTCCCCATGATTTATTTTTTCCCATTTCCTTTATTGCAGATTCTACTTCATTTCTTAAAATTTGGGATTTGTCTTCATATGGCTCCTCATTCCAAATATCATTCATTCCCTCATTCCTTTTGTATAACTTCTCTGTGTTGCCTCCATCATTTCTTTATTTCTTCTTGTTCTTGTATTATGTTCTTTTTTTTCTCCATAGAGCATCCTTGCCCTTGGTTTGAACTTGGCTTTAATGTCTCGGCTTTTGTGATAGAGGTCTCTCGTTCTTTCCTTTTTGTTGTTGTCTTCTATGTTTCTGCATTGGTCATTGTAGTATTTCTTCTTATCCCTGTGTGTCAGACATTGGACAGTTGTGTTCATACTTCTGGCTTTGTTCCTATCTCCCTTTGCTTTTGCTATTCTTCTTTCTTTTTGTTGCATGAAGTGTTTCATCTGTCATCCATTGTTTCTTATCTTTCTTTTTGGCCACTGTTAGTATTTTCTTGCATTCATCCTTAATTATGTCTTTGACTTCTGTCCACAATTCTTCAGATTTCTGGTCGATTATACTCAATAGTTCAAATCTGTTTCTTACATTGTCTTTGACAATTGGCTTTGTTTAACTCCCTGAAAAGCTTCCACTTATGTGGTTTCATTTGCATAATGCACAAATATTTCACCTTCCAAGGGGAATATGTTACCTGTTCATGTAAACATGCCACAGGGCAAAATTATATGGCTGGATGTTATTTGTAAACTGTTCTTGAAGTGACATGAGAGCAAACATAGGAGAAGTGGCAACTGCTTCAATGCACATACATGCAAAGGGCACTCCTGGCAGTATATTAAACTATAATAGTTGGGTTGAGTATCACTACTGATTAGTAGGGGGAGTCTTAGTTGTGGGTATTGATTTACATTCTTCCTTAACCATGAACATGTTTTTGTGGCCTTAGAAAAATTGCTTTTGGTGTTAAGCCTTGTGTTTCTGATTTTATACATTTAGAATGATACATACCATCAGGACTAAACTGTCATATGAATACAAGTGCATCTACACTGTAGAAATAATGCAGTTTGGTCCCACTTTAAGTGTTGTAGCTCCATCCTATGGAATGCTGGGATTTGTAGTTTTACAGGGTCTTTTGCTTTCTCTGACAAAGTGCTGGTACCTCAAAAAACTACAAATCCCAAGGTTCTGTAGGATGGACTCATGGCAGTTAAAGTGGTGTCACACAGTGCAAATGCATACCCTACAAGAGATGCTATGCTGCATTTCACACTGCTACTGTTCTGCAATCAAGAATAATGCTGTATACTACTTTGGTGGTGTGTGCCTTTTTGCCACAAGGGAATATGACTATGCATTTCAAACAAGTTGCACATAAACACATGTAGACTACTGAGCATAGTCCTCACAAAGAAATTTGGGTTTTCCACTCATATACAGTGGAGCTGACAAAGCCTTCAATGTGCATCTCTATGTGCAGCTTCCTCTGTTATTTGGATCCTTCTCTCTCTCTCAGCACCATAGAGTTCCCAGTTGCATGGAGAATTGTTTAAGCACCTTCAAGAGGCAGGTTTTAGATGCGTTTTGAAATGCATGTACTGTACAAGTGCTTGGTGGGATTGGAGAGAATCGGAATATTTATGTATGTTTCTCTTACAATTATAACTGCATGGGATCATTCTTATGAGTTCCCACAGGATTGTAAGTCATAGAGTTGAGGAAAAGAATAGAGCTTAACCTTTCCAATTTCTTGCCAGTATAGGAAATCCATTACTGAGTCATCCCTGAAAAGTGGTCATTCAGCCTCTACTTTAGAACTAGCAAAGAAAAGTCTACCACAGTCCAAGATAGTTTGTTCTTCTGTTGAACAGTTTTTACCATCAGGATGTTATTACTGGTGTTCCTTTTCCTTATCATTTCAATCCATTAATTCAGATTCTACCTTTGGAACAAAAGAAAACAAATTTACTCCAGTATCTATGTTGCACAGTCACATATCAAAAGGCTAAACATAGTTCCTTCAACTTTTCTTGATAGGAATTGGTCTCCAGGCTCCTCGCCCACTCTTCATCACCCAGCCTGGATATATGACTTCTCCTTTCTTTTTCCTCATCTGTCCATTTCAGATATAAGTCAGATTCTTTCCTATGCGCTATTATTTTTGATTCTGTGTTTATAGATAGTGCCGAAGAAACACACACCGAGTAATAGATTGCTCCCCAGCAATATCCTATGCAATTTATAATCCAAATGTGAATGTTGTTGGATTGTCTGAAAAAGCCATATTAAATCAATAGTTCTCAACCTTTTCTCCTCCAGGTTTCTTTGGACTTTCTTGACCAGTGGCCATGTTGGCTGATGCTCTGGGCTTTGAAGTCCAAAACATCTGGAGGACCAGAGAATGAGAACCAAAAATATTGTGATTTTTGTATAAAAAGAATTATTGTAAGCCTGACAACCAGTATGTATACAGAATTGTCTGTGGTCATTATATGTAAAAGGAAACAATATTAAAACTACTGTATAGTAGAAACTTGTTACCCCATGTGCTCCATACTATGCCCAACTGCCTGATATTTCAGTAGTGTGCAGAGAACCATCATCCCATCAAAAAGGACTGATCTGAGATCTTAAAGACTAGGGGGGAACAGCATGCTTGTTACCTAGTAGACTGTGCCCTTGAATCAGGCTTAAGGACACCTGACTTGAGGACAAATCAAAATTTCAGGGAACAGCTCTGACGATGAGAAGGCATTGCATAGAAACAAGTTCCAGAAAACTGATCCTGTTAATGTCTTAAGCTGTAGTGGCAGGGAAATAGCAATGCTGTAATGAAAAGTTATAGAAAGGCTTCTCATTAGTATTTAGTATGTCTATTTGATATATCTCCCTCACAATACAAAGTTCATTTGTTAGTTGATGCCTCAGTACCATTTCTCTGTCTTTATTAAGAATCTCCTTCACTCTCTCTTAAGAGGAAGGTGTCACTTGTATTAGATCAGATGGTTCAAAAGGTTGTTGTTTCACAGGAGTCTTCCAATTTCATTGTATTTCTAGATAGCATGCATCAGTTTCAATTAGAATCTTTTAGGAACTTTGCCACTTTCACCTGAGTTTAGCAAAACCCAGAACCGGGAGAAAGAAAAGTTCTAAAAGTTCCACAGCAAGGAACATTCAGGTTCTATGTGCTTTAATTGTGTCTTAGCCAAATTCCCTCACTCTGTACAGAATAGTGTTGCTCCCTTTCTTCACTGTGCTCCCAGTGTAGTATATAAAGGAGTCACTTATGGCACAGCTGTGGAGCCAGAAATTTTGTATCTCAAGGTGCAAAGATGTCATCTACTCTCAGTTCAGTCACAAAGTATGATAAGCTTAAACATCAGGATGCTTTTGTCCCATTTTTGGCAGGTACTGATCGTGTGCTAATCGTGTGGGTAAGGACTGAATGATAGGGCAGTTTTCCTGTGAAAACCAGATTGACAGGTTGCTTTGGCTGCTGCTCTTGGCTTGATTTTACTCATAGAAAAATGGCATGAGCTTGAAGAGATTCAGCATGGAAGTTACTGTGTCTGTTGTGTGCCTTCAAGTTGTTTCCGACTTATGGTGACCCTAAGGCGACCCTATCCTGGGGTTTTCTTGCCAAGATTTGTTCAGAGGAGGTTTCCCATTGCATTCCCCTGAGTCTGGGAGCATGTGACTTACCCAAGATCACCCATTGGGGTTTCATGACTGAGCAGGGAATCAAACCCTATTTTTCAAAGTCATAGGGCCTTTGCAGACTGCTAGAAATAGTGCAAATTGAGTTCACTTTAAGGGTTAAGGTTAGGGAATCATGGGAACTGTATTTTATTGTGGCACCAGAGCTCTCTGAAAGAGAAGGCTCAGTGTCTCAGAAAAAAAACAATTCCCATGATTCCCTAGCACTAACCCTAACCCTTAAAGTGGACTCAATTTGCACTATTTCTGGCAGTCTGCAAAGGCCCGTAGTCCAACACTCAAATGACTATGCTTTCTTACCCATGAAAGTTACTACTGGCTCTTAACTTATGACATTCCACTACAACCATTACACACATTTTCTCTCTGAGAGACTGTGCTGAAGGGAATATTATGCAACCTTTGGGAGCCTAAAAGTGTTGGGAAGCTGGCAGCATTCTTTGCCTCATTGGCCATGCTTGCAGGCACTGCCCTCCTCCATGGTGCCAGGGTTTGACAAATGTTGGTAATTATTACCCTATGAATAAATGAATTCAATAAATAATGGCTTGGGTTACATTTGGAGCCATTGTGAAGCTTTAGATTTTGCCTAATAGTCATTTTCTAAAAATTAAAATGGATATTTGAGTGGCCAACTTGAGCCAATGACCTTTTATTTATTTATACATTTGTAATTTATTTACTCATGATATCTTGGCTCAGATGTAGCATCTGGTTTTTCAGTGAGATTTTACTTTTTCAATTTTCCAGCTGAGTTACCTGAAGGACAGGGAGGCCAGTTGTCTGCCCGTTCACATACAATGAGTGAGCAAATCTCCCAGTTTTATTTTTATGCCTTATAAAAAAAATAATGATGATGCATGACCAGACATACCAATGTCCCTTACATTCCTGAAGGTCATTTTCTTTAGTCTTTGATTTTAAATAAATAAGTACCTTTGATTTTAAATAGGTGTTCCTCCATATGGCTAGGAGCTGTTTTACATTTCAGGGGGAAAGCAGTAATCTTAATGGCCCTTGTATTATATACCTCAGGAAGCAGGTGGAGGAGGGTGTACCCCAAGATTCTCCCAGATACATGGAGTTGCAAATTACTTTCTGATATTTCCAGAAGAATTTGGATTCCTCCAATGCTCTGTTGTTATTTCTGAATTTTGTACTGGCTGCTGTAGTTTGTTGGAGATTTCAGTTCTTTCATATCTTTCTCCCCCACCCCCATCTACATGATGAATGTGCATGGGTACATGGAGTGAAAAAACAAATGGCCACAAAATGTGGTTTGTACATACAGCTGTATTAAAATTATACAGTTGCTCCTCCCCTAAAACAATGCTCAAAAGGACCTTATTGCAGTCATACAAATATTTGCTTCCAGAGTTCTTTTTCTTTCTTTCTTTGCAGTACAATCGTCCCTTCCAAATCACGGGGGAGCCATTCTGGACCTCCCCACGAATCAGAAAAGCTGCAAATATTGGAACTCCATTGTTTTTAAGGGGCATGTGAATCCGCGTGAGTGCCGCAGGCATGCATGCCATTTTGTCCCTCCTGGCATCCCATCCGCAGAAATTCAAAACCACAAACTGGAAGTCAGTGAATCCAAGGGGAATGACTATACTCAGAGAGCTGTACAACCTAAGATACTGGGCATTAGTCTATGTGGCATTTTCTCAAATAGATTTATTGGTTCTAGGAAAGCTCAGTTGGAGATGGAAACAAGCTTCTGGTTGCTCAGCTTACCTCAGTCATTTGAGAGAAGGAGATACGACTGTCCGATAGGATGAATGTAATCTCGATCTCCCCCTCTCTTGTTTGGCCAGAATGAGGCTCTCCTTGGCAGAGATGGTTGGTGCCTTGCTTTCCAGCTTCTTGAAATTGAAGGTGGCTATATAAGATTTTAATAGGAGGATACATCTTCAGCCTCACCTTGTGTGGAGGACAACACACTGCCTTCTTAAGGGATCCATGCAGTGGTGCACTCAGGGATGAAAATAATTTGGGCTTTCGATGGTGGTGGTGTGTGTAATATTTCATGCCCTCCAACTCACCTGATTTGGCAGGGCCAGCCTCAATCATCTGTCATTCCAATTTTTAAACTTCTTTTAAAATATCTCATTTTATCTCTCTTCCTCTCATCTTCCCTCTTCATTCATAGCTTATTTCAATTGATGCAAGCTAAGTTTAAAGTGCAGAAGTAGTGTGCATCAGTTAACGCAGTGAGGGAATAAGAGAGGAGACAGTGGAGTCTTCTTTCCTTGCAGACTTTTGCAAAAGCAAACTGCTACACCTCCAACATTTTGTATTCTTCCACATTAATAAACTTTGTTATCCTGATCATGTTCTGATGTTGTTTGGCAACACATGTTGCGATTTATTTATGTGAAATACTGGAGGGTATGAGGCTGGATTTTTTTTAATAACTCAAATTCTACAGCCATATATTTGTTGCATATGTTTCATCATGGTACACTAGTGGCTTTTTTAAAAATTCTGATAATCCTAAAATTTGACTGCCACCTTAGCAGATCAGCCCCAAGCTTTTTTAACTCACTTATTTTCAATGAAGACAGTTAATCATATGTGTGATTTCCCCACTGCAATCAGTCTGGCTTTTAAAATATATCTTCCTTCAGAGAGCTGCCAATCCTGTCTTTTCACCCCTAAAAATCCCACACAGAAAGGCAATAAGACATGTTCAGTGTCAGCAATGGGAAGGGTGACTTGCTTCATGTTTCTATCCCCAACTTTTCCAAGTTCTTGATGGTTGTAAGTCTACTCTCATATTATTAGCCATTGTAAAAATTATTAATAGGACATGATAAAAAAAATCCCTAACATCCAAATATACCATTGAGTGTTTATAACAAAGGTAATGCTGAATGAATAGTCTTTCTTCCATTAGCTTGCATACAAACAATGCTTTTTTTTTAAAAAAAAAAATGTAGATTATCAAGTGACAGGGTTCTTTTTTTCCCCCTTCCCCTGAAAGCTAAAAATAGGTCCTGTGATATATCAATCCTCCTTGCATTGTTATATGCCGACTGCATGGAACAGATGTTAATTACAGTAGTAACAGTTGCCTTTCATGGATACTTTTTCAGGCAATTGTGTGAACAGCTTAGGATCCTGGCAAATTAGTTAAAATTATTTTATCATTATGTGCTTGTTTGCATTTATAAAAGCTAGCAATTAAGAGTCTAAAAATGGCTAGTGACTGAAAACACTTGCCGCTGCAATGATTTTATTCCATTCTTGTGGCATATTAAAAAGATACTATCTCAGAAACAGTGGTTGAGAAACAGCATACTGTGTGCTATCTAAATGGTTTAGTATGCATCAGTTAATCAGAGAATTAATGTAATTATTTTTATGCACCCTGTATCTGTCTCCTGGTGACATTCATTTTGTACTAGCAGAATTACTACATGAGTTTCCAGGCATCTTGCAGGTCTGAGGGCTTTACAGTGCTTACTTCATGTAACAAAACACCATTAGTTTACTTGGATTCCTTAAACCTTTTGATATTCTAATTTAATGATTTAGAGGAATCTAAAAGTTGTGTATACAGTGTGGATGAAATGTGGGGAATATCTTTTTTAATTCTCCATTTTCCCCTGACACCTTTGCATATATTTACAATTCATAAACGGAATGTGCTTAACACTTTTTTTAAAGCCATAAAATCAGTACTTTATAAGTTTAGAGATGCTTCTTGTTGGCTTTCTACATTGCCATTGTTTCCTTGACAGCAACAATAGATGCTGCTATCACCATGGGAATGGTTCTTTTGAATGAAGCTGCTACCTCCAAAGGAGACGTTGGTAAAAGGAGAAGTAAGTTCTTCAGTGTTCTGGGTCAAATCATTACAGTTGTTCTGATAACATCCAAACATACCAATGTCTACTTATAGCTTCCCTAAAAACTTACAATTTTTGAATGTGTTTTCAGTGTTTCTAGTGTTTGCAAAATACATCTGTATATTCGCCAATGCATGCCAATATATTTGTGATATAACAGCATGAACTTGGGATCCAAAGAGCCTCCTTGGATTTTATTTTATTTTATTTTTACTCTGTGCCAGGCGCCCAACCCCTTCCTAAGAACATCATCAGAGCACGCACTGTTGCACACGGCGAGCACTCTGATGACATCCTCCTGGCGCAGCGTCTGGACACACTGCGCCGGAAGAGGCACAAAAGAGCCATATGGTGGCTCTTCGCACGCCTTTTTCGCTGCCTGGGAAAGGAGCGCTATTTTGGTGCTCCTTTCCCAGGTGCCAAAAGGGAGGATTGGGACCGAGGTGTGGGGCAGCCTCGGCCCCAATCCTCCACTTCCCAGAGCGGCCCATGGCCGCCCTTCTACATCCCCCCTAAGTTACTTGAGTCTTCTGGAACAGCTCTTAAGCTAGTCTGTGTTTTCTTTGATTTTAACTCCTCCATCATCATAATTCTATCCTGTGCCTTTTCCAAATCCTGCCGTAAAATGTCCATTCCCTTCTCAGATATCTCAAATCTCAGATATCTGCAGGTTTTGTGTAATTGTTGCAAGATTCTGAACTGATATCTGATATCATCATACAGGAAAAGAGATTCTACCTCAACATTAGGAGGAACTTGCTTACAGTGAGAGCTTTCAGCAGTAAACACACTCCCTTGGAAAGTGGTGGAGTCTCCTTCTTTGGAGGTCTTTAAACAGAGGCTGGATGGCCATCTGTCTGGGATGCTTTGATTGTGAGTTCCTGCATGGCAGGGGGTTGGACTGGATGGCCCTTGTGGTCTCTTTCAATTCTATGATTCTATGATCTCTTTGAACTGTTTTTCAGCAAGCTCTTTCAAACAATTTACCTTAATCTGTAACCTTAACAAGTCCAATTTCTTCCCCTAATTCCCATTACTTTCTGTTACACATTTATTCAAATCTAAAATCTGCTTAGACACCACATAATAATAGCAATTGCAAGTAGATTTCTATACCACTTATCAGTGGACTAAAAGCAAAAAGCAAAGCAGTTTCATTTATATACTGCTTCATATCGTGCTATGCAGGGTCTAAGCATTTTACAACTATAAGCTCATTGCCCCCCAACAGTTGGGTACTCATTTTAGCAACCTCGGAAGGCTGCAGGCCTGAATCTAGCCTGAGCCCTGACTAGTACTGAACTCGCAACCTTGTGGTCTATGAGTGAGTGGCTGCAGTACACACATTTAACCACTGCGCCACCAAGGCTCCTAAGCGGTTTACAATGTATAACCTCAGATATTAAGAGTTGAATTTTAATGAGCACAGGATCATTTTCATCACGAAGAATCCTGGATAACTGATGGGAATCTTCACAGTTCAGAATAGCACAAGATTAGCACATTGTTGTTTTGTATTGAAAACATATTCTGCTCAAGAAACAGTGTTTACTATGCAGGAAATAATATTTCTTCACAAATATTATTTCCTGCACAAAAAAATGCTGTAATTGGAGATTTATTGTGCACAAGATTTCCCTGTGGTTGATTTGCATAGAAAATAACATTTTCTGTACAGGAAACAGTATTTGCTGCACTGGAAATAATAAGCTTAATATTTTCTGCACAAAACAATCGCAAGTTAATTTCTCAGCTCATATTAGGAAGAAGAGTGGAAGGGGTTTGGTTCATATATAAAGTGAACAGACATAAACATTGGTAGAATTCAAAGATATAGCCGTGTTAGTCTGTTGAATCAATCTGTAGAGAGGTCTTGTACACCTTTGAGACTAACTAAAAGAAGTTGGCAGCATGAGCTTTCGTAGACTTCAATCTACTTTCTCAGATGCTACATTAGCAGCTATTCTCAAAGTACATTGGAAGGAAGTGTGTGCTGGGAAGGAGATGAAGCTGGATTGTGAACCTGGCATGTAATGTAGAAATTGTAATCCTTGCTTCCAGTTGCAATCTGGAACCATACATACTGTTTACATTGCTCCAAGGAACTTGTTTTCCATTGAAAATAACAGATGCAAAGTTCAAACCAGATTGATGCTGCAGGAAGCCAAAGAAGCTCTTCAACCCCATCACACACACTTAACAGAGTTCCAATATCTATTGCTTGATCCAGACATACAAGTTACTGTTTTAAAAGACAATCACATAATTGCTAAATGTGTAGACAACGTTTTGTATATAGTGCAGTGTTCAGTTTCATTAGCACTGAGTTGATCGGTTCCTTTCATGCATAGTATTGAACCTGGATAGCATGAATTTGACCATCTGTAGTAGTGGGCAATTAAGATGTAGTTTTTTTTTTTTTCTGCCAAAGGGTCTCTCACACACCTGAAATAATGTTGTTTGAAATGTGTAATTCCAAGTTCATTTTTTCCTCTAGAAATGTCTTGGTACCATGAAATGCTTGCTATGTTGGCACCTTCTGTTCCCTTTAAAACAGAAACAACAACAGCAGCCCTTTTCTTGTCATTTATGACAACAACAACCCTTTTCTTGTCATTTATGAAAACAAGAAAAGGCAATCTGATAGAAATCCTTTTAAAAAATGTTTATAGCGTTACTTCAAATAATATAAAGGGAATGCTTTGAGATACCATCATACCATCTAAATTGTCCCAATTTGACAAAGACAGTCCCACTTAATCCTCAGTCATCCCACTTTTTCAGCTGCTTTTCAAATGTCCCTGTTTCTTTCTCTTCCTCCCAGTTTCTCCCTTTTTCTCAACTTATCTCAATTGGTATAAAGTGAGTGCAAAATGCAAAAATAGTTCACAGTTTGCTCACAGTTAACTCAGGTTAACTCTGGGCCACCCCGAGAAGTGGTGGATCAGGGCCGTGGCTACCCCACGCCGCAGCCCCAATCCTCCCTTTTGCCGCCTCCAAAAGAATGGCAAAATGCCACTCCTTTCAGGGGCAGGAAAAGGGAGCCCTAAGAGGCGGCTTGCGGCTCTTCCTCGCCCATTCCGAGGCAAGTAACAGCGTGGAGCATCAGGACTGCGTCAGCGTGGGGTTGGGGCGGCCAGCATGTGGCTGGGCCAGTCTACAGAGGCCCTTAGTAGATGGAGAAGACAGGGGAAGCAGAATCTCACCCTTCAGCATAGGCTGAGGCAAAAGCAAACTGCTGCAGCCTTTCCTGGCAAATGTGTTGTTTCTCATTAGTAACTTTTGTCATCCTGACCACATTCCAGTGTTGCTTGGCCACACACATCCTGGTTTTCATCTATGAAATGTTGAAAGATATGCAACCTAACTTACTTTATATTGAGTAAGTAACTGTTTTTATCAGTATCATAGCATGTGGAGAAAATCTTATATATTGAATTTTCCTTCCTAGTAATATGCCTGGTGGGACTGGGTCTCGTTGTTTTCTTCTTCAGCTTCCTGCTGTCCATATTCCGCTCCAAATACCATGGCTATCCATACAGGTAGGTCATAAATAACAACACTCTCCATTCAAGTAATTATTGTCAACCAGTTACCTTTTCCCTCTGTTTGGCTGTGAATTATGAACCCCTGAACAAGTAACCTATGCTTGCATCTGATGGGTTTGTTGGGATTATCACTTTCACATATGTTAGGATTGCACTTTAGCTTTTGCAAGGTAATTCTGTGTGCCCTGGTAAAATAGTATTAGCATTGTACAACCCACATATTAGTGGAAGTATGTGGGCTTATTTGCAGGAAGCTTAATGCAGTGGTTCTTAACCTTTGGCCCTCCACATATTTGAGATTCAAATCCCAGAATCCCTATTGGTCATGGTGGCTGGAGATTCAGATAACTGAATTCCAAAATTTCTGGATGGCCAGAGATTGAGAACTGCTGCTGTAGTATATGAAAGAACATCTGAAAAGAGGGCGCTTCTGTAGGAGGCGACACCATATAAGAATAAGACTAATGATCAAGAGATTTGTTTCATTTTGTTAATCATTCTACATAAAGAGATATCACGAATGAAGATTTCCTGCTTAGGGGTAAAATGGAAAGGAGGAGTCCCTATATCGGTTCCCTCTTTGCAAACTGAGTCCTGAATTAAATAGACATGGGATTTTGTTGTCATTTGTTGTTAGAGTGCCCATGATACTCCTGCAGTTCTACACCAGATTTCAAATTGCAATGGCTCTACTAGTTAGTAATCCCCCAAAACAAGACTTTCACTGCTGCATATTTAACAAGATCAGAGGCAAAACACAATATGATGGAGGAGATGGGTAAGTGAATCTCCAAATGCTATGAGAAGGGGGAAATTAAGGGGGACTGCAGATGGGTGGCCCTGGGCTGCCCCAGAAAGCAGCGGATCGATGCCGCAGCTACCCCACGCCACAGCCCCTATCCTCCCTTTTGCTGCCCCAAAAAGAGTAGCAAAACGCCGCTCCTTTTAGGGGTGGCAAAAGGCCACCCTAAGAACCAGCACGTGGCTCTTCAGCATCCTTTCCGGTGCAGTGCGTCAGAACGCTGTGCCAGGAGGGCGTCGTGATGCCACACGCTGTGCATAATGGCATGCAGTGTCAGGACGACATCGGTGTGGGGTTAGGACGGCTGGTGTGCGGCTTCCCCAACTCTGCCTCCAGAGTTGGACCGGTCTGCAGAGTTGGACCGGTCTGTCCTGATAAAACTTCAAATTTTATCAGAGCAGTACTTCTGAGGCAAGAAATGTTTGGTTCAGTGAGGGGGAACACTTAATCTCCTAGATTTTGTATAAGCACACATGCATACTAAATTTGTTTCTTAGGAGGAGAAACATTAGTTTAATCAGTTTTCTCCCTGCTGCAGGAAAATTTTCAAAAGCTATACAAATTTCACAGGGAGAATGTCTTCTCCAGTTCCAAACTCACTTTTACCCCCACCCCATGACCCAGTCATATGGTGAGCAGGGGGCAGCCAAGGATAATTTCCAGCTGTTTTCTGATAGCCACTGTTTGATATCAGCGGCGTTTGGGCTGTGGAGGACTGCTTTGGCCCGTCCTACAGCCC
>CM034708.1:75755355-75768905 GCA_020142125.1 Phrynosoma platyrhinos | reverse complement strand
ATCCATGGAAAGGCAGGGTAAAAATAAAATTTATTATTATTATTATTAATGCTGTATAAACCAATGACCCAGCAGCCAGAGCTCACTTCTCTTTGGAGCTTATCCATATTATGTGTATTTTGCACTCTGTTCCATCATTTTCTGGGAAAGAAGAGAAGTCAGATGGGTAATTAGTAGTCCAAAAATCCAGATAGGCAGAGGGAAATGCACAAAAGAGAATAAAGCAGAGTAGATGCAGATGCAGAAGGCAGGGTAGAGTTTCCAAGTTGGCTTGGGTGTCTTTTCCACAGAGTATGAGATAGACGTTGGTTCCAGCGGGTGATCAGTGATTGTTGCTTGCATTATCTAGGCAGACTTTGTTCAATTTGAATGACTGAGACAACATCACATAACATGCAGGTATGTTAAGCTCCTTCCCAAACATTCTTGTACTGCTGCCATCCCAGAGAAAGGCACAACACTCCGTCACAGTTTTGACATGCATGGGATCCAGAGTCAGGTGAAAGGACACAGGGATGGCATACTCATCAGAAGGGTAAAGAGGTCCCCATAGGGCACCTTAGGAGTGTTGGCAACGTCGATTGGGGGCATAAGGCTTTGTCCTGCTCTCAAGTGGCAAGGGAACCACACAGTGACATCCTTCCTTGTAGAATCCCACATCTGTCAGCTTAGATGGCTGCCTGACTATTGGGTTGAGTTAGACCACCTCGACTGGCAGACAAGCCAGTCAGTGCCCATAGATACTCCAAACCTCTGCAGCTGTAATCAATAAAGTTGTGGCTTATCTATGGCTTGTGTATGTTCTGAGGACTCTTGTGTGTTCATTCCAGCTAATATCCAGCTAGCATTATATAGGTTGAGTCTGCCTTATCCAAAATACTTGGGACCAGAAGTGTTTTGGATTTCAGATTTTGTTTTGGATTTTGGTATATACATAATGTATTTGCATATACATAATGATTATATCTTGGAGAGGGGACTCAAGTCTAAACACAAAATTTATTTATGTTTCATATATATCTTATACACAAAGCTTGAAGGCAATTTATACAAATTTTTAAATAATTTTGTGCATGAAACAAAGTTTATGTACATTGAACCATCAGGAAAAAAAGGTGTAACTATCTCAACCACCCATGAAACCAGTGACTTGGAATATTTTGGAATTTCAGCTAATGGAGACTCAACCTGTAGTTAACTTCCACTTCACCTGTCCTCAGTTCACTAGACAATATAATCTCATGTTTTGTATTTTGAGTAAGAAGGAAATCTGTCCTTTTTGTTTAGGTCAGTCTCTTAGGGATTAAAGTAACATAGAATAATGACTTCAACTCCAGTGCAGTTAAAATTACAAGGGACCATAATTTAATTGAAAGTGACCATGAGACCAGAAAGTGAGTGTTAAGTAACTCGATGACTGATAAATGTACATCTGTTTATATTGTAGAAATATTTGAATATTTGGTGAATTGCATGTCATAATCTATATACTGTATATATTCTACTATAAGTCGACCACATGTATGAGTCGAGGGAAGATTTTGGGGCCAAAATTAAGGATTTCAATATGACCCATGGATAAGTCAAGGTTAAAACCTAGGGACATATAACAAAGGATCTAAAAGATGAAGCAAAGGAAAACAGTACAAAAGAACATACCAAATTCCAGCAGGCATAACTGGGCTCACACTAAAGGCTGGATGGATGAGAGAGTAGTGTGAGTACAGATCACACTCTTATCTTTAACAGGGGTGATTCCTTTAAAAAAAAAGAGTTAAAGAGTTATATTGACCCATGGATAAGTCAACTCAGATCTTTGGGTCTTTTTTCCTAAAATGTCTAGGTTTATACATGAGTATTTACAGTATGTTACAAACATTCTGCCACCCTGACAACTAAACCAAAAGACATGATATAATTTGTCTTAATAATGCTATTTTTACTGTGGACAGAATACCCTATAGCAAATCAGATTCAGACTTGTTCTGAAGCAGATGTCACCAAAGTTTTCAAATATGAATGTAAAGAGAACATATTCTGTAGATTTTTAAGCTGCCAAATGCATCTTTAAAAAACAAGGTAAGACAGTGCAGGACTTCTTTATAGCTCAAGAACTGAATAATATATACACACTTTGTCACAGAATCCAAATTGAATGAAAGTTGTGCTAACTGTGTCTAATAATATGCTGGTGTTTCAACATTTAAATTCTCTTTTCACATGGCACAAGCAATGATCTAGAATAACAAGCAGCTATGCACATCACTTCTCACAACCAACAACAGGGTTACCTTCTGAGTGCAGGCAGGAGTAAGCTCAATTGGAGTCAATGAGACTAACTTCTGAGTAGACATATATTGTATTGTGCCTTGAGAAAGAAGAAAGAAAATACCTTTTTTCTGTCCCAAAGTAAGAATTTGCAATTCTTCCCCAAGATCACTGAAATTTCTTTGCCTGCTTCCCACCTCTGCACCTACCAAAATATGAAGTTGCCTGCCTCCCACCTCTGCACCTACCAAAATATGTATGCATTTGCCTGGGAATAACTTTGACTGAATTCAATGCAGATGTGCTGTGAGTAGATATTCACTTGTTCCTCATAGGAAAAAGACACCTTTTTTTGTCCCAAAGCAATGTTTTGGGGCTTTTTTGTTTTTTGGAATTCCCCCAAGGCAGAACTTATGCCTGAGCAGGTACTGTACTTTCACCAAAGGTAAGACTGAAATTGCAACCCATATTATACATATCAACCTGGGGTATGTCCTGCTGGAGTCAGTGGGTCTTATTTCTAAAAACTGCCACCAAGAGAGATCAAATTGCACACCTGATGTGTATCTTTCTGGGAGTTAGTCGCACTAAGACCAGTAGGCTTAAATCTGAGAAGATCTCTGTTGTATCAGGCTTCAGAATTCTATAAGTTGTTGAACAAGAAACATTTAAAAGTGAAATGGAGAAACTAAGGGTCCTCCCTCTTAATAAGTAGGTTTTCATCAGGCTAGTGAGGCATTGTACAGCTTGGATGTCATGACAATAGTGAGGGAAGAGGTAAGCACACCCAGAGGATCATCACACAAATTATCCACACATCTAACCATCCTCACTCTGACATAGCCAATACAAACTGAAGGAACATGTGGAGGATTAGAAACCAGAAAGGGGAACTTTTTTTTGTAAAGTAGGATGAATAACTACATCAGTTTGATACAAAGCAGCAATTTTTAAAAAGTTACTGGAGAATTTGCAATTAGGGAAAGTATGTATCTGTGAATTTGCCCCACAGATACTATACTTGTAAGGTTCAGATAGATTTATTAGTAAACTGTTTTTATAATAGGTGGGAATCCTGTGGCTCTCCAGGTGGTTTTGGCCCACAACATTCATAATAACTGATGGCTGTTTATCAGTACTAAACTTTCAGAACCATAAAATCAACAATTATGGCATAAAGCTTTCATGGGTTAGAGTCCACTTAATCATACATGTGACATTTTGCCATCTGTAATCAGCTGTGTGTATCAAAATATAAAGGATGGGGTTAGATTGCAATGAAATGCAAAACAAATTCAGTGACAATTCAATTAGAGCTTCAAGGTATGCAAAATAATCACATCAGTAATTTGTGCTTAACATGGCTGAATAAATGATCACCAATGGTATAAAAGCAACCACTGCCTGTATTTAGAGGCAGACAAATAGAATTAAACTTGGTTATTACTTCATATCCAGCAGTTTCAAGCTGCAGTCTCCCTGTGAAATTTATGTTGGAAAATGGCAACTTTCAGTTTAGCAGTAGATTTTTCAGGGAAATGGTAGTGTTATCCTCCTAACTTCTGAATGTTGTCCTTTTCATGTCAAACTTGTATCCATTTATTCTTGCATGTCAATACTGGCTTGTTTAAATAGACAGGAGAAAAGCAGATGTTTTTAAATGATATATCACATTATAAGATCAGCAAATAAACTACATTCTAGTGACTTACGATGTGATTGATTGTGGGACAGGGTTAGCAGCTGGCCATGTTCCAGTGTGTAGCACCTACATGTGTTTCTTTTGTCTAGCTTGCTGCTTCAGTTGAACAGTTGCTTTGGATGATGGTTTGTCACTCAAGCCCTATGACAGAAAAATATCATTATCTAGGACATTGTCATTGATCATAGAACAAGAGTAATAAAGCTTAGAGATACCTTGGAGTTCCTAATCCAGCCCTCTGCTCAGTGCAGGATCTGCAGTACATGATGCAGTTACAGCATAAGTGATAGGTGCCTAATAAGTTTTTGCAAAATACTTCCCATGATGGAGAATCTGCTACCATTCACTGTAGAAGAGATAGTGTAGTTAGGAAAATTCTCCTAAGGCTAAGCTATTACCTGCTCCTTGCAATTTATTGTTAGCTGCCCTGAGGGTGGAATAAGGAAGGGTGGAATATAAATCAAACAAATAATATTTCCCTATTAGTTTGTTTGAAATGGAAAACCATACAACTATATTTGCACAAGTAACTATCTGCCTCCATGTGACAGTAGCGGTTGGGACAGGTAGTTCCTGTCTAGTATGTTCACTCTCTTGTCGGCTCTGTTGCTTCCTCACATGGAGACTGATATTCTCAGACTTAATCTTTTTCCCTAATACTTAGTTGACTAATAAAGCTTTCTCTTCACTGATGATGGCCTTTTGCTGATGATTCTAAACACCAGTGTCCATACAGGGTAACATGGTTCTAGTCCTGCCTTTTGGAGCAGTAAAAAAACAGCTTTGGTTCACCTTCCTCTTGAATGCCTTTCATATATTTGCAGATAGCTGTCATGTTTCCCATTCAGTGTTTGCTTCTCCTCCAATTTAAACATACCTGGCTGCATCAATTACTACTCAGAACCTGGTTGCCATGCCCCATGCTATCTTGATCATGCCATCTCCAGATGTGCTCTTGTTGTATATGTTCCTCATAAAATGTGGCACCCACAACTGGCCATAATAATCCAAGGGTGACCAAGTGCGGAAAAGAGTAGAATTGCTACTACCTCTGTTCTGGAAAGAAATGCTTTTGTTACTGCAATTTAAGATTGACCACTTTTTTAACATGTAATTTTTGCAGCCACATTAGATTTTATTTCTACAATTGATCCAAAAAGAATTGATCCATTTATAAAGGTGTTCCTTTGAGCCTTATCACAAAAAAGCAAAGCAGAAATGAAGCTGAAGAGGAGCCACTTTCTCTTCCTGTGGGAAACAGTTGTAAAAGTGTGCCTTTTGTTGAACAGATTTTTCTAGCAGAAAAAAAAGATGTGTTTCTACCACCATCTCCTACAGGAAGAGAAGTGAAGTGCTACAGTGTCATGCGGTAAGGCACATGGAGAAAGCCACTACTCACCAGCTCCATTTCTGCTTTGTTTTCGCATGCGATAAGTTTCTTTTTGTTTACACATACACCCTCTAAAAAGGACACATCCAAAGAAAAAAAAAGTTCTTATTACATATGGAAGAATGTCTTTTGAGATGAAACCTGTTATGGTGCCAGTACAGTGAAAAGTGCTTAAAATGAACATCTTTATCTATAAACAAAGTTATGAAAATTTGTCAGATTAATTTCCTAAAATTTCTATAAGTGAGTGACAACCCTACTTATATGACATTTCAACTTCAAGTGGACTGTTGATTTTCTTTGACTTATCAGCTAAACTAATATTTTTGCAGGAAAACAAGCCGTTAAAACAGGAGAAGCAATAACATACCCCTTCAGAATTCCTTACTATTGACTATATTGGCAAAGGCTGCTGACATTAAACAATACTCCTATATTTTATTTTCTTAACCCTCCCCACCTTTTTCATGTGTGCGTGTATGCAGGTAAGTGCCCCCAAGTCGTCTGGCAACCCCATGAATTTTTCATAGGATTATCTTAGGTAAGGAATCCTTAAAGGTAGTTTTGCTACTCCCTCCATCTGAAATATAGCCTATATCATCTGGTATTTGTTGGCAGTCTTCTATCCAAGTAATATTCAAGGCCAAGCCTGCTTAGTTTCGACAATCAGACAGGATCCAGTACCTGGGTGACAAAATAAAAGGCACTTGTGTCCACAGGGAGACTTGAAATCTAGGTTATTTAGGCAGAGTAGCACCCTACACTTTGTTATTTTGCCTGTGTGTCAGTCAAGCAGGAATGATTGGGAAAGGGGGAGAACATTTCTTTCAGTCACTTTCCAGAAATGTTAGCATCTCTCTGGGTTACCTTCTTACAATATTCTTACTATTACTAAAAATGAAGTAGTATCCTCAGTTCAGCTTCAGCTAATCAGTTGTACAATGCAAAACAAATATTGAATCTGTCAGAACTTGGACTACTCCAACCTCTCCTTTTGTTAGGATTATTCCCCTCTTTTTCTCCTTGTTTATAGACTACCACTTTGCCTTTTGCCTTTCCAGCACAAGTCATTTAAAGATTGGCAGGTGTTAAGACTGTGGTGCTTTGACTACCTTGCAGTAAAAGGAATAGATTTCTATGGACTGCATATTTTCATATTTTGCCAGCACTTTGGAAATAGATTTCAGTCTTACAGTTTGGAAGAATGTGAATGTATGAAAAGCCTTTGTTTGGCATCTTCAAGAGAAGAAAAAGCCTTCTGGTAAGGATTCAATGAAACGTCAAGCAACCAGAGGATTAACTGAACCACACTAATAGTATGCTCTCACAGACACTCAGAAATTAGTGATGTGATAGAATTAGAAAGGGCCCAGAAACTACCAACCTGATCAGTAAAAGCCAAGAGGACAGAGTCCAAAGACTAGTGCAGACTCTTGATAACATCATAATGTCACCAGGCTCTGATTACTTCAGAGGTTACCATGGTTCTCAGCAACACATTTCAGGACCTCCCCAATGCTACTTGCATTTGGATGTTCTTGTGTGGTTGGTGGGGGAAGAAAAAAGAATATTTCACAGAATGATCTGTGTTGGGAGCACGTAGCAAGTTTAGAAACCATTAGGTCAAGCCTGAGGAACATGTGGCTATGAGTGGAGAGTAATTGTTATTGGATGATTTTGATGTAAGCATCATTTTCACACCTTCCAAGATATGTTGCAAGAAAATCTGCACATTGCCTTTGAACATTCCCACATTTGCAAGGCTTACAGGGTGTTCCCAAGTAACAAAATGTTCACATAACAATGTTCACTTGTAGAAATCAAGTAAACAGAATGCACAAACTTGAAAATAATATATAGAAACATATTTTCATCAAATGGGGAAAATAGTGTAGAATTAAGTAAATTCCACAAATAAACACTCAAATGTATGGGATTGGAAGACCTGTGGCAATTCAGATGTTATTGAACTCCCATTAGCACCAGCCAGCCTAATTAATGGCAAGTTTTGGTGGTGGTAGCAGTATTCAACATCTCTTCCAAGTCAATGCATCCTCCTAATAGCATAAAGTGCTGACATCCAAAGATCTTGAAATTAGGGATATGCAATTTAAAAGCACTGACCAGAATTCTACATGTGCTACTTAGTTACATTTATATAACTAAGTAACACCTCCCAGCCTGACCGCCCTAACCTACTTTACCAGACATCAGCTGCACTGAAAAAAGAAGGTCCATTTTGTTGACAATCATTTCTTTGTTGTAGCCTCACTCATTGGTAGGAAAGGTGGAAATGTCATCCATCCATGCCCTTATCACCATCAGAATTTGACCTCCCTCTTGGGGCACAAATGATGCCTGTAAAGTAGGTTTGCTGGGGGGGGGGGGGAATTATGATTGTGACAATAGTTCCACAATCATGAGTACATAGGGATTGTAAATACTGATCAGTTACAATTGCATATTCCAGGTTGTGTATCTGTAAATATGGTACTGAATTCTGCCCATTATTTTTGGACATCTGGCTGAAAGCTACTAAATTAATCTAAAATTTTAGAGATTATTTCTTGTGTTTCTCTGAAACAATCTCTCAAATTTCAGATTAATTTAGTGGCTTTCAGCCAGGTGTCCAAACATAATGGCCAGAATTCAGTATATTACAATCTAAAAAGACATGACACAAAAGGAGAAGAGAATGGCAGTGGGGAAGGGGATCAAGTCTAGCAGATACTATTGGTTCTTCTCTCCCTCCAAGGCCAGGGTGATGGCAATTGGAATGGAAGGAGAGCCTTTCATTTCCCTCTGAGCTAGGCATGGTGGAACTGTGCTTGCTTTTTCTCTCCCTCTGAGATCAGTGCAATAGCAGGTGGAATGGAGGGAAGGACTTTCATCTGCCTCTGGGCTAGACACGTTGTAGCTTATATTATTTGAAGACAGTGTATGAACAAAGAGTAATGCAGTTGACTTACAGTGAGTGCTGGGGAATGTTTATTTTTGGCTCACAACTCTCAGATTCCCTCAGCCAGCATGACCACACAGCTTTTCCTCATGGGAGATACCTTTGGAATATAATATTCTTGTCACAAGGTGACTTCTTATTCTCCTTCTGAAGTGAAGATTCACATGGACCTCCAGTTTGCATCATTTCTGTTTGAAATATGAAGTTAGCAGACTTGAAATTTGGGCTCTGTGCCTATTTATTCTATGATAAAATTAAGACAAATAAAGATTTTGAAAATCATTTTGTTAGGAAGGCCCTGATTCGAGTCTGGAATAGATATCAGCCTATATTATGTAGATATATTACAATTTGGGGTTCTACGAATGAAGCACTTTTTAACAGAGAAAGATTATATCAAGACAAATTGTTAACTTATAAGGATTTAATCAAAAATGTGGGTGAAGCTAGTAAACTAGAATTAAAAAGACAGGAAGAACTTGTAATACATGGTTATAAATGTGGATGGTTCCTCTACAGGCAACTTAGAGAGAGATTCACCAAAGATAGGCACGAGAAAGGAATTGGCGAAGCTGATAGAGATTTTGAAAGGATTTTAGAACAAGGGAAACAAGCCAAAATATCACATTTCTATGACTTACTGTTGAAACTAGAACTAGAGGATGAGGCAATCAAAGAAAACATAATTAAATGGGCCATTGATCTGAAGCAAGTAATACCATTAAATCAATGGGAGAAATCCTGGAGACGTAGAATTAAATATTCTCTGAGCTATGAAGTGAGAGAAAATTTTCACAAGATGCAGCTGCTATGGTATTTAATGAACTATGAACTATGTTGGAAATGTAATAAAGAACATGGCACCTTTATACATCTATGGTGGAACTGCAAGTTTGCGAAAAAGTACCGGAAGAAGATACATAAGGTTGTGATGCAAATAATACCAACCATTGGATGAATGGACCCTAAGATTTACTTGCTAAGGATGATAGATAATGAGATACTAGAAAGTACATACGGTAAATTGATATATTATATCTCTACCATGGCCAGAACGGTATACGCAGAGAAATGGAAATGTAAAGACCCACCAGACACAAAAGTTTGTCTTCATAAACTGATGGATTACATGGCGGCTGATAAACAAACTTTACTTTTGAGAGGCAATTCATGGGAAAAGGGGGAAAAGACCTGGATGCCACTCAAAAATTTTTTTGAAAACAATAACTATTTTGAGTTATCTGTAGAATTATTAGATTGAACTCAATAGTAATGTAAATTAAATTTTGATGAAAATTTAATAATTGAATATGGCAGAATCAAGAAAAGGATCATCACCTAATTTTGTTTATTATAGAACTAAGAAAAGGATTGATTTAAGCTAGTTTATTGATAAAGAGGAAATAAATAGCCTCTCCCTGTAATAATTTAGGCGCCTTTAAGTTAAAGAAGTTGAACTATATTGTAAAGACTAGATTTAAATGTCAGAGAGGATGATAATGATTGCTGTAGAATACCTTATTTGAAGCTCAGAAAGTCATACTTTCCTTTTAAATGTATTTGTCTATATCTTTTTTCTTTAGTCTGTGTCTTGTATATGTTGCATGGGTTTGTGGTTTTTTTCTCTCTTTTGGTTCTTATCTTTTAATTGTTTGTATGTTTCATGTTACTGTATATTGTAAAAGATTTATTAAAAAAAGGAATATGAAGTTATAAATCAGAGGTAGGAGACTAGAGGCTCTATTGTTGTTATTGCTGTTGTGTGCCTTCAAGTCATTTATGACTTATGGTGACCCCAAGGCGATCCTATCATGGGGTTTTCTTGGTAAGATTTGTTCAGAGACCCTCTAAATGTAGGTAAATAACATCCCCTATTGACGCTGACAAGCATTGGCCAATGGATTGTCCAAGCTTTAGTTACAGTAGGGATGGGGAATCAGCAGCTTTCTAAATTGCATTGAACCACAGCTTCCGTTATTCTTGGCCATTGGCAATACTAGCTGGAGTTAATGGGCAATATCATTTACCTACATTTAGAGGGCATCTAGTCTCCTATAGCCTCATATTTCAAACAGAAATGATGCAATAATGGAGTCCATGTGAATCTTTACCTCAGAAGGACAACAAGAAGTCACCTTGTGACAAGAATATTATGTTCCAAAGATATCTCCCATGAGGAAAAGCTGACTGAGAGCTTGTGTGGGCCCTTGACCCCTGAAAGGACAATCCAATTTTTACAAAATGTTTTACAAGATTTGCTATGAAAGAGAGGTTCAAAATGTTCTACACACACCTTGGATATCAATATACCTCTTTCTATGGCTGCTTTCCATAATTTGATACAAAGGAGAAATGTTATAATACCACTCTCTCCTTGGAGATTCTTCCTGTATTCAGTGTTTTGTGTACTGGCAGACTTTTATATTCAGGGTTTTGAATTATCTGGAGCGAGCAGTAGGAAAGCCCCCAAAGAGTCAATTGAAAAGGCTAATATGGAATATAATAAGAGACACGAACAGCTGGAGAGGCCAGTGGGTTTTTTTGTTGTCAGAAACTGTGAATATTCATAAGAAATGTAAAGGAAAGGATTGTGTGATCTTTGCTTTCCATCCTCAATAAGAATAGAGCACTATTCAGACTAGTCACTAGTATGTGTGCCATAAAGATTGCAGCTATAAAAACAGGAGTGAACAATTGGACAAAATGAAGGTAACAATAAGGAACATTGATTTCTTAAATACTGGGATTTTATCAGTTTTTTGCCTGTCTTAGTTGTGACATTTCTTCCCAACAACTGATTTACTTTTAAGCTGAGATTAATGGTCTCTTGAGAAGGATGGTCTTGTAGTGAAGCATGGTTTTGGGCTTCATGATATTGATATATTTGGATTTTAGCATGCTAGTTCCTAAAGACTTCAAATTCAAAACCATCTTATAAAAAGAGAGCCACATCAGTCTGTCTTCCACCCACAAGAAAAAAGACTTGAGACACCTTAAAGCAGGGGTAGGCAAACTGTCCCCTTTAAGGGCCAAGGGACTTCAGTTCCCAGAAGCCTCAGCCATGTTGGCCAATAGTCTGGGATTCTGGAAGCTGAAGTCCCTTGGCCCTTAAAGGGGACAGTGTGCCTACCCCTGCCTTAAAGACTAGTTGATTTTTTTTAATGGAAAGGGCTCTCATTGATTTATATGCAACCTTTCTTCCAGAGTGGGACCAAAACAGCTTCCAAAGACAATCAGTTTTTAAAAAATCTTTAAACTAATTTTTAAAAAACCAATTAAAATCCCTACATTAAACAATACATTTAAAAGCCATATAAAAGTTAAAAATATATACTGAACACATATCTTAATAAGAACCTTCCCTGCTTACCCATATAGAGAGATACGGTCTTTCAGATAGTCTGGACTTAAACTGGTATACAGCTTTATGGGTCATGAACAGCACTTTGAAACTGTGCCCAGAAACAAAACTAGTAGCAGTGACGCTGTTTTAACAAGGGAGTTGTCTGCTCCCTACAACTGTCCTCAGTCAATATTCTGGCTGCAAAATTTTAACAATTTCCTTCTATGTTCTTAACAAAATAACTCTATCAAACATATTCTGCTACAATGAATAAGTCTGGCTTATTAAAAGACAGCTAGCACATAGTCTTTTCAGATGTAAAGCATCCTGTCTTCCTAATATAGACTGTTGGCTTAACCAATAATTTGCACATTACAGTTGATTTCAAAGAGACTGATACACACAATCATATTTCTTGCTTTTCCAATTTTCTTGCAGAAATAGGTTATATTCTACCTTTACATCTCTGTATGTGTGGATTTTACCATGACAATACTACACTACAGGTACAGGTTTACACTGGAGCATTTACAATGGAATGGCATGTTTGAGGTATGTTGTCTTTAGTATAGTAACAGAAGCATCTGGGGATTACCATTATGTATTTATTTCTGTTTTATATTATGATCAGTTATGAAATGTGAGAAGCACTAAAAAAGAAGACTGAAAAATAGGAAAAGCCTTCCCCCTGAATACACAAACCCCTGTCAGATACATCTTCCTCAAGCATATTCGCTTCAAAGTGGGCTTTACATTGGCCAGCAATTTGCCTTTCCTTCCCTCTTTCTTATTCTTGGGGAAGGACCAGAGCTTGCTAACTGAGGGCTCCCATTAGCACAAGTCAGCTTCATAGGGAGCATTCCTCCCATAGGTTAATACAGATGAAAGTGGAAGGAACCTCTTTGACACCCACAACCTCTACCCACTTGGTTAGACACATACACACCCACCCATTGGGGGAATTCAAATTTCTGAATTGAAAAGAAAATGGATTGCCAAAGAAATTATGTTCAATACCTAATTATTATGAAATATCACTTCAGTTCTGATCCACTATCAGAATTTTCAGAGAGAGAGGAACTAGTCAGTCCTATGCATGCATATTTGATAGTCACTATAATTGTCCTGGACTACAGCCAACCTCAGTTCCCACAGCTGCTAGGGATGAAAAGGGTGAGCTGCAAACAGCAAGGCTAGCCACAAACCTTCCTGTAGTCAAAACATCAGCAAAGCAGAGTCCAGAAATCAGCGTCAATCAGTCTAAGGTCAGGGCAGGCAGCAATCAGCAAAAGTCCAGTCCGGTCCAGGGTCAAGGCAACAGAGTTCCACAAGGCAAAAGCGAGAGGCACACAGCAGGAAACAAGGAGCCACAATGACCATAGTCTCTCAAGGAAACTATAATAAGTCTTGGCCCTGAGGAAGCCTCTTGCAACTCCTTAAATAGTCAAATCCTACCTCAGTGCTAGCTGAGGCTTGTTAAGCAGCTGCTTTTCAGCCAGTTTCCTGGACCTGCGACTGCCAGCACTCTCAGCTCTCCTTTGCCTAAAGGAAGGTACTGGCTCTGCTGTATCTTCCTGATTCTCCCCACTAGGCAGCTGAGCCTCCAAGGAAGGAGCACTAGGACCTGGCTGCTCTGGGGCTGGGAGAACCAGGCTTGGCTCAGGCAGAGCAGAATGAGAGCCAGGTGGAGCCTGTATCTCTTCCTTCTCTGGAGGAGACCCATCCTCCTCCTCATCCTCCGAGTCCTCCTCATGGCTGGCCATGACAATAATGTACATCAGGCCTGCATAACATATTACCCAGCAAGGCAAACCACAAGCTACCAGATCTGCATTAAGACCATCTAGATCAGGGGTAGGCAACCTAAGGCCCGGGGGCCAGATGCGGC
>CM034708.1:75734470-75750421 GCA_020142125.1 Phrynosoma platyrhinos | reverse complement strand
GTATTCCAGGTGAGGCCTGACCAAAGCAGAATAGCGTGGCACTATTACCACTAGAATAGAGTGGAAAAGAAGGATGTCTACTCACCCTGCTATTACAGGGCTAAGATTCAACTCTAAATGCCATGGTTCTCTTCTATGGAATTTACAGTTTAGGGAGGGATATTTAAAATTCTCGGATGGAGAGCTCAAGAGCTTTACAAAATTATAAAGCCCAGGGTTTCATCGAATGCAGCCATGTCATAGTGATATAACTGAATATTGTGAAAGGGCCTTCGATCTGAACTCATTCAAGGAAGAAAGGGGAGAGAAATGCAATTGTGCTGCCATACAGAGTGCACCTGCCTTTTCTTTCCCCATAGGACCTCAGAGCAGCCAGATCTTTCATGGTCTGAATTGCCTCCACCTCCTTCCCTTCACTCCGGCAAGAAAGAGACACAGCAACTCCTCCTGGGGCTTGAAAGCTCCTGGGCAGTGGGGAGTTTTTGGGTGAAACACAAAGGAAAGAGAATTGATCCTTGTGTCTGGTCCATAAAAGGGATCTGTGTTTGCATAAGTTGCACCTTTGCGCACACAAGTCATTCACAGGATGTTGGCCATTACGTTTTATTCATGAACCAAGCCTGCCTGCAACATCATGGCTCACTGAGTCCTTACCCTTCCCCACTGAGCTGGAAGAGAACTATATATGTTTTGTACATCTTTGGTTGGACAAAAGTAGATGAACATGAGACCTTCCCACTTGGGAAGTGATAGAGGGGTTCAATCTGATGCATCATGGGGAGCAGGGCCACTGGATACAGCCCTCTGAGCCTTATATGTGTAGTTAAGCACTCCTCAAGCATAGAACTTCTGTGTAACTGCTATCAAAGACTTTCAGAATTGGTCCCCATAGCTTCCAAATCAATTTTAGGTACGTACATAGTCCATAGTTTGGGTCCAGGTTAGCTATGGGATCTCCTCCTTCTATATAATATACTCCATACACTCAGGTCCTCTGAGGGATATTTAGTTCAAACCAGCAAGAACTAGCTTGGCAAATGTGACCCAGAGAACATTTTCATTGGCTGCCCTAGACTGTGGAATTACCTGCCAGGAGAGATTTGGCAGCTAACCATGCTGTCTGAATTTAAAACAATATTAAAGACCTTTCTCTTCCAGCAAGCCTGCAGAAATAGTACAGTTTGACACCACTTTAACTGCTATATCTCAATGCTATGGAATTCTGGGAGTTGTAGTTAGTTGTAGCACTAGAAATCTCTGACAGGGAAGGCTAAAAGTCTCACCAAGGAGTTTCTAGAATTCCATAGCATTGCGCCATCACAGTTAAAATAGTGTCAACTGGATTATTTCTGCAGTGCGGATGCAGCCAATCAATTTTAAACTATACATTTTAAATCAGTATATTTTAATCTGGATGATTTTAATGTGCAATGGTGGTTTTAATCCTATGTTCATGTGTTTAAAGTTATGTGTTTAATGCTCAGTTATATATTGTATTTTAAACTATGTTGTACCCTGCCTTGAGCCTTGGGGAGAGGTGGGTAAGAAATTATGATGATGATGACATTCTCCCACTGGGGTTGCCTTTAAAGATTTATAAAACATACACTTCAACTTTTTGCGACTTGTAGCAAATGTAAGTAGATAAATAGGTACCACTTTGGTGGGAAGGTAAACAGTATTCTGTGCAGTCATGCTGGCCACATGATCACAGAGTAATCTCTGACAACGCTGGCTCTTCGGCTTAGTAACGGAGATGAGCATCACCCCCTATGGTCGGACATGACTTGACAACCTTGTCAACGGGGAATATACCTTTATGCACTGTATATTTCTATTTTTTCCTACAGTTCTTGGCAAAATTGTTGCTCCCTTTCCCTAGTCTTCTGCCATAGTGATACAAGCCAGAGATCTATTTGAGGCACAAGAACATTCCTCAAGGATAATTTTACATCCTGCAGCAGCCTAGTGTATCATATATAGCACTGGAGTTGCTCAATTTCTAATACTATATAGTGCTCTGAACCTCACTGCATGATATTGTTTCAGCAGTACTTTTTAAACTTTTGCAATTCCTCAGCTATTGGCAGACACAAAGTTTTCAGAACAAATACCCATTGCAACTGTGATGACTGTAGCCCCAGTCCAGCCTCAGTAGATGTTTGACTGCATAGAACTAATGATGTGCACAGTTTGAGAGAGGGGGAATAGACTTGCTGTAGGGGAAAATGTCTGTTTTCTCCTTTAGAAATGTTTTCACACCTAGGGGATCTGGACTCCAGAGCAAGAGAGGGAGAATATACGCCTTTCAGTGATAAATATTTGTATATGTCTTTTTTGGGTTTGCTAAGGAAGAAAAACAATTCTGACATGGCAAGGCATTGCTGTGGAATAGCAAGCAGCCTTCATTAATTAAATAAACCCTTTAATGTTGTTACAGAACTATTTGACTCCCTAGTGATGTTGCAGGTTCTGGCTAATATGTGCCTGAGGCTGCAATCCTCTATCCACTTACGTGGAAGCAAGTCTAATGAAATCAGTGGGGCTGAGCTTTAAGAAGGCATGCAAATGTAACCTCTATATATTAATAGTTTGGTCAAATGGGTGGGGAAACCTTCAGGAAGAGACTGTAGTTGAGTTCAAAATGAGAGGAAACCCTAGAGAAGAGTGTGAAAGGGTAGGAACTTTTCACACTGATAGAGGTAGTGGTATTTTCAGTTATGTATCTGGAAGGGTAACTTTTTTATTGGGATTTCTATATTGTTTTTACATGCATTTTGCATTTTTTTTGAAAAAAAATAGAGCTTTAAGGTTGCATTCCAACTGTTGCAATATTGTTGAGCAGCACAAGCAGAAAAGTCCTATATCTTGCACTAACACTTCACTGGAGCATGAAACTTTTGGGATTATACATTTGTTGTTGTTGTTAACTGCCTTCGAATCATCCCTGACCCATGGCAACCCTGTGGGTGAAGCACCTCCATGACTCCCTGTCTTCCACTGCCCTGCTTAGATCCTGTAACTTCATGCCCATGTTCTTCCAAATTAAGTCCATCCATCTAGAATGTGGTCTACGGGGCTAAACTGACCAGCAGTAAGCGCCGGCTTCCCAGTGGCTTAGGAGTGTGGTGTATGCACAACACATGTCCTAAAGACACTAGAAATCCAGCTTTATGTTACCCTACTGACCACACAGCAAGTAGCATTGTGGTGCTCCAGCAGAGCCATGTTTAGATGCTGCATGCTGCTGGAGCACTGAAAAACCAGCGCTACCACAGCAAAGGTGCTTTTTTCCTGGTGCAAAGAGGAGTGGCATTTTCTGGCACTGCTGGAGCACCACAATGCTGCCTGCTGTGTGGTCAGTAGGGTGGTGTAATTCTGGCTTTCCACTGTCTTCT
Source organism: Phrynosoma platyrhinos (assembly GCA_020142125.1). Classification (NCBI taxonomy): domain Eukaryota; kingdom Metazoa; phylum Chordata; class Lepidosauria; order Squamata; family Phrynosomatidae; genus Phrynosoma; species Phrynosoma platyrhinos. The sequence goes on along the minus strand of CM034708.1, from coordinate 75,747,023 downwards.
TTTTGGGCCAGAAAAATGCTGGCTCAGGCCCATGGTGTGCGGTTGCCATGGCCTTGGTCCAGTGCTCAAAGAGGTGGCATAGAACTGGCCTTTTTGGGCTCCCCGCCTCTCTTTCTGCTTCCCTCCACCTTTCCTGGTGATATTGTCTTTTCTAATGAGTTGTGGCTTTAGATAATGTGTCCAAATTACAACAGCCTCAGTTTGAGCAGCTTGGCTACCAGGGAGAGTTCAGGCTTGATCTATTCAAGGACCCATTTGCTTATCATTTTGGCTGTCCTCAGAACTCTTCTCCAGCACCACATCTCAGATGAATTGATTTTCTTCCTATCCACTTTTTAAACTATCCAGCTCTCACCTCTCTACATGGTGACAAGGAATACAATGGTCTGGATGATATTAATTTTAGTGCTCAGTTGTATATGTTTACTCTTTAGGATATTTTCTAGTTCATATGTGTTAAATTTAAATTATAATGTGTTGCCTTGTTGTTAAGAATATATTGGGATTTAAGTCATGATCATGTTTACAATATTCAACATAGTTGGACCCATAGAATCCAAAAAGTGATACACAGAGACACTGGATCCAAGCATTGAAGCTGGAACTTCTTGTGGATTTCAACATCCTTTGCATTGCTTTCTGAAGCAATTCAGCATACTATCTGCTACTCTGCTTGGTATATTTTGGAGAGTGTTTGGTGGGCTGAGAATTACATTGTTAACAATGCCTTAAATATCAATTTTTCAAAAGCCCTAAAAAAGATAAAGGGCTGTCCAAATTGTAGGAAGAAATAGAAATATAGAGTGCATAAAGGTATATTCCCCATTGACAAGGTTGTCAAGTCGTGTCTGAACGTAGGGGGTGGTGCTCATCTCCGTTACTAAGCCAAAGAGCCAGTGTTGTCAGAGACTACTCTTTGATCATGTGGCCAGCATCATTTCACAGGATGCTGTTTACCTTCTCACCAAAGTGGTACCTGTTTATCTACTTGCATTTGTATGCTTTCAAATTGCTAGGTTGGCAGAAGCTGGGACTAGTGATGGGAGCTCACCCCATGATGCAGCACCTGGGCCTTGAACTGCCAATCTGCCGATCTTGCAATCTACAGAGTCAGCGTCTTAACCACTTGAGCCACTGTGTCACCTTGCAAGAGCCCATCAGTATTTAAATAGCACTGAAAGAATGTGGTTTTTAGAAGCTGATTGCTCTGCCTTCCATGAGAGTTCTTTTCAATGTGTCAAAGTCAAGATAACTTACACTTTGTGTTACTGATGAAAATTAGAGAATGGAGAAGATAGGCTGTGTCCTCTGCTGGCAGAATGCCTTTGGCATTTGAAGCTGAAGATGGACACCATGTTGTTCTACACCTCCAACATAGGGATAGCTCCAAATCCCTTAATAAAGCCTGAAGGTTGTTTCTCATTCTACCAAATGCCTATCAGATGTCGCTTCCTGTTGTTCTACTCAGCTTAGTTGAATAGAACAACTAAGATTGTGTGTTCTATTCAACACATAATATTGGAGCTGCTTATATGGGAGCTGCTTCTGCTGGAGAATAATGCCAATCAAACAGATTTCCCCATGGTAACAAGCTTCCTTGTCACTGCTGTTTGTGCCCTGCTCAAGCTTTGATCCCTTCTTGTTAACTCTGGAAGCAGTACTTTCCTTGTAAGCAAATAGCCAAGTGATAGTACATTTGATCAGGAAGTTACTTTTTTTTCTACCTTGGGCAGAAATTCTTTGGGTACTTACTAGGGAGAGTGTCCCACTGAACCCAGCAAGACCTACCTCTCAGTAAATTCTTTTCATGTTGCCATGCTAATTTTCTCTGTACATATTTATCAAAGAACATAAATAGTCTTACTTTCTTTGTAGTAATTTTGAAAACATTCAGCACAATTTTATGTTTGCAGAAATATACTGTAGACTGAGGGCCTTAACAGACCAGTGATAAACGTTGGCATCAGGGCAGTGGGGGGTGGCGACTGCACACCGTGCATCCCAAATCTGCCCTGATGCCAATGTCATACTGCCCAACTGACCACACAACGTTTCTGCAGCACAGCATTTGACATGCTGCAGAAACCTGAAAAACCTGAAAAACACTGCAGTAGCAGCAAAGGCACCCTTTCCCTGGCACAAAAAGGAGTGGCTTTCTGATGCTCCTTTCTGCACTGGGGAAATGCTGGGTTGGAGGTGTGGCATGCAGTTGCTGCATCGCCAGCCCAGCAAGCAAAGGGACGGACACCCTTACGAGCAGTTTCTTTAGCCCCAAAGTTAGACTGTAAGGGGCGAAACAGATGGGCAGGAAAAGGTGGCTTTGAAGCTGCCTTTTCCAACCCATAGTGAAGCCCTACCAACCATACCACTGACCCCAAAGATGCCATGAATGCAGAGAGAACAATCACATGGGCTGGGAACAAATGAGGCTTTTTAAAGCCACATTCGCACTGCCAGCCCTGAAACCACCATGAAGGCAGATGTAGCAACTGCATGGGGCAGCAGCAAATGTGGCTTTGAGCCATGGTGTTCTAATTTTTTTGCCACTCCATCATGTGCATGCTCACAAGAGCAGGAACATAGAAGTATCCTCACCATGATAACAGCTATGTTGGCATCGTGATGCACCTGCACACTGCCACAGTGACATTGCTCATGTCAGTAGCACAGAGGCAGTGACATCATGGATGCCACATCACCCATGTGGCCTGCACTGGCACTCACCCTGCCATCCAAAGGCAGAGCAGCCAGCAAAATGATGCTCCCTCTGACCAGAGCAACACCTGCATGCATCGATAATACTGATGACACATTGGAAACTGAGATAGCTGCTAGAGTGAATGCCACAGTCATTCTGCAGTGTGCTGCCACCACTGCCATCCTGATGTCAAAGGACAGACACCCGCACCTCTGGTGGATGTATTCCAGAAGCACTGAGTGGTGGGATAGGTTCATCACATCTGGTCAGATGAGCAATGGAAGACATTCTTTCAAATGCCCCATGCCCTCTTCCACAGGCTAGTAGAAATACTCTGTCCTGAACAGGAGAGGTCAGACACTCTCAGGAGGAAAGCCATCCTGGTGGAGAAGAAGGTCACCATGGCCATCTGGGCACTCGTCCACAAAGGTAGTTACAAGTGGACTGGGCAGCAGTTTGGGGTTGGCACTGTCACAGTGGTGGTGTTTGCCTTGGCCATGGAGAAGCTACTGCTCTCAATGACTGTGCACCTGGGGGATGCTTGTCAGGTAAGTAAACTCACATGGCCTTGTGCCTTATCCTCTTCATCTTTGTGCACCTGCTCATTTCCCATCATTATTTGTACATTATTCTGTCATTATGTGTGTACAAAGAATGATCCTCCCTTCGTTCCTGTGTAGGTATGCCAGAGTTGTCATTAATTTCCCACTTTTCCTCCTTCTTGTCATTGGCAGATCATAGATGTCTTCGCTGACCTTGGCATCCCCCAAGTAGTGGGTGCCATGGACAGGTGCCACTGTTAGATCATGCCACCCCTGGAGTGGAGGAATGGGTTTGTCAACCAAAAGGACACCTACTCCATCATCATCCAGGGGTCATGTGACCACAAAGGATGCTTCGTGAATGTGGAAATTGAGTGGGTGGGGTCCACCCATGATGCCAGGGTAATTCAGAACTCTGTTATCTTTGAGACCATGGAGGCTGGCATCTATGTGTCAGGGAACCCTACCATCACCCTGAGGGGCCAGCAGATTGCCCTCTCCTGCTCTCTGACAGTGCCTACCCCATTTGGAAGTGGCTCATGAAGCCCTACCAGGGCACCACCAATGCCAAACAGAAACTATTCAACAAGAAGCTGAATCATGCCAGGAATATAGTGGAAACGGCATTTGTGTGGTTGAAGGCTCAATGGAGGTGTCTCACTGCCCCACTTCTTGTGGCAGAGAAGAACCTACTCTCCATCATCACCTCATGTGTCATCCTACACAACCTCTGCAAGACCAAGGGCAGGGTGCTGGATGAGCGATTGCTCTACAGATGACACTTTGTGCTGCCCACCCTGGGGGCACCCATGGAGACAATGACACTGTAAAACAGAGAGAAGAGGAGGCTGTAAGGGAGGCTATAGCAGACCTCTTTTTCACCAGGAGGATCTGAAGTTTTCCCCCCCGCCTTCCATCTGTGATCTCAGGGCGCTACTGTGCTCAACCTGAGGTAAATGGAGCAGAGGACACAATAGGGGAAATGCACACAGAATAAGTAAAGAGGTAGTACAGGAATACCTGCTTAATCTAAATTAATATAAATCTCCAGGACCAGATGAACTGCATATAAGGGTATTAAAAGAATTGGCAAATGTAATATTGGAGCCATTGGCAATAATCTTTGAGAACTCCTGGAGAACAGGAGAAGTCCTAGCAGACTGAAGGAGGGCAAACGTTGTCCCCATCTTTAAAAAGGGGAAAAAGACAATCCCAACAATTATCGTCCTGTTACTGACATCAATACCAGGAAAGATTCTAGGGTAGATAATTAAACAGTCTGTGAACATTTAGAAGGGAATGCCATAATCACAAAAAGTCAATATGGGTTTCGGAAAAACAAATCATACCAGACAAATCTGCTCTCTCTCTCTCTCTTGAATAGAATTACCAGCTTAGTGGGTGAAGAGAATGCTGTGGATATAGAATATCTTAATTTCAGTAAGGCCCTTGACAAGGTCCCTCATGACATTCTGGCTAACAAGCTAGTAAAATGTGGGCTAGGCAAGGTAACTGTTACATGGATTTGTAATTGGTTGACTGACCAAACCCAAATGGAGCTCAACAATAGCTCCTTTTCATCCTGGAGAGAAGTGACAAGTGGGGTGCCACAGGGTTCTGTCCTGAGCCCAGTGCTATTTAACATCTTTATCAATGACTTAGTTGAAAGAATAAGGGGTATACTTACAAAATTTGCAGATGACACCAAATTAGGAGGAGTAGCTAATACCCCAGAGGGCAGGATGAAAATTCAAAATGACCTTAATAGATTAGAAAGTTGGGCCAAAGCTAACAAAATGAAATTCAGCATGGAGAAATGTAAGGTACTGCACTTAGGGCAGAAAAATGAAATGCAAAGCTATGGAATGGGGGACACCTGGCTTAATGAGACTATGTGTGAAAGGGTTCTAGGAGTCCTAGTAGACCACAAGTTGAACCTGAGTCAGAAGTGCGATGCAGCAGGTAAAAAGGGCAATGTGATTTTAGGCTGCATCAATAGAAATATAGTGTCTAGATCAAGGAAATAATAGTGCTACTGTATTTTGCTCTGGTCAGGCCCCACCTGGAATACTGTGTCCAGTTCTGGGCACCACAATTCAAAAAGGATGTGGAGAAACTGGAACGTGTCCAAAGGAGGGTGACTAAAATGGTGAAGGGTCTGGAAACCATGCCCTACGAGGAATGACTTAAGGAACTGGGTATGTTTAGCCTGGAGAAGAGACTGTTAAGAGGTGATATGATAGCCCTAGCATATCCTATTATCCATGCTCTGTATATGGTTATCATTCATACTGTTGTGCAGTAATTCCAAACCATATGACTAAGGGGGACACACACACGCACACACATGGAACTGGGTGTAAAAGGGCATGGAGGGGTCAGCCAGCACCAATTTTCCTGACCACTGACAGATACAGTCATCTACGACCAACCGGCTCTCTGACAATGTATCCAATAGCTGAAATTCAGCCTTCCCTAATAATAATACGGATAATGATAATATTTATTTCTTATATCCCACCTTTTGCCTAGGCAATCAAGGCGACTTACAAATATGAAATTCAGTTAAAAACATACAATTAGAATGAAACAATAATACAATACCCCCCCTTAAAAACTAAATGCAGTATTAAAATAAACATAAAAAATTAAAACAGCACACATTCTGGAACACCGATAGGTGTGTCTAGTGAAAGATATATAGCGGGGAGAAACACAGGTTCCGCTGGACAATCTATTCCAGGAAGGCCTGCTGATCCGTCTTGACAGCCTTTTTAAAGCTGTCCAAGTTGGTTAGTTGACGGATCTCCTCTGGCAAGATGTTTCATAATCTGGCTGCGGCAGCCAAGAATGTCCTTTGGGAGGTTGCTGCTAATCTAGTTTTTACCGGTTACAGCAGATTCCTCCCAGAGGACCTGAGGGTGCGGGGTGGATTGTATGGAAGAAGGTGATCCCTTAGGTAGGTTGGGCTCAGGCCATGTAGGGCTTTAAAGGTAATCACCAACACCTTATACTGTGCTTGGAAACCAATAGGCAGCCAGTGAAGAGATTTCAGGATCGGTGTGATGTGATCACTTTTAGATTTTCCAGTGATCATCCTGACTGCCATATTTTGTACTAATTGTAGTTTCCAAACTAGGTATATTGCAGTGCATTGCAAAGTCAAGTGCATTGCAGAAGTCGAGTCGTGAGGGTACCAGTGCATGTACTACAGTTTCTAAGTCCCTTATTTCCAGGAAAGGGCACAGGTGGAGTATCAGCCAAAGCTGATAGCAGGCGCTCCTGACTGTTGCATTCATCATGTGAAGCAATGAGTCTAGGAGCACCCCCAGACTGCGAACACAGTCCTTAGTGGGGAGCATGACCCCATTCAGTACTCGAGATTGTAACCCAATACTTGGTTTGGGGCCCCCTACTGTAAGTACTTCCATTTTGTATGGATTTAGTTTGAGTCATTTTTTCCTCATCCAGTCCATTACTGCCTCAAGACATTGACTGAGGGGAGAATTGCTGTCTGCCATCATGGCTGCTGACTGATACATGGAGAAGTATATTTGGGTGTCATTCACGTATTGATAACACCCCGCCCCATGTCTATGGATGATCTCTTCCAGTGGTTAAATAGCATTGGGGACAGGATGGCACCCTGAGGGATGCCTCATGTATAATATCATTTAATATTTCCTTTAACTTTGTCGATATTATTGTCGTGAAGATTTTGTAGTCCATATTTGTCAGCGATATTGGTCTATATTTCTTCATCTCTATACACTCTTCCTCTTCTTTGGGAATTAATACAATCCAAGCCCCTTTCCATGAATTCAGCACGCCATAATCCTTAATATCGTTGAACAGTTCTTTCATTGGTTCTACAAAGATATCCACCATTTTTTTTGTAGTATATCATTGTCAATCCGTCTGGTCCAGGGGATTTCCCTGGTTTCATTTTCCCAATTGTATCTTGAATTTCCTTAGTTGTTATAAGTTGATTTAATTTCCTTTCTTGCTCTTCCTTTAATGCTTTTATATTTTGTTCTCTTAAGTATTTCTCTATTTTCTCTTTTTTCCCTCCTTCTTATCTTGATTTTTATACATATTCTCAAAATATTCTTTAAATAATCTTTTGATTTCTTTCTGTTTTGTAATTTTTCCTCCATTGTGTTTTATTTCTGTAATAATTCTCTTTTTTTCTCTTCTCAATTTACTTGCAAGCAATTTACCTGATTTATTTCCTAGCTCAAAATTTTTCTGTTTGACATACTTTAATTTTTTTCTGTTTCTTTTATTGCCATCTCTTACTTGTCTTTGTAATTGTTCTATTTACATCTTATCTTCTTATCTCCAGTTTCCTTCCTTCCTTCCATTCTTCTTTCTTTTTCAATTCTACTTTTATTCTAACTTCTTGCTCTTTTTCTTTTCTATTCAATTCCTTCTGTAATTTGATAAGTTCTCCTTGAATTACAGCCTTACTGGCTTCCCATATGATTTTATTAGACATACCTTCTGTTTTCTTTTCTTTGAAATAACATTTCAATATAGTTTTGATTTTATTTACATTTATTTAATAAGTTATCATTTAATCTCCATGTCAATTATTTTTTCCTAGTTCTCAATATCAGTTAAATCATATTATGGTCAGATATGTTTTTCGGTAATATTTGCATTGATGCTATATTCGGTGCTATATCTTTAGATGTTAAAAAAAGATCTATCCTTGATACTGAGTTATGCATATCTGAAAAAAAGTGTATCCCTTAGCATCATTGTGTTTGTATCTCCAACTGTCTACTAATCCAAATTCTTCTGTCATGACAAAGAATTTTTTTGATAACTTTCCTTGATTATTTCTGATTTTTTTCCCTTCCAAAGATTTCCTATCCAGTAATGGATCTAGAACAGCATAAAAGTCTCCCAGAAAGATAATTGAATTATATTTCGATTCCTTCAGTTGTTTTGTTATCTCTCCATAATATTGATCTCTCTTTTCCAATGGGGCATATATTCCAACTACTAACACTGTCATATTTTCCATTTTTACTTCAATTCCTATATATGTTCCTCCATTGTCATTAAAGATTTCTTGAGACTGCTATTTTTTATTCACATAGATTATGATACCTTTTTTTTCTTATCCGCTGCAGAAACAAACATTTTCCTAAGCTTAGGGTTCCTAACAAATTTTATGTCTTTCTGTCTGATCTTTGTTTCTTGAATACAGATAATTTCTGCTTTCCATTTTTCTAGTTGATGAAAAACTATATTTCTTTTATGAATTTATTCCTTTCACATTCCAGGATATTATTTTGACCATTTCTATACATTTTCTTCTTCTTTTAATATATTTTGATTTTTTTTGATGTGCCATCCCTTCCTCCCCTTAAAATGTTTTTTGTTTATTCAGTTGTTTAATTATTTATCAAATGTTACAGTGTATTCTAGTCCGAGTATCTTCCTTTTTAAAGGATCTTCTACACTTATCTCTTCCTTTCTTTATTTTCTGTACCTTTCTAGATGTAACAATATATGTTTGTTCCTAGTTCTCTTCCTCGTCTCCTTCTCCCTCTCCTTCTTCTTCTTCCCCAGACTTTGAACTTTCTCCTCTGGACTTCTTCTTTCTATCTGCCTTTTCTGTAATCCTTTCTTTATCAGTCCTTTTATTTTCTCTTATTTCCTCTTCTTTTTTTTAATCTTTATATTTCTTGGATCTCCACTCTCTTATTGTAGTCCTTTCCTGTCCTTCTTCTCATTTTCCTCTAAACTCCTCTTTAATTTCTGTTCCATTTCCTTAGCTTTATTTTCATTATTTATTCTATATCTTTTTTGTTTGAATGAGAAGGATAACCCTTCTATTCTGTCCCATTTAAAGTAAATTCCTAGATTTTTCAACAATAATGTCATGTTCCGATATTTTTGTCTTTCCACCATAATCTGTGGTGGTACATCTTTAAAAAATTTTACCTCCACATCCTCAATCATCACTATTGAATCATAACTTCTTTGTGCCAACAGATCATTTATTCTCATTCATGTCCAGCATATAACAATGTCCCTTGGAAGTTTTCTGTCCCTTGCTTGTATCGAATTGACTCTAAAAATCTTATCAATTTCTCTTTCCATTGATTCTTCCAACATTTCTATTAGTTTTGCCAATCCTGGAACAAGTCTGATAATCAAATTTTTATTATTCATTTCCAGTAATCCTCTTATCTTAATGCAATGTTCCCTGTATCTCAGTTCATTTGTCCAAATCATCACTTCTTGTCATTCCATTCTTTTTTGATTGTCCTTACATTTTTCTTCTACCAAATTAGTTCTTTCTTTGACCTTTTACAAACCTCACATTTGAGCTCTGTTTTTGAAGAGCAATTGTTCCCAAGTATCATCCTCTCGAATCTACCTCAGAGGAAGGAACAGAACCACTAGATTGCAGTGCCTCCAATTCCTAACTCTCCCAGGCATTTCAGAAGGATATTATGATTTATTGTGTCGAAAGCCACTGAGATGTCCAGAAGCACCAACTGGGTCACACTTCCCCTGTTGATGCTTAGCCTCTACCCCAAATCTAGATCTGAAGCCAGTTTGAAATGGATCTAGAAAATCAGTTTCATCCAAGATCACTTGGAGTTGAAAGGCTACAGCACACTCGATCATTTTGCTCAAAAATGGCAGATGGGAAACTGGTCTATAGTTTTTCAGATCCAGGGGATCCAGGGAAGGTTTCTTCAAGAGTGGTCTAGCAACCGCTTCCTTTAAGCAAGCTGGAACAGTTTTTTCCCCAAGGGATGCATTGATGACTCTTTAGAAAAGCCATCAAGGCATCACCTCCCTGGACGACCAGCCACAAAGGGCAAGGATCAAGGAGGCATGTCATCTTCTTCACTTTTCTAAGGATCTTCTCCACGTCATCAGTACTCACCGACTCAAATTGATCCAGTTTAAACTCTAAAACAGGTTTACTGGACACCTCATCAGTCGGTTCTGCTATAATCCTGGTATCTAAGTTGGCTCCTATCTAAGAGATTTTATAGTTGTTAAAGACATCACAGCAGGCTGTTCTTGGATTAAGTAAATGGTTCTCCACAGGTGGAACCTGTGTCAATTCCCTCACCACCCTAAACAGTTCTGCCAGATGGGATTCTGAAGATGCAATACGTGCAGAGGAAAAAGATTTCTGCACTGCATGTACTGCCTCTCGATAGAAAAGAAGAAAATTCCTATGACAAGCCTTGTCAGATAGGACTCGAGTTTTCCCTAATGGCCATTTGATGGTTACAATTGTTAGCCCAGTATGCAACCACTGAGGACCGCGATTCAAACTTCTTCTGGAAGAGCCACATATCCCCTCAGGCACAACTGCTCATAAATGCCTATGCAACCCTCAAGGACAATGATGGCAGCCAGGAGGAGAGTACCCATCCAGATCATCTACTGGTCAAACAAAGAAGTGGGCATTCTCCTGGATGCCCTCACTGAGGATGCAGCTGTGAGGAGGGTGATGAGCAGCACCAATCACCCTAACCAGGAGTTCTACCATCAGGCTTCCTGTTCGCTGCATCACCAGGGATTCAAGAGGACTCTCAAGCAGTGTAGAACCAAGTTCAAAGTTCTTTAAAGCCCTGGAGGACTATGGGGAGCCCCTGCCCAATTAGGAAGCACCACCCTTCTATGACCAGCTGCATGACATGTGGGTGAGAGCAGGCTGCCCGTGCTGGGAGGATCATCATCCCCCAAGTAAGTGCACACCCCTGTCAAGCTCCCCGATGCCCATTCCTACATCCCCACCAACCCTGCCTATTCCTTCCTTCCCCATATGATTAATATAATGGTGTCTGTCCTGTCCCCAACATGGCAATGCTGCCAGGTAGGATGGAGAGGGCATGGAGATCCAGCCAGCTCCCCCTTGGAGCCTGAGGCCACCCCTGCCAGGAAGGGCCAGGGAAAAGAAGAGACAGCTTCTGCCATCTAGCGGCAGCCACAGGAGCTTCCCATGCCACAAGTTAGGTCCCCATTGGGAGGGCTGATGGCTGCATGGTACAGCTTCCATGACATTCTCATCTCCTACCCCCACCCCCACTTCCCATAGCAGCTGTGTAACTGGTCTCTACCCCTTTCACAGCAGGTGCTGTCAAGGAAGAACCCAGGCTAAGCCACCATCCAGCAGCTGAGGAAGAGGACAGGGGTCTAGCTGCCATCCTCTTGACCCCTGTCCAGGAAGTCTGGGAGCAGGACTGGCAACAAGGTAATAAAAGCAGACAAATAGGGGAAGGGAGTGTATGTGGGGGGGATCCAGGAACCCTGGCTGTGGCATAGGGTGATAGGGTCCATAGCTACCTCCTAACCACCCTTTTCTCTTCTTTTTCCCTTGCAGACTGCCATATGGAGAAACAGATGGCTGCCATAGAGAAGAGCATGCAAAAGCTTCAGGAAACCATGGCAGACATCCTGGAGCACCTGTGTCCCCTCCACCATTGATCTCTCCCTTCCCCTTCCCTCTCTCAGACAAACCTCCCCATTCCCTCCCCCCTTATAAATAGTAGTACTTTTTGATAATAAAACATTTGTACTTTTTTAAAAAAATTGTGACATTTTATGTGCACGTGTGCAGGATCAATGCAAGGAACCAGTGAGGTGGTGTCATGGTGTCATGGTCAGTCAGGAGCTGGACTCGGAGGATGATGAGGACGATGAGCCTACTCCAGTACAGGAGGAAAGGAAGGCTCTACCAGGTCCTAATCCTGCCCTGATAGATCCCAGCCCTGTCCTCCCAGCCCCAGAGGAGGAAGAGCAGCCAGGTTCTAGCACTAGTAGGATCCCTATGGAGGCACAGCAGCCTAGTGGCAAGGATCAGGAAGAAACAAGTGTGGAAGTGCCTTCCTTCAGACAATGCAGGGCAGAGAGTGCTTACGTGCATTGGTCAAGGAAGCTTGCAGAGAGGCAATTGACTAACAAGCCTCAGTTGGCACGGAGGAGGGAATCTCCTACTTAATCACCTGGGAGAGGACCACTCAGTGTCAGAGCTTATTGCAGTTTACTTGTGTGATTACTGGCTCCTTGCTCCCTGGAACTCTTGTGTGCCGTGAACCTTTGACTTCAGAATGGACTGGATGCTTGTTACCTTGTGGCTGCTCCGACCTTGGACTGAACTGACTACTGTGCACTCTGGAATCCTGACCCTGGCTTTGGTACTGGTGTGCTTCTTGGGAACTTAGGGCCTCGGCAGACGACTAATAGAGTCGTCTCCAAGCCCTGGAAGAGGAGGTGCAGTCGCACGCGCGGCACCCCTTCCTCTTCCCGAGGTTGCCCTCGGAGCTGC
>CM034708.1:75720297-75730958 GCA_020142125.1 Phrynosoma platyrhinos | reverse complement strand
GTCTTATATGCCGGAGCGTCTTATATGGCGAAAAATACGGGTAAGTACTAAGGTTAGAATCATCCAATCCATTGTATTCCCCCATCACCATATACAGATGTGAGAACTGGACAAAAAAAGAAAGAAAAAAAAAAGCAGACAGAAATAAATTCAACTCATTTGAGATGTGGTGCTGGAGAAGAGTGCTGAGGATACTGTGGACAACCAAAAAGACAAACAAATGGGTCATTGAAGAGATCAAGCCTGAACTTTCCCTGGAAGTCAAGATGTCAAAATTGAGACTGCCACATCAAGAGAAAACATGACTCATTAGAAAAGACAATAATGCTAGGAAATGTGGAAGGCAATAGAAAGAGAGGAAGACTGCACACTAGATGGTTACATTCAATTAGGGAAGTCATGGACCCTGAACTACAAGACCTAAGCAGAGCGATGGAGGATAGTGGGCCTTGGAAATGTCTCATACACAGGCTCACCATGAATCGAGGTCTACTTGAGGGTAGCTATCAATAACAACAAATTATTATTTTAAATAATATTTTAAAATTAGCATTTTAACAATTTTAAGGGGGAATCCCCTCTTTGCTCTCCCTAAATAAGAATCTATCTTATGAAATTTTCCTTCAGACCCCAAATGTGCAGTAACTTAATATTTCAGTTCAGCATTTAGAAAACAAGTGTATGTAGAGAGATCTTGTAGCACCTTTGAGACTAACCTGGTGGCACAGTGGTTAAATGCTTGTACTGCAGCCACTCACTCACAAACCACAAGGTTGTGAGTTCAATACCAGCCAGGGCTCAGGCTCGATTCAGGCTTGCATCCTTCTGAGATCTCTAAAATGAATTCCAAGCTTGTTGGGGGCAATTAGCTTACAGTTGTAAACCGCTTAGAGACTGCATAGCGCTGTATGAAGTGGTATATAAATGAAGTACTATTGCTATTGCTATTGCTAAGTGAAAGAAAGAAGTTGGCAGCATGAGCTTTTGTAGACTTCAGTCTACTTCCATCAAGTGCAGGCATCCAAAGAAAAGGAGCAGACAGAGTTGCCAAATGAATGTGAAAAAGCAAATAGAAGAGTTCTAGGTAACAAGAATTTTCAGTGTCTCGCTCTGTGCAGTGGCAGGACCTGGGGGACGAACTGGAAGAGTCTTATTTTGCTTCCTCCTGTAGTTACACTCTTGAGCAATTTTAAAAACTTTTATACAGTGCCTTAATTTGGAGCATTTTTTCCATCTCACTAAATATTCCAGTGTATTGTGTGACATAAGATGTTTCATGTCCATAAGGCTGCTTGTGAATACAGAATCAAATTACTCTACAGTTCCCAAATGCTCAAGATCAGAAAACCTTGTTCATATGATGTGGATTGTTTGCTGTGAGTATCAGACCTCCCAGTTTACCAAAAAAAAAAAAAAAGGTAACCAATAAATGCACAGTAGATTTGTCAGAGTAGTTTTTTTCTCAGGATACTGCCACACTGCGGAATGAGTGCAATATGGCACAGCTTTAACTGCCATGGCTCCAACCCATGGAATCCTGGGATCTGTAGTTTACTATGGCACCAGAGCTCTCTGACAGAGAAGGCTAAATATCTCACAAAACTACAAATCCATAGCATTAACCCATGGCAGTTAAAGCAGTGTCAAACTGCATTAATTCTGTAGTGTACATACAGCCTATGATCTTTTCACATGCCCTGTTCAAGGCAGGTTACTGCTTATAGCTCTTCAGGTAACAATGCCATAAAATGCTTGCCTTTGTGGGTCTATTCCTGTGTGAGTTCTGCAACAAAATGTGGGTGAGTAAAATATCCTATCTGCCTGGATGAAAGTCAATGTGATGTGTTCAAGTGATAGTTTAGGGGAACTAAAGCTTCCCTTTTCCTATCTTACACTCACTTGTGTGGACAGAAAAGGAGAAATACTCTTGGTGGTGTGGCAAGCCAATTAAAATTCTACTTGTAGCTTACAATGGAATAGCAATAACTGGGTACATCTCACATGGAAAGAACCTTTCATCACAATGGAAAGTATAGATCAGTATAACCAACAAAAAGAAAGACTACATTTTAAAAGCTATAGAATCCAACAGAGAAAGAGAAAGGAGACCATTAGTTTGTGATCCCTGATGCATTTTGTTGATATCTTTTTTATCAAAGGGAATTAATAACTTTATCCAGAACTTCAAAATGAGTACTTGAATATCTAGCTTCTAACTTATTTTGTCTTTGAGTCTTTCCTGAGTGTTTTGGAAGCCAGATATTCTAAGCAAATTGTGTTGAAATTCTGAATTAAATAAAAATCATACTCACCAGACCTGGTACATTATGTAACTTTCTGTATACCTAGCTATGTAACAGAGGTGCTAACTAGTCTCCTTACTGAATTGTGAAGATGTGTAATGGAACATCAGCAAGAGTGCTGGATGTGCATTAGTATTCAATGTGCATCAGGACCAATGAAGTGCAAATTGGCATCAATGCACATCGATCCTGGTGTGCATCGTTCCTGTTGTGGGTTGGGCACCAGTTCACATTGGACACTTTGCTGGCTCTGCTACAAAGTAATGTAACAGCCCACTACTGCAAAGCAAAGCAAAGCAGCTTCATTTATATACCACTTCATATCGAGCTATGGGATGTCTAAGCGGTTTACAACTGTAAGCTCATTGCCCCCCAACAGTTGGGTACTTATTTTAGTGACCTCGGAAGGATGCAGGCCTGAGTCTAGCCTGAGCCCTGGCTAGTATTGAACTCGCAACCTTGTGGTCTATGAGTGAGTGGCTGCAGTACAGGCATTTAACCACTGCTCCACCAGGGCTCCTGGACGTGGACATTTTACAACTATACAGTTTCCATAACAAGTATGTCCACTTAAAAAGATGTAATTCCCGACAAGATTTTTGCCAATTTCTCTTGATAAATAGGTGTTGTTGACATACATCAGAAACAAGATAGTGATGCAACTCTCTTCTATTTGTTAAAATGTAGTTTTTATTGTTTCCTTTCTATATTTTTATCAGTTTCTACCACCAAAATGATCAGGGAAGTCATTCATTATCATGATGATGATGAGTAGGAGGGGAAGGAGAAAGAATAATGTTACTCATCTGGAGACACTGACCATTCCCCACTTTATAGAACATTAAAAGCAACATGAGAGATCCCATGATTCCCTAGCACTAACCCTAACCATAAAAGTGGACTCAATTTGCACTATTTCTGGCAGTCTGCAACCCCCCTAACATCCTATCATATATTCTACCCCTACGATAGTGCAACTGTCTCTCATTTCCATAATCCCCAATCCCTATATAACTTCAATGGCTGCTCCCTGAGTAGTGTTACCTCCCTCCTTTCATTGGCTGTACATCTCCCCTCCCCACAGGACTGGCCAGTTGATTTCCCTGCTTATCAAAGAAATAGCAGGGAGACAGACTTTCACCTTTGAGTCACTCTTCAATAACCCCACCTCCCAGGGGATAACCCAAGGCAGCTGGGCAGTTGCTGGGAGCTGCTGACTGAGTCTCAGTCCTACCAAGAGGCAGTTTTTTCTGTGGAGGTAAAGGAGTCCCTAGGTGAAAGAAGAGGCGGCAGATGGGATGTGCAGTCATTGAGCAGCAAACTCCCTCTCCTTCACTCTCACATAGGATGTGGGATCTCCCCACTCTCTGCAGGATGCTGGATGGTAAAGCTAGAGTAGTCCCAGTTATATTGCTCAACCTGGAGGCTAAC
Source organism: Phrynosoma platyrhinos (assembly GCA_020142125.1). Classification (NCBI taxonomy): domain Eukaryota; kingdom Metazoa; phylum Chordata; class Lepidosauria; order Squamata; family Phrynosomatidae; genus Phrynosoma; species Phrynosoma platyrhinos. The sequence goes on along the minus strand of CM034708.1, from coordinate 75,727,224 downwards.
CCAAGGCAGCTGGGAGCTGCTGGCTGGGCCTCAGCACCAGGAGGCAGCTTTCTCTGTGGAGGTAAAGGAGTCCCTGGGTGAAGGAAGATGTGGCAGATGGGATGTGCAGTCACTGAGCAGCAGACAAACTCCCTCCCCTTCACTCCCAGATGGGATGTGGGATCTCCTCACTCTCTGCAGGATGCTATCCTCACTTTGCAGTATAGGCAGCATCAGCCACCAGTAATGGTCCTACTTGTTGCCTAAAGATTGCCACTGTGGGGTTCCTGGGAACATAGACACCAACTCTTAGAGCTTCATAAATGCCAGAGTAACAAAATACAAACATATCATTATTAGGCCCCACCCATTCCACAATGACATCTATAAAACGTCCAGTATGGTCACACGTTCCTTACAGGAGCATAGAGTGTCTATTTTTGCTGTTGATGAACTGTCCACCCTAATGCACTGAGCAATGATTTCACAGTGGTAGCCATCCACAGCTCCGATAACCAGTGGGAATCCTATCACCTCAAAGCCAGAAATCACCTGTAGGGACATTAGAAATGTAGAAGTGGGAATAAGTAATGTTCAAAACAATGCAAACAGATACAAAATAACAAACAGACAAATGTAGATACAAGGTAATACAAAGATATAAGCTACAAATACACACTTTCGTATGGTCTCCAAGATACACAGTCTTCCACAGCAGCAGCAACTCCATGGTAAGAACCACTTGGACATAAACAATGCAGGCTGTGAACTTTCCAACACCAAGCTTTGTAGCTGCTGTCGAATAGGAACCTTGGTTTTCCAGCAACCACACAGCAATGGCAACCTGTTTCTCCACTGAAATGGCCTGGCATAGACGAGTGTCCTGTGTTGTAATATGTGGCTGCAGTTCTTCCACAATCATATGGAAAATTCTTCATGACATACAGAACTTCTCCTTCCACTTCTCATCAGACCACACAGAAGTGACAAAAATGTTCTAAATTTCCTTTGTGTTGAGGTATATTCACCACCTCCTGGGCATAGGTTCATAAAAGTGCTGCATAGTGCTGTTGAAATCATTGGCCTCATTCACATAGGAAACCAAGATCTGCATTGCATTACCTTATTGTTGTAGATACGTTGCTTCCTCCTCTGTCTTTAAATTTTCAAACTCAAAGGTGCCTCCAAAGCAGCAAGTCTTTGCAGATGGGCATCCCTCATCCAGAGGCAGATGAGGAAAATTGATTGCAAATATAACAACATTACTTGCAAAACAGCTATTGTCACAGGATCCATGATCCTTGCTGGCAGACCACAAGGCAATGTGACTGGAAATAGTGACAGCTGATGCACAGGGCCACACCTCTGAGTGCTTGCATCACCAGAAATATGACCATGTACATCATATGATTGACATTTTCTAAACAAGAACCGGGATGGATCGATCACACCTAATATTGAGAATCCAATTTGTAGCGGTGCAAAAGTAAGTGTGAATGTGAACCATGTTAAATCGACATGAATGTATTTGGTACTGAAAAATGTAGTGTGAACTTGATTCCATTTCAAATCGATTCTCTGATCCCAGATCTATGCAACTCAAAATCCATTTTGTTGTTGTTTTTTATGAATGTGAATGGTCCCACAGATGTGCATTCTAAAAGAGTTAACACTAAAAACTGGTGGAGGGGGGAAGAGACCAAAGAGAACTAGTACAATTTTTCTGTAAGAATGGGAGTTATTTGCAGACAGGAGACTGGATGCATTGGAAATATTTTACAGTATAAATTAAATTATATTATTTGCATATGTGATTTTTTTAAAAAAAATACAGAGCAAGAATACAATGGTTGGGGACATTCTTTTCATTGTTATGTGTGTTGAATTTACTGTAATGTTGAGAGGCTCAAAAGAGGCAAAAATGTCTAATTATAGATAGGAAGATCTGTGGACTCTAGAACACACCAAAGGATGTCAGTGTATTAGTGACAGTAATGTGAATGAAGTGATTACCTACCTCTCCCAAACTTACAGCTAGTTCTACAATGATCTCAGTCTTATTGCGTTCATCAGCATCAGTAGGTTATTGTTGCATGCATTCTCCACTGCATCTTTAATGACACTAAAAGCCTCCTTGGACCAATTAAATCTTCTGTTTATATTTCCATTAGATGAAGTTGCTCCCCAGTTTGGCATTAGTTACCACAAACATGCAGCTAGTATTCTAATGTATTGTTCACTTGCTCTTCAGAGGTGATAGCATTCTTTATTAGTCAGGAAAATTTACATAATATTTTCAAACTTGTAAATATTCACAAATGAAACTAGACTCAAAGTATGAACTGCTATATAAAGATAGTTGATGTCTGGATCCATACAAGATTTATTAGGGATTGAATGGGTATTCAATATTTTCCTGAAAGTGATTTAAATTTGGTGTTCCTGACTTGTGAAAAACTGGCAGGAATAAAAACAGCACTTGGAAGGTTCTCACAATTTGTGGGAACATTTTTTTTGTTTTCAGCATAGCAAAACATCATGACTTTGTGCAACCTTAAAAGCTGCACAGTTGAAATGCAGTGCAACTCTCCAAGGCAAAGTTGTGCACCTATCCTATCCTAATTAAAGGGTAAGGGTATTCCCCGTTGACAAGGTTGTCAAGTTGTGTCTGACTGTAAGGGGTGGTGCTAATCTCCATTACTAAGCTGAAGAGCCAGCATTGTCAGACTACTCTGTAATCATGTGGCAAGCATGATTGTACAGAATGCTGTTTACCTTCTCACCAAAGTGGTACCAATTCATCTACTTGCATGTGCATGCTTTCAAACTGCTAGATTGGCAGAAGCTGGGACTAGTGACAGGAGCTCACCCCATCACGCAGCACCTGGGCCTTGAACTGCACTCAACAGAGTCAGTGTCTTAACCACTTGAGCCAACTAAAATGGTACTAACTAAAACTGTACAATTTTTATAAATATCTGAATGGCTCAGTGCTGAAAAAAGGAGAACAGATTAGAACATTCCTTGACTGTTGTTGTTGGTAACTGACCTTGAGTCAGTTTTGACTCTGGATGAGACATTTCCAAGTCCCCCTGTCCTGAACCTCTCTGCTCAGGTCTTGCAGGCCCAGGCTCCTGTCTTCCTTGATTATGTCTAATGATCAGGCATGTGGTCTTCCTCTCTTTCTACTGCCTTCCATATTTAATAGCATAATTGATTTCAGGATGTGGCCAAAGTACAACAGCCTCAATTTAGTCATCTTGGCTTCCAGAAAGAGTTCCAGCTTGATCTGTTCTAGAACTCATTTGTTTGTCTTCTTCACCATTCACAGTTTCCTCAGCACTCTTTGCCAGCATCATCTCTCGAATGAGTTGAGCTTCTTCCTATCAGCTTTTTTCACTGTCCAGTTCTCACATATGTACATCATGATGGGGATTACAATGGCTTGAATTATCCTCACTTTAGTGTTCAGAAGTATGCCTTTACATAACTCCTTGAATCCTTGAATGCTAAGCCCAAAAGTTATGCACCTTAGCTGTGAAAACTGCAAATATTTTCTCCTTTAATTCGCTTCATCCCTGACAAAACTGCTCCTCTCCTGCCACCTCTTTTAAACAAAAAAGAGCAATTCTTAAAGATTCCATCCTTCTTACTGATGTTAATTTCTTAGTACGTAACTATGAAACATAGAAAGTGTTTGGAAGAATTGTGAAGGTGGGGAAACATAAAATACCTACTGGGAAACTGTAAAAATAGCAGCCCACAGACTTCCTTACCTTAACTAATAGAGCATGATTTGTAGGCCTATGCATGTTTCATTCCCCATTAATAATGCACAGGTTAGTCCATTTGTGGATAAATGAAAAATGGCAACTGGAGTGAACTGAGAATTATGTGGCATTATTTAATGCATTAGATTTGTAGGCTTGGACTCTTGATGAAGCATGGTTACCATTACAATTTAATACAGTTAGTGTTATCACAGTGCCCTAAAATCTAGGAATGCCATCAGAGTCTAGGCTCTTCATTCACTACTGGATCAAATGACCTCCATTTTGTAAAATGTAAAATTTTAAATGTTTACAGCTGCTTTCTACTTTTCCTCACAACAATGAGATGAGTTTCATTTACATGAAAAGCAGATCTGATGGAGAACTGCACAAACACTTCTCCATAGGGAAGGAAATAATAAAATTCAGCAACCCAACAAATAAAAAAGGAGGTACCGTAGCAAAGCAGCATATAAGGGAGAAGGCATAGCTGACTTAGCTACATTATGTTTAAGGTGATGTGAGGGGTTGTTGTTAGCATTATCCCCATATAAATTATTATAAGATGTTCTAGTGACAGGCAGGGCAACTGGGTCCAGGCTGAATTTCACTCCCTCCCCAGGCCCCATTTCTAGCCCTCACCGCATTTCCACTGTTGCACCATTGGAATTTGGTAGTAGACTGTGCCATTGAATTTTGGCAGCAAACTCAGAAAAGCCATCAAAATAGGAAGGGAGTGTTTCTGGAGGGGCACATGCAGCTTCTGAAGGCTTTTCTTCACTCCATAACATGCTACTTCTGCACACTTTCAAAAAATGCCCCAATTTGAGGCAAAAAGTAGCCCCAATGCCTTTATCTATTTGGCTTCCTGTTTTTTGTTTCTGTTTTTAAAAGAAGCCATTCTTGGGTCTAAAAGGGCCTGGAAGGGTAGAAATATAGTGAAATCACTGAGCTGTTGTTGGCATTTTAAAAATGACACATGCTCCGCAGCTTCAGGGAAGACAATGACAAGCCTCCTCTGAGCAAATCTTGCCAAGAAAACTTCATGCAGCCTTAGGAGTGCCATAAGTTAGAATTGATTTGAAGGAACACAACAACAAAAACAACAATCAGAGGTGAGGATGCAGCAAGAGGTTGTGGCAATCCAAAATCCCCCCCCCCCCCCCCCCACACACACATACATTGCAAAATAAACTAATAGATTTGTTCATCCTCAGCCAGGCTAAGATCAGGGTGAGAAAATTCTAATTCTACAGCACCTTTCCCCCACCACAAAACATGATTTGGAGCTTGCCGCATTTGTCAGTTTCTTATTCTAAAAGCAAGTGACCATGCTGATCTTTCAGAGACTCAATAGGTTTCTTCTCATATTGTCTGCTGAAACTGACTCTTGCAAAAACCAACACAGGTGGGGACCTGACCCTGGAGCTGGAGCCAACAAACCCTATATTGCAAAATAACATTGTTATAAGGCATTTTCCCAGCACTGCAAATTGGCTGTCAAAATATGAAGCTGCAGAGAAGCGTTGGGTTTGTTTAAGAGCTGGGGTGTGTATGTGGAGAATGGCTTGTTGGAAGTGGAATAAGGCAGCAATACTTTGCATAAAGAAGGGAGCGGTGATGTGGAGCCAGATAGGTTCACCAGGAAATATCTCATGTTTATCTGCTCTACCCCTTCTCTACACTCTTATCCCAAGAGATACTGATGTGTTGTTTTGTTGTTTTTTATATTATTTTTAATTAATTGCAATGGCTTTAATCTCTGTTTTTTATTATGTTATAATTCTATGGATAGTTTAATTGATTTTATTAAAAACATTGAATACACACAAACACACACACAGATTTACATACTTACATACACAGATAGGTAGATAAATAGGTAGTGTAAAGACGATACTCCTTCACTCACCTATTTTACTCTTGTGGCAGCCCCATGTGTTTTGTCATCCCACCACTGACAAGCACCTGCACTTTTAAAAATATTTTCCTTATTAATTTGTAACACTACCACCTATGTCTGAGGGTCACTTTATTTTTCTTGAGTCCACTAACTTATATGTGAAACTCATTCCCTATTTGTAAACGTCAGTTGTGTGGTTACTTGTTCAAGTTCCAGACAAGCCTGTAGGTGAACATAATAAAACTTTATTTGAAAGATGATTTGAACAATGTTTCACTTGTTGATATGTTTTATGCACTTGTTACTTCAATGTCTTACTTTTTTGGTTCACTTTGTTACAGTTACAATTTACTTCGCAACACTCTTTCCAGAGAACAATAGTAACTTTTACCCTGGACCCATACAGTCCTTACATTAGGTTACTTCCCTAAACTTAGGGCCTTTGCAGACTGCTAGAAATAGTGCAAATTGAGTCCACTTTAACTGCCCTGACTCAGTGCTAGGTAATCATGGGAACTGTAGTTTATTGTGGCACCAGAGCTCTCTGACAGAGAAGGCTCAATGTCTCAGAAAAAAATACAATTCCCATGATTCCCTAGCACTGAGCCAGGGCAGTTAAAGTGGACTCAATTTGCATTATTTCTAGCAGTCTGCAAGCGACGTTAGTTCTGTACCAGCCACCAAGGCTAACTATATGCCACAGGATATTACACCATAGCAACTCCCTCTCTCAGAGTTCTGTATGTGTCCTGAGTCCCTCACTCCTGGACTCTAATCCTAACTGTCCCTATCTGACTCCAACTGTCACCAACTGAAGTATTTATCCTCTCCATCCTTCAGTTTGATTGGCTGGCTCCAGCTCTGTCCCTGTTGGTTGTTGCTAGGCTGGCCAAATTCTGCCTTCTCCCCATAGATAGATAGATACCTGAGAGAACCAGCATGGTATAGTAATTTAGGTGTTGGATTAGGACTAAGGAGAACAGGATTTGAATCCTTCCTTGGCCATTAAAACCCAAGTTGCACTCTCTCAGCCTCAGAGGAAGGCAAAGCCAAACCTGCTCTGAACAAATTTTGCTAAGTAAACCCTATGATAGGTTTGCCTTAGGGTCACCATAAGTTAGAAATGACTTGAATAGAAAATACACACACTCACACACCATATATGATGTTTTTGTATCCTTTTGATTTGTTTTGTTTTTAATATTCTATGACTCAACTTGATTTTCAGTTTTGGTGTAAAGAGCTAAATATAAATATAAATACCATCACCATCAC
>CM034708.1:75688309-75701069 GCA_020142125.1 Phrynosoma platyrhinos | reverse complement strand
AATAATCTATTCATTGAAAATACCTGCTTCATACAACCAGATAGGAGAGTATACACTGGGATATCACCAGATGGTAAACACAAAAACCAGATAGACTACATAATTGTAAGTAGAAGATGTTTGAATTAGACATTTTACAGCTACAGAAATATTAATCAAAGTATGCCTAGCTAGGGAATACATCCCACTGTGTTGCACAGTGTTCCTCAGCAATGTGCAGCAAGTGAGTTTGAAAATATCCATATGTATTTCCATCTATTAAAGTAACATTGTATACAATCCTGCAAACTTGTGCAGAAGTTACCATTGACAATCGTCTATTCTTTATATTATTTTTCTATATATAATAGATTATTTCAGAAGTCTCAGGTTCCTGCATCGTGTGGGCACTTATGAAAGGAGGAGGGAAATCTCATTTTGTATCTGTTTTGCAAAGGAAACCTGCCCTGGGGGATGTGCTCTGTTATATTTCTCTCCCAAGTAAAGCTTTCATCCAAAGTGTTCTGACAAATTTCTCTTTTTTTAAAAAAAAAAAACAACACAAAACAAAACAACAAAAACAACAACACTTATTTGCTGCTTTTTCAACATCAGGACACATATACAGTGGATAGTTAGAACGTCTCCATTAGGGATTAAAGGATTGTTCTTCTGTGAACTGCATATCTGAGTCTGCCCCCAAAACTAATTGTTCAACAAGTTAGGCTGGCCCCATCTGTTTTAAGCTTCTGATGGGCAGACAAAACAGTGCTGTTCTGCATGGCATTTGAAATTGCTGTTTTAATTGTTCTAAAACTGGATTCTAGGGTTGCTTTTAGACTGCTGTTAGGAGTTTTTTAAGAGTATTTTAAGGGTTTTTTTAATGTATTTATCTTTGTATTGTTTTAATTGGTTTTTATGTGTTTGTCACCTCAGGAGCCCTTGTCAGCTAAGAGAAAATACAGAAATACTTCAAATAAATAAATAAGTCACAGCGTTTACATGCGGTTATGAGAATGTGCAACTAGAGGGAAACAGCTTAGAAGGCAGAACAGCACTTCCTAGTTAGGAACTTTGGGTGAATCTTAAAAGTGACACATGTGAGCCCCACTTAGCCTACTTGCAGGTTACAGAGATTGAAAGATAGTTAGATACCCTCCTGGAGCAAACCATGGGAAAGCCGCCTGTTAATTAGCATAAGAAACTGGTTGGCCTCCTACTTCCCTAGCACCTTTCAGCTCTCCCTCCATAGGTCTCACAGGATAGAGGTTCCTTTGCACTAGCAAGCTGAAGTGTAGCCCAGCAGAGAGAATTTAGCAACAAAGTGCCTTCAAAAAGAGTCCTTCAAGTGTGGAAGCCTGGTCATCACAAAATATGTTCCTCACCTATAGCCTTTGTGTTTCTTCAGTCAAGGTAGCAAATGGTTCAACATTAATATGAGTAGAATAAATGAAGGCCTTTCTATATTTCTTGACATCCTCATCCTTCTCTTTCATGTAATGGAGATGATTAGAGCATTGGCATCCTTCTCAAAGACTGCAATGATAAACCTTGTTGGATTCTGAGTCTGCAACTAGCAGGTAGCGATAGTTCTGCTGACCTTCTTTCATTTTTTCCTAGTTCCTAAACTGTTCCTAAACTGTTTCTAGTTCCTAAACTGGACCAGCCAAGTAGTTAAGCAGAGGGTAATCTTGTAGCTGGGACGTGGCACAAAAAGGAAACAGTCAGAGAAATGTAAGGACACTATTGGTGAAATAAACTTAGAAGTTCTCATTAACCTTATTAGCCAAAGAGATAACCTACACATACCTGGCAGTGTAACACTGACTCCTGATTCTGTGACATAAACACAGAATTGAACTTACTTTACTGCAGAGATTCTGGTGTCAATGGAAAGATTGTACAGAAGTGGGTTTCCCCCTGAGCTCTCTGATCCTGCCACAATACACAGAAGAACACAGATGACTGTAGCAGAAAAGGATAGAGTGATTCAAGTAGAGGTGCTTTTCCCCCTACAGGAAGGGGTACTCAAAGTAAAAGTAAAATTATACAAGGAAAAAGAGGAACTCGATAGTGCAGAGTAGAAACCATCCAGCCTTAATGGCAAAAGAGGAACTGACCATCCACTATTTTTTAAAATCCCCTCAAAACATGGCAGCTATTTAGAATCAGTCCCTCCTCAAGGCTTCTAGTATGTGCTGCTGCAACACTGTACAAGACCACTAAAGTTAAAGGAAGCACTTATGAGCCCATCTTTTTTCAGCCAAGCTACAGCTGCATACTCTCTCTCTCATGTATGTGTGTGTTGAAAAAAGGGGAGGTGCCGGTGGGACCGGCAGCTTCTAAAGCTGGCTGGATGCTGGGACAATCGTGTTTTGTAAATGCCAGCACCAGAAGGGGAGAAGAGGGGTGCCGGTGAGAGCGGCACCTTTCAAGGGTGCAACACAGCGGTGGCAGCTGCAGCACTGGGACCTCGGCCTTGGAGGACTTGTCACCTGCCCGTAATTATTACCACCTGGGTGGCCCAGCAGCAGATGCAGCAGCGTGAAACCAAGGGAGATCGCTGGTGGGTATAAAACCCCTGCCCAGGAACATCTCTCCCTCAGTAATACAGCGGCGGTGGCAGCAGCGCTGGGACCTTGGCCTTGGAGGACTTGTCACCCACCCATAATTATTACCACCTGGGCGGCCCAGCAGCAGGCACAGCAGCGTGAAACTCAGGGAGATCACCAGAGGGTATAAAACCCCCACCCAGGAACATCTCTCCCTCGGCAACACAGCAGTGGCAGCAGCAACGCTTGGACCTCAGTCTTGGAGGACTTGTCACCCGCCCATAATTATTACCACCTGGGCGGCCCAGCAGTAGTGCTAGGACCTCAGCCTGGAGGACTGTCAGCTGCCTTTAATCTAATGTTAGAAGGGCAGAGAAAGAGAGACTACATAGTGCAGTTGCCATCTAGTTAGGTTGCACTATGTTATTAGCGAAAGAGCTGTTAATATAGGACGAGAATCAAGTCCTGATAGAAGTCTCAAGCTCCTCTTTCTCAAAACTAAATAACTGTGCCCTTCTTTACTTGGGTGACATGAGCTTAACTGGACTTTTTGTTACCACCACCATGTAATGATGTCGGAAATAATCTTGGAGCGGGGATTGATGTGGTGTTGGGGAAGGGAAGGTATGGCGGTAACAGAATGAAGAAATTGTACAAAAGAAGAGGGGATCGATGTTTAATATGTATCCCTCCTTCAGTTCACTCTGTTGCCCAGGATAATGTGGAGAGCGTACCTTCCATCCCACAGCCCCTTACTCTGCTCCTTTGCAATGCCAGGTCGGTTAGGAGTAAAACACATATCATCCATGACCTCATATTGGATGAGGCAGCTGACTTGGCATACTTCACTGAGACCTGGCTGGGAGATGCCAGTGCTGTGATGTGGGCACAGGCCTTCCTGGTTGGGTACTTAGTCAGCAAGCAGATAAGGGAAAGTGGGCAGGGGGGGAGTGGTGTGGCCTTGGTTCATAGAAACAACGTAACCTTGACCAGGAAGCCTATCCGGAAAACAGCTTGCATCAAGTGTTTGTACCTTAGCCTGTGAACCAGGGACAGTTTGGGGATTCTGTTGGCATACCAGCCACCCCGTTGCTTAACAGACTCCCTAACCGAGTTGACACAACTGGTCTCAGAGCTGCTGTTGGAGTCTCCCAGACTTTTGGTTCTGGGTGACTTCAACATCCTACTCGAGACCAGTTTGTCTAATCTAACTGGTGCGGCTCGAGAGTTCATGGAAACCATGAAAAGCATGGGCCTATCCCAATTGGTTGTCAGGCCCACACATTGTGTGGGTCATACCTTTGATGCAGTCTTTAGTACAGAACAGGAATATCTGTGGGCAGAGGTTATTAAAACCTCCGCTTTGTCATGGAAGATCATTTCCTGGTCAAGATGAAACTAAGAGCCACTGTCTGCCCCTCTGGGGGTGGTGGACCTATTAGAATGGTCCGCCCTCGAAGGCTAATGGAACCAACTGGTTTCCAGAAAGCCTTAGAGGGTTTAATGGTTGGTAATGCCGGTGATTCTGTCGAAGCCTTGGTTAACACCCGGAACACCGATCTCACCAAGGCTATCGACACAATCTCTCCCAAGCATCCTTTCCAGCCCGCTCCTAATCATAGGCCCTGGTATACAGAGGAGCTTAGGAGGATGAAGCAAGCTGGACAATGACTAGAGCATGAATGGCAGAAGACTCAGCTCTCAGAACTCGCCATATGAAACATCTGATTCCTATTGGGAGGCACTGTGTGCAGCGCAGAGATTTTTCTCCTCTGCACGCATTGCGTCTGCAGAGTCTCATCCAGCAGAGCCGTTTAGGGTGGTGGGGGAACTGACGCAGGTACCTCCTGCACAGAACCCTCTACTTAACCCTACAGTAGCCTGCTGTGATGTTTTTAACATCTACTTCGCAGATAAAATCTCTCGAATAAGAGCTGACCTGGACGCCAGTGTTTTTACAGAATCTGTAGGTGAGGTGTCCAGCAACTCCGTTGATGGCATTTTACTGGGTCAGCTTCAATCTGTGAGTACCTGTGACATAGACAAGCTCCTAGGTAGGGTGAGGAAGACGACCTGCCCTCTCGATCCTTGTCCATCTTGGTTGGTCATCTGGGGGGGAGAGGTGTTGAGGGTATTCCTTCAGGATACCATTAACGCATCATTCAGTGAGGGCACTGTTCAAGGCTGTTTAAAGGAGGCAGCGGTTAAACCCCTCCTGAAAAAGCCTTCCCTGGATCCCCTGGACAGGAATAACTATAGACCGGTCTCCTTGTTACCTTTTTTAAGCAAGGTGATCAAGAGGAAGGTTACTACCCAACTCCAAGCTGTCTTGGATGGAACTGATTATCTTGATCCATTTCAAACTGGCTTTAGGACAGGATATGGAGTTGAGACCGCCATAGCTGCTCTGGCTGATGACCTCCGCTTGGGTATCAACAGGGGTAGTGTGACCCTGCTGGTGCTTTTGGACCTCTCAGCGGCCTTTGATATGATAAACCACTCCATCCTCTTGGATCACCTGAGAGAGTTAGGAATTGGAGGCACTGCCCTGCAGTGGTTCCATTCCTTCCTCTCGGGCAGATCCCAGAGGATGAGGCTTGGGGACAGTTGGTCTTCTAGAATAGAACTTAATTGTGGCATCCCTCAGGGTGCCATTCTGTCCCTGATGCTATTCAATATCTATATGAAGCCACTGGGAGAGATCATTCAGAGGCATATAGCACAGTGTCTTCAGTACACTGATGACACCCAGACATATCTCTCCATGACCCGATCATCTGCCCAGATCTCGGCATCTTTCCTCTCTATGATTGTCTTAAGGCGGTAATGGATTGGATGAGGAAAAATAGACTGAGACTCAATCCAGACAAAGGTACTAACAGTGATGGGCCTGAAACCAGGCTTGGGAATACACCTTCCAGTCCTGGATGGAGTCACACTTTCCTCCAAGAACTGTGTTCGCAGTCTGGGGGTGCTCCTAGATTCATCGCTTCACATGACTAATCAGGTGAATGCGGTGGTCAGGAGTGCCTGTTACCAGCTTCGGCTGATACGCCAGCTGTGCCCTTTCCTGGACATGAGGGATCTTGAAACTGTGGTACATGCTCTAGTAACCTCACGTTTGGATTTCTGTAATGCTCTCTACATGAGGCTACCCTTGTGCCTAACCCGTAAACTTCAACTGGTCCAAAATATGGCAGCCAGGCTGGTCACGGGAACATCCAGGAGACAGCACATAACTCCAGTGCTAAAGTCTCTCCACTGGCTGCCAATTAATTTCTGGGCACAGTACAAGGTGTTAGTTTTGACCTTTAAAGCCCTACATGGCTTGGATCCAACTTATCTTCAGGACTGCCTCTCCCCGTACAATCCCCCCCGCGCACTTCGGTCTTCTGGGAGGAATCTGCTACTGCCTATGAAAACTAGATTTTCGCAGATATCCCAGAGGGCCTTCTCTACCACCACTCCAAGATTATGGAATTGCCTGTCAGATGAGATGTCTTATTACCATGCTTGACCGCTTTAAAAAAGCAGTAAAGACGGATCTCTTCCGACAGGCCTTTGTGGAATAATTCTTCTGACCAATCTGAGTTCGAATATTTCTTTTGCTCCCATCCTCCATTGTTTGTTCTAATGTTTCAATTTATTGCTGTTTAACTTGTATTTTAATTCTTATACTAGTTTAATTTGATTTTTATGGGTGGGTGGGTTAGGGATTGGGGGAGATGGAATTGTTTTAAATTTTGTTCTGTTTTAACCTTGTTCGCCGGTCCAATTGCCCAGCAGATGGGCAGGATATAAATAAAATTTATTATTATTATTATTAAGGACTGGTTCGCCAGTTGTATCCTGAGCACTAGTCATTGGGACAACTGTGCTTGTTAATGCCAGCATCATGAGGGGAAATGAGGAGGCGCTGGTGGGAGCAGATACTTCTAGAAGTGATTATTAGCATCAGCACCAGGAGGGGAAGAGGAGAGGTGCCAGTGGGAATGTCACTTTCTAGAGGCCAATCTGCTGGGCAAGCTTTGAGCGATGGTCACCAGATCAACTGCACTTACTAGTGCTTGCGCTGAGAAGGGAGAAGGGGAGGCATTGGTGGGAGTGACACCTTTTAATAGCCATCCTGTCTGTGAGGGAGATTAATGATGTAGACACTGGCCATGGTGACTCAATTGGAGTAGTGTGGGGCAAAGGGAGATAAAGCGTTAACAGGGTGAAGTTGAAACACAAGGGAAGACGAGATCGATATCTGAAATCTATCCCATCTTCCATTCACCCTGCCAGTCCAAGAAAACCGAGGGTCATCCCAACTATACCACAGACCTTCACTTTGCTCCTTTGCAATGCCAGGTCACTGAGGAATGAATCACATATAATCTATGATTTGTTAGAGGAAGAGAATGCCAACCTGGCTTGCTTTACTGAAACCTGGCTGGGGGAGGATAGTAGCATAATCTGGGCTAAGACTCTCCCAGCCGGGAATACAGTTAAGGAGCAGGTTAGGGAAAGTGGGTGAGGGGGCGAGTTGCCTTGGTCCATAAAAGCACCATCACCTTGACCAGGAGACCTATTTGGAAAATGAACCACATTGAGTGTATTTATCTGACCCTGAAGGCTAAGGACAGTTTAGGGATTCTGTTAGTTTACCATCTACCCCGTTGTTTAACAGACTCCCTGGCCATGCTAACACAGCTGGTCTCAGAGCTGGTGCTGGAGTCTCCCAGGCTTCTTGTCGTGGAGGACTTTCAACATCCCTTCAAGTCTGGTTCATTAGATCTGAAGCATATGTGACTGGGAGCCTTTCTACATTGTTTTGCTAGAAAACAAGGGCTCTTGGAATTCTTTAAAAAATTGATAGTATATGCACTCCATTGTATTTGCAATTACTTGTGGGCAGTGAGTCAGGTGAGCTGTGGCTCAGCAAGACAAGTAATTGCAAAAACAAGGATTGCATATACTATCAATTTTTTTAAGAATTGCATGCATCCCAGGGGAGAGTTCTCCATATGACACCCAAGGCTACATGCATCCCAAGGAAGAATTCTGGCCATGGCACCTATGACTCACTCCCATGTTTTCTTGAATGTGTTGTTATTTAGTCACTGATGATGTGTAGATGAATGACAGGCATTTTGAAGGGGCACAAACTAGTGGGAATGACAATCATGCCAAAAAAATAAGTGGGAACGATGCATCAACTGGAATTGATTCACTGACCCAGAGCAAAATGAATCGCAAACCAGGTTAAATGTAAGTGGGAATGAACCCTAAGTTCAGCCCCAGCTTGACCCCTGATCTGCTGCTCTGAGCAGGCAGATTCCTTCATCTTGTCCTCCTAACTCATCAGGTTCAGCTCTGATTTACATAGAACCCCACATGTGCCCATTTTCAGCTTGCCTTATGGACCAGAGTTTTGAGCTATAAAGCTGACAATCACTGACAATGTTAATTCATTAAAAAGATTTATAAATGAAATAATCAAAAAGATTTTTTTTCATCAGTAAAATTTTGCAGCCTGCAGATATTCACCAGATAAGCAAACATGGCAAGCATTTTAATTTGATTCTTGTTCTTGAATCCTTTAAGACCTGGAGTCTGAGAATATACGTGTGTGTATGTGTTTATAGAGAAATCATTTTAGACTTTAAATGTGTTAAAATGTTCACCATAGGACATCATAGACTAGGGGTTTTAGTTCCACTTAATTTCAGTGACAAATGGAGTTGATTAAGTTAAGAAAACATACAAGGGATTCTCACAGTGCCATCTCATTGAGTCTGACAGCTTCAATAGGTAGAATTTCTACCCAGTGAAAATTGCATTAAAAAACATTTCAATCATGAAAATGACTAAGATATATGAACACTAGTAAGACCATTCTGACAATTTATGTTCTAGGTATGCTGCTTAGAGTGATGATCAAATTTAGATGTTATTGCAAGAAGCAAAAAAGTTCATTTTCAGAGTGTCCTCCTTTGGATCTTTTATTGTTTTTGTTAACCAAGGAATGATTTAGCACTTAGCTAATGCATTTGTTTTATATTTAAAAAATTTGTAAAGTAATAAACCCAAAGAATCATTTGAGGTGCTTATCAAAATACACAGATACCTGCAATAGTAAACTGTAGTTTGCTACTCAAACATCAGGTTGTGTTGCTGAGAGTGGCAAATTTACCATGTCACACTGCCACCACTCTGGTAGAACCCCTGCCACTCTGAAGAACTGTTGCTGCTCTCCAAAGCAGGCAGCTTCCTAAATGCTTGGCTCTAATGGGTAGTTAGGCAAATTTCTTGCACTCTGGTACAGGTGATTTCTCATATAGGTCCAGGATCTCATAAGTATGGGAGCCAAGTGTAGCCAAAAATCTAATATGGGGAATTTTGTTTAGTTTAAATCGAGAGGAGGTCAGCTACAAGGACTCTGCAAGACCGCCTCCCACGTGTAAGAGTCCAGTATCTAAGAATTGATGCAAAGACAGAATTCTCTAATTAAAGTATTATTTATTGAAGGGGAAATCACACAGCAATTCACATGCACACACACACACTCATGCAAGGCTCAGGAAATCAGGGGTTAGCTTGGAAAAGGTTTAGAGGCAAAACTACAGGTGATACTTAACTACAGGTGATACTTCTACAGATGAAGCTTTCTCTGGGATCCAATTGGGTGAAGTGGCGTGAGACACAACCGTTCCAAGGCTGTAGGTTGAACAGAGGTGCAAAGTGATGCAGGGTGCCCCGAACTCAGACTAGCAACATTGAAGGAAGAAATGTAGGGTTTTTTAATGGCAAAGGTGTGTGACTGCCTGGGTGAGGTAATCCAGTCTAGCAATATTCAAGGGGAAATAGGAGAGGATTAAGTCATTAGCTGGCCCATGAGACATCTAGGCCATTAGCGCCCATCCTTCTGATGATGGTCCATTTGCAGCTCCCACACTATCTGCCTGACTATGGGGACTGGGGATTTTCCAGTCTTCCAAGTGACCTGGGCATGACCTTTTTGCCTTGCCATGGAGGCACTTGGGGTTCATTGCAGAGTGCATCTGGGGCCATGTGGAGTTCATACACACACCAAAATTCAGAAAAATGCATGGTTGCTAACACAGGCATTTAGGATCACATCTCTGTATGTCAGTAATAGTAGGGGTACAGTATCCTCCTTCTCCTTCTCTAGGGTTGCTGTCAACATTACAGCCTTCTCTGGTGCAAGGATGTAGACAGTCTTTCTTCATCCTGCTCTCTCTGGCTGGAAATGCAGTTTTGGCCACCATCACATCCTCCTTATTCTGTTCTAGGAGTGCAAGTATTGCTGCCACTGCATCTTCATCTGACTCCTGAGTTTGAAGGCTCAGGTAGCGTCACTGCATCCTTTTCCTCTTGCAAAGGGAAGGTGGGTATCACTGTCACCATGACATCACCATTACAGTGCAATACATGGGGAAGCAGTTCACTGTTGGAATATGGATGGGTTGTAGAGTCAAAGGTGAAATGTAGAGATGTGTGTGTGGAATTTTCCTCATGAGAACAGCATCTAGAGAGACAAAGAGAACTCAGCCCAGATGGCCAAGAAGATATAAACATGGACAGATTTAGCTGGGAAACAGATAACCCGTACAAAAACAACTTTAGCTCATGAGAAAGTAGTCACATGGGTGTATGATGGACAGCAAGGGGCTAGGTTAAAACACATCATTTAGGCATTATCCAATCAGCATAAGGTTAACACCCAGAAGGTGGAGTAGGGGAAGGGCCTAGAGATTCCTTTGTCTAGAATGTTTATATTCATGCACTGTGTGTGTGTTCTCTGCTATGTTTTCACCTATGTTTGGTTGTGGTTAGCTATGGGCTTTGCTTATATTGCTTTTACAATGTAACTCCTGGATCTGGAAACATGGATTTGTAACTTTTCTTTTCTACCACATCATCAAGATGTGATCCTATGGTGGACTGTATGTTTTCTTTTCTTATTTACTTTATGGAACAATAAAGCTCTATTTTAGACCAACAAGGATGGTCTGCATGCTTTCAGCATGGGAAGGCTGATGAAGGATTCTGGTTTCCTGAGCTCTGTTCATTTCAATCACACCACATCCGAATAATCAACATTCACCTCCTGCCTGAAGTTGTGGGAGAGATTGATTAATCCCCAAAGTGTACACTGCTGCAGGTATACAACCATATGAACCCAATAACAATTGAGATAGGGCTGCGAGGAGTTACCTGTCTTCAGGAAACTGGCTGAATTCAGTATCCAATCATTATGAAACATAATAGTGACATCCATTTTACAAAATGTATACCTGGCTTACTTGGGTGTACATTTGATGGCACTTGTACATGTAATTCAACTAGTGGTATAACATGTATGTTCAGGTAGATCCTAAATATGCCTAATATTTTCTGATTTCAGAAGTTAAGGAGAGTTAGATCTGTTTAGCAATTAGATGACCCGAAGGACTGACAGTCAGGATTTGGAAAGATCCTGCCTGAGACTCTAGGGAGCTAGTTTGAGCTACCACTCAGAACTGGATGGTTTAATAGGAATGATAGTTCCTTGATATACAATACAGGACATTACTCCAGGCACTTTGGTGAATGAGAATCACAAACCCTGCTTGGAGTTCCTGATCCAAACACAGATAAAATTTCTGAAATTGTATCACTCTTACAAGATCACAGTGAAGACTTCCTAGATCTCTCCAGTAATATTTCATGTTCTCCATTGTATAACTTTGGTAGAAACCCTCTCTCTCATTAATATTCCTAGTAGTTTAGTGAGCAAATTATATTGGAGGAAAAATTCTATTCACTCTGTCTTTGATATTTGAGTTTTCTACCAGCAGATGCTTTATTACTACTTCCACTTAGGGTATTACTCACATTGCAGAAATAAAGCAGTGACACCAGTTTAATTGCCATGATTCTATTTTACAGAATCCTGGGAGTTATAGTTTGGTGAGGCATTAGACCTTCTGTACAGACCAAGCTGTATATCTCACCAAACTACAAATTCCATATTCCACAGGATGGAGCCATGACAGTTAAAGTGGTGTCAAACTATTTTATTTCTGCAGTGTGAAAGAGCTAAAATATGAGCCCCTTTTCTCCCCATTACTAGGCACGAATGGCCTGCATATAGAAAAGTTCAACAGATTACTTTTAGTTTATGTACCATCTTTCTTTTTCATGTTCCCAATTGAACTTAAGCTCATAGTCAGAATCCATACAAACCAAACTATATCAAGCCTGGCATTATTTTCTAGGATATGTGTATTTGACATTTGACTTACATAAAAATGAATCCTTGGCAATGTAAAGAATTATCATTTTAATTAAAATGGCTTCCCTGTTAAGGAGGAGGAGGAGGAGGAGGAGGAGGAGAAGGAGAAGCCTGGCTAGAACATTTTTTGGCTTCACCATAATGGCTCGAATGAAGTATGCACAGCAGTAACATATACTGTACCTAAATTAGTTTTCCCTCCTTGTATCAAAATAGGATGGAAGGGAGACAAAAACATGGACATCTTGTTCTTCACACCGTGGTTTCAAAGTATCTACCACAGGATGTGATTGAGAGGAATTAAAATATTAACCTCATTCCATGGAAGGAATTTCTTTCAACAGCTGTTATCCTATTAATCACAACTGAAATAAGAAATTCTAGGCTTGGAAGCAGTATAGTGTGAAGATGATGAGAAAGACAATGGGGATGATGATATGATTTTTCAAGACCTCATTCTGTACTTTCAAATGCATTTGTCTGGCCAGTGCTGGATATCAAATAATAGACTAGTTGGAATCTTGATCTGTTCCACCAGGGCTGTACTTATAGTCTTGTACACACACACACACACACACACACACACACACACACACACACACACACTTTTTATGAGAACTTTGAAAATACACTTTTGAATTATCAGCTCCTAGAAATCTGTCTAAGAAATTCTATAGTCCACATAATAGCTTTCCTAGGACCCTGCTTTTTTTAATCTCTATACCCTAAAGTACCAGATCCTGTCTGATCTTGGAAGCTAAACAGGGTCAGCTCTGATGATAACTGGAAGATAGACAACCAATGAGTACTAGGCATAGTAGGCTATATTTCAGAGGAAGGGAGTGGCAAAATCAGCTGTAAGTTACCTTAAAAAACCCTATGCGATTCAAGAGGTCACTAAGGATGTTATCACACAGGGCAAATCTGCTGGTTAATCCACACAAAT
>CM034708.1:75657681-75670961 GCA_020142125.1 Phrynosoma platyrhinos | reverse complement strand
CTATCTTGTTTGCAAGAATATCACAGGAGACCTTGTCAAAAGCCTTACCAAAATCAAGATATGATATGTCTACTGCATTCCCTTTATCTAGGAAGCTGGTAATTTTATCAAAAAAAAAAAAAAAGAGAGAGAGAGAGAGAGAGATCAGATTAGTCTGGCATGACTTGTTTTTGAGAAACCCATGTTGAATTTTAGTGATTATGGCATTCCCTTCTAAATGTTCACAGACTATCTGTTTAATGAACTGTTCTAGAAGCTTTCCCAGTATTGATGTCAGACTAATTGGGTGATAGTTGTTGGGATCCTCTTTTTTCCCCTTTTTGAAGATGGGTACAATGTTTGCCCTCCTCCAGTCTGCTGGCACTTCTCTTGTTCTCCAGGACTTCTCAAAGATGATTGCCAGTGGCTCTGAGATTACATTTGCCAGTTCTTTTAATATCCTTGGATGTAGTTCATCTGGAGACTTAGGGCCTTTGCAGACTGCCAGAAATAGTGCAAATTGAGTCCACTTTAAGGATTAGGGTCAGTGCTAGAGAGTCATGGGAATTTTTTTTTTCTGAGACATTGAGCCTTCTCTGTCAGAGAGCTCTGGTGCCACAATACAATACAGTTCCCATGATTCCCTAACCCTAACCCTTAAAGTGGACTCAGTTTGCACTATTTCTGGCAGTCTGCAAAAGCCCTTAAATTCATTTAGGTTAACCAGGTATTCCTGTATTTCCTCTTTACTTATTCTGTGCTGCATTTCCCCTATTGTGTCCTCTGCTCCATTTTCCTCAGGTTTTCAAACTATTTGACTATTATAGACAAAATTCATGGTGAGTCATGACTCTTTTAGTTTGTATTAGAACCAGCCAGAGCAGTAAGGAAAAGGGTCCAAGTGTCTCCTGTAAAAAAGGAGGAAGTGAAACAGAAAATATCCAACAGTACTCCCAGAGAAGAAGTCAGAAGAAGTTGCAAAGGAAAAAGTAAACATAATATGTGTTCACAATATTTGCTTATATTGATCTGCAGCAAGAGCAATTCTTCCCTGCACCTCATTATCATTCCCATCAGTTTTATTACAAGTGAGAACCAATGCAAAGCACATTTAGTGGGAGCTGTAGTTATGTCTTTTTGGCAGATTTTTGTATAGGTGATTTGGACTTATGAAACATCAGCATGTGTCTGCAGCATCTGCTTCCAAACGTTTCAACAATTATTATAAGCCACATTCTCTTTGAGTTTCTTTGGCTTTTGTTCTTCTTATTAGCTATTATGTTTCTTCCTCCTCAGAATTTTAGCATAAACTAGTTATCAGTGTCTTGCATTGACGGTTGCTAAGATTAAAAAAAAAAAAATCCCAAACAGGCTGCCTGTAGGTGGATTTTTTTTTCCTGTCACCATCATTCATTTTAATCCATTATGGCTGCCATAGAGTCTATAGGACACTCTATAAGATTAGCTGTTCCTAGCAAATCAACATTTTAAAAATTGATATATTGTATCACATTACTTTTGAAAGTCAAAGAAATGCATTCAGCAATGGTGGTTAGTGACTTCCATGTCAGCAGGCAGTGAATCCATTCCAAGTTTTAGTCCAAACTTAAATAGAGGACTTTAGTCTAAACTATTCAAGGTGATTAATACATTTGAGGATAGAATGCAACATCTTGAATAGTTTCTCCTCCTCCTCTTCTATTATTATTATTATTATTATTATTATTATTATTAAACCCCTCTTTTTCCTGTTTGAGATTCAAAGCAGCTTCCAATAAATTTTGAAAAACCACATAGTTAAAATCCACAAAATACAAACAGTCAAACAATTACAAAATTTAAAACCAGATTAAAACATACACATTGAAAAACATGCACACTAGCACAACAGTTAGTGAGATTTAGCACTTTGCCTAGGCAAGCTGGGCTTTATACAATATACTTTGAATTGTGTCTGGAAATGGACCAGCAGGCAGTTGCAACAAGGGATTTGTGTGCTCTCTGTAGCCACACTGTAGCTTTGTAGCCACACTGAGGAAATAAGTTTGACACCAATTTAACTGCCATGACTCAATGTTATGGAATTCTGGGAATTGTAAGTTTGTGAGGGATTTGGTCTTCTCTCTCAGGGATCTCTGGTGCCACAACAAATTATAATTCCCAGAATTCCAACGTATTGAGCCATAGCAGTTAAAGTGGTGTCAAAGTGGATTATTTCTGCAATGTGGATGCAACCTCAGCTAGCAATCTGACTACAATTCACTGGACCAGTTGAAGTCTTTAAAGGCAGCCCCATGTAGACCAAGTTACAGTAATCCAATTGGGATGTAACTGCATCACCATAACCAGATGTGATGTCTCAACAAAAGGACACAGCTGGTGCACAACATTTAATCACAGCTTTACTGACATGGAAGCTACCAGGTACTGGTACCATTCAAAAGAAATCTTACAAATACATCAGATATTATTGTGTTGTTGTTTTTAAAAGTTTGGGCATCTACATTTTCTAACACAACTAACTATTTGGCACAATTCTTTCAATCTTAATTCCTATTATGGTCTATATTCCCTATCTTTGGAGTAATATTGAGGCCACTATCCCTAGAGCTTCTAGATACTCATACCTGGTATGTATGTGTGTATGCTGATAATAACTCTGTTTGAAACAACTCATTTTACAAACCCCAGTTAAATTTTCCTACAAAGCAATGTTTATGATGAGCACAATGCTAGCAAAGCATTGCAGGGAAATTTAAATGTGATTGGTAACTTCAACTGTAGGGGTCTAGGATTTGGATCAGTGTTGCTGCCTTCTCTGGACTACTTATGCTTTGGCAGTGACAGGCCAACATCAACAGTGTCCCTAGGCTGCTAGACCCACATGGCTTGACTCACAGTAATTGCTTTGGGAGAAAAAATTAAATGAGGCAAGGACTGGAAATTTCAGAGTCAGCACTGCTGTTTCGCTGTTGCCCATTTTCACCTTGCAAACCCAATGTCATCTGACAGTGATGAAAGGGGTCCTTAACTCATTTTGTGCAGGACTCCTCAAAATGTAATGCTACCCCCCAGTTTCTAGCCATAAGTTCCCCCCAATTGATCAGATGATATCCGCTTTTCTTAAAAGAATGCATATCAACATGGGGCATCATTATATGATGAGTCTTTTAGTAGTAAGATATTGGGAGCTAGAATACAGGCCTATTGTTCAAGCAGTGAACAATGCACAGCGAACAAAATAGCTGGCAAAATTTGACTGCCAAAGAGAAAGGAGTGTTGGGAGGTAGAATGGGAAATGTGTAAGAAAATTCTAATACATTTTGTACTATATTGCCTTGCAGGTTGTTCAGTGACAGATTCTCTTCCTCCTCTTCCTTAATAGTGAATAGTAATAGGCTTCATAGTGAAAGAAAGTCACTGTAATGTAGACTTGCTGATACCTCTTTTCCAACCTAGTAGGATTTACTTCTAAGTAAACATATAAATACCTGAAACAAATTTCATTAAATGTTGAGCCATATTGGCATATCTCAGTTTTAAAAACCTCTGACAAAGAATTTCCTTTTTACATAGTATTTTATGACTGTGCAATCCCTGCTTTTTCTTCCTTATCCTCTATTTAGATGGAAAAAATTAAAAATATTGAGAGAATGGTGAAGGAGGGCTGGAGAAGCAGATTTTTGGTGTTGGGTTGCAGCAGCATATCTGCAGTCAACAAAGAATTAAAGAGTGATCTGGGAAAGAATGGGATTATATGCTAGCTGATCCCATGTAGCTGCTTGTGCTTCCCTACAACAGGCAAGGTAAGTACCGGTAATATCTAACTCGAGAATCCCTAATTCAGTATGCTTGAACAGCAATACAAAGAGGAAATGAAAATTGTGTAGTGGTTTGAGCACTGGAATATGCCTCTGGAGATCAGGGTTTGATTCCTCGGTCAGCCATACAATCCCACTAGGTGACACTGGGTGAGTCACACATTCTCAGCCCCATAAAACCCCATGATAGGTTCGTCTTATGTCTTAGGATTGCCATAAGTCAAAAACAACTTAAAGACACAACAACAACATACCTGCTTCACCCATTACCTCCAACATGTTAAAAAGGCATGCATGTATATCAGGGGTAGGCAACTTTTTCCCTTTTAGGGCCAAGGGACTTCAGCTCCCAGAATCCCAGGAGCTATTGGCCAACATGGGACTATTGGCCAACATGACTGAGGCTTCTGGGAGCTGAAGTCCCTTGGCCCTTAAAGGGGAAAGGTTGCCTACCCCTGATGTATATGTTTGGCCACCAAAATGGAAATCATAAGAAAAGTAGAATTCTGATGAAAGAAGAAGAACTGCCTGGATGAATTTTGGAAGAAATATTTAGGTGGTCTCTAGTAGGTTCAAAATATCTTGTTTACTTATACATCTATTTCACATATGCATATTGTTAGGTTTGGGTCGGGGGAGGAACAAAAGAATATTCTGATGTATGTTGAACTGCATCTGATGAAGCAGACTGAAGTCTACAAAACTTCATGCTGCCAGTTTCTTTCTTTCAGTTGTCTCAATGGTGCTACAAGATCTAACTACATACTGCTTTTCTTTCTGTAGTGCAGGAATCCCTGCTCTTTCCAAATTGTTTCTGCCTCTGTACAACATTTTATTTCATAGAGGTAATACAGAATTAGACCTGTATTTCATCACACTACTAATGTAATTAACAATGCAAGGAGGAAGAGACTGGTGCCATTCCCATAGACTCCAGCTGTACTGTTGCATCTCATCCAAAGGAAGGCATAGAGCATATTTTGTTCTATAAACATGCCACCCAACACATGAATAATGGCAGGCATGGCTATTATAGTTTCGATGAGGCAAGACTGTACAGCCCCATTTCCTGATCCATCTATTAATCATCTGGATAGAAAGTATGAATAGGGCTTTCATCTCAAGTAAGTTTGTCAATTTATGCACATGGAACATTTTGAAATACCCCACCATAATATGCAATATTTTTAACCTAAGGAACACAGCAATCTGAGAAATCTGTGGAATCTATATTAGAAGCAATATTACACAATCAGAGACACACTGTGCTTGACATTTGCTGGCAATCTGTTTTATCTCATTTTCTACCAGCTTTGGCAGTCACATCATAATTACTTTAAGCAGGGAACTGAGTTTTTTTAAAAACCAAAACCGTAACTTTCTCCCAGAGGTATGGGGCAGAAGAGGTTCTTCCAATTTTTCCTCTTTTTTAAATGGCTGAAGATTTTACAGGGGAGGAAATATGGACCCCAGCTGCTAGCCTTTTATACGAACACTACAGTATATAATACTAATACTAATACTAATACTAATACTAATACTAATAATACTGTCCTTTACTGAACTCATCGAGGTAGGAAGTTCATTCCAAAGAATTACCAGTGACTTGGATGAAGGAATAGAAGACATGTTTATCAAATTTGCAAATGACACCATATTAGGAGGAGTAGCTAATACCCCAGAGGACAGGATGACAATTCAAATTTACCTTAATAGATTAGAAAGCTGTCAAAGCTAACAAAATGAAATTCAACACGGAGAAATGTAAGGTATTGCACTTAGGGTGGAAAAATGAAATGCATAGATATAGGATGGGGGACACCTGGCTTAATGAGACTATGTGTGAAAGGGATCTAGGAGTCCTAGTAGACCACAAGGTGAACATGAGTCAACCATATATGCAGCAGCTAAAAAGGCCAATGTAATTTTAGGCTGCATCAATAGAAGTATAGTGTCTAGATCAAGGGAAGTAATAGTGCCACTATATTCTGCTTTGGTCAGGTCTTACATCCAGTTCTGGGCACCACAATAAAAAAAGATGTTGACAAATTGGAGCGTATCCAGTGGAGGGCAACCAAAATGCCGAAGAGTCTGTAAACCAAGCCTTATAAGGAAAGATTTAGGGAGCTGGGTATGTTTAGCCTGGAAAAGAGATGGTTAATATGATAACCCTTTTTATGTATTTGAAGGGTTGTCACATTGAGGATGAAGCAAGCTTGTTTTCTGATGTTCCAGAGACTAGAACACAGAACAATGGATGCAAGCTACAGGAAAAGAGATTCCACCTCAATATTAGGAGGTACTTCTTGACAGTAAGAGCTGTTCGACAGTGGAACACACTCCCTCGGAGTGTGGTGGAGTCTCCTTCTTTGGAGGTCTTTAACAGTGGCTGGGTGGCCATCTGTCAGGGATGCTCTGATTGTGAGTTCCTGCATGGCAGGGGGTTGGACTGGATGGACCTTGTGGACTCTTCCAATGTTTGTCTAGCATCTTCTTAAAGGCAATAGAGTACCTGAGAAAGGTCCAGTTTGGACACCAATATATTCCATTCAAAGGATGAGTACACTTCTGCAGTGGGTCAAAGGAAGTCTGGCAAAGCAGAAAAAGAATGATTTGGAAAGTTAAGGATGAGATCAAGACCAGATACAAAATAAATGCATATTCAGCATGCTGACTGGAAAGAACATGTTTAAGGTCGGATATCAAAACACACCCCATCTATCTGATACTTGGTACATTTTTGCAAAAAAAGATTATGTGTGGTCACCTGTTCAAGAAGCATTGCACTGCATAGGCTTCATTTTCTCTCAGTTCCCAAATATGTAGTTAGGCAAAGGGAAATGCAAACATTGCTGTCACTCACAACAGGCTTTATTTTGCTTTCAGAGACAGCATGATGTAGCCAAATCTTAATAGCTACTTCTTGATCCTTAATAGGTTGGAACTATTTGCAGCCAGTGAATAGAGCTAACATGATGTAGTGGTTGAAGGACTAGGACTCTGGAGATCAGGGTTTGATTCCCCACTTGGCCATGGAAACCCACAGGTTGAACTTGGGTGAGTTACATTCTTTTAACCCCCCAAAAAACTCTGTGATAAGTTTACCTTAAGGTCACTATAAATCAGAAATGACTTGAAAGCACGCAACAGCATTTGCAAAAGGAGAGAATTTCTAAATAAGAAAAAAAAAGGGGGGGGGATCCAAAGCATAAACTTGAAAAAATGATAGCAATGAAGAGAAACAAAGAGGTTAGCATACTCAGAAGTGGATGAGTTTAGGAACCATTCTCAAATCTGGACTTCTCAAAAGTATTGCAACAAAAATTTAGAATAGATGGATGTTTGACCCTATATCAGCAATAAGAAAAGGTGTTACCACTTGTTATCCATAGTGCCTATGGTGTGACCTTGAAAGATTTGGGAAATAATAGCCATTTCTAGCTGCAATATTCCATACTCCTTGATACTTAAAATATTTCATTAGAATCCACTCTGTGCTTTGGAAAATGAGCAGACCAAACCAACTTTCCACATTATCTTAACTATCAGCAAAGTGCCAAGTATTGTAAATCAAATGAAAGTTACAATGAGACACAGCCATCTAAGCTTTCTTATTATTAGATTGTCCTTCCAATACTTTAATGTCTAATTTTTGGCTAAAGCAAGAGGTCAAAGCTCAACTGCCTTTTCAAGGCATTTCTAACAATACTAAGAAAAGACAAAGTGAGAGCTGTGATGTTTAAATAAAAAAAATATTGAGTCATTTGCATATCCTCATCTCACTGAGCTTTGACTACTTTTTCCTTTTAACTGATTCCCAAATTTTAATTAACTACCTAGCTAGCTAGCTAGATGTGACTTGCATAGAATTTTAAAAAATCCTCTTGGGGGTACCAGAATGTTCCTTTTAAGCACATTCCCCCATTGGTTTATAAACTGTATCCAAAAAGGGCAAAAACAATGTTACAAGAATTTTTGAGCATGGATTTTCTACAGTGCAACCTAAAACAGGATGGATTCCTTATTTACTTTCCCTTTACACATTACATAGCAACCAAAATTGATTTACTGAAGAGCACAAATGAAGCTGTGGTGCAGTTCTTTTCCATACCAGTATGTCCCTCTTGGTAAAAAGAGCAAACTTGGTGTGCAAAGGAGATTACCTTATTTTCCTGCGTATACGACTACTTTTTTACCTGCAAAATCTGTGGCTAAAGTGGGGGGGGGGTCGTCTTATACGCCAGATATAAGGATAATGAGGATAGAGGTGCTAAAACTCTATATTTTGACTGGAAAAATGGGGGGTCGTCTTATACGTGGGTCGTCTTATACGCCGGAAAATACGGTATGTTTGGACTCCTTCTACGAGAACTACAACTTCGCAGTGCTCAAGAGGGCAGTGTTCAAGAGGTTGGGATGGACACTTATCCTCAAGTCTACTCAAGGAGCAGAGAAAATGTAAAAATGTAAAAAAGGAGGACTGTTCTCATTGGAGTTTCTGCATACGCAAGAAGCTCCTGTCTATTTTTTTTTAAATTTTAGTTGTTGAAGTACGTAGTTTCCCCATTTGTTCCATTACTTTCTTGGTATGTTCTCAGGCATATTATTTCACATTTGTTAGTATAAATTGAATTTTTTAAAATGAAGGCAGCAGTTCTGCGATAAATATGAATGGGAGGGGATTTACTCAGGATTTTGTAATGCATGTAACACCCTCCCCCCCAAACAAAAGTGTATTAGTATACACACAAACACACAAACACACATGTACATGAATATTAGTGGCCAAAAAAAATGTGCAAAGAAGTATTATATAAGGCAGGGATATGAAAAGTTTGGTCTTCAAGCCATATGAGAACCTCCTCAGTCCCTTCATACATCTCCAATTGATCCTCTTCTGTCCCCACAAAAGCTGAACAGAAGTTAAGAGGTATGAATATAGACATCCATGTGGACATTCAAAAAAAATCACAGACTGACATAGAAATGAGAAAGGATGGATTTAAGATTGGAAATTAATGACCTTAAGATGGGAAGGGGGAGAAATGGTGTAGAATAAGGTTGACTTATAGAGCACATACTTTGCATTTGCACAAGTTATAGAACTTTGATACCACTTTTATTGGCATGGCTGCATCCTAAGAAATCCGAGGTGTTGTAGTTTGGTGAAAGCAATAATGTAATTCATGGGAGTGCACTAGAGGTTTTTTCTAGGAGCTGCATAACCCAGAATACTGTAGCATGGAGCCATGGCAATTAAAGTGGAATTAAACTGCTATAATTGTGCAGTGTATTTTAGTTGTCCATTGGTCTGTTGGTTCCTATACTTATGTATATATACATATACTTTTCCTTATATTATATTTTATATTCTATGTTATATTTTAGACATTTTTCATATTTTATATATTTTATATTTGTATACTGGTCAAGGACCGAATAAATTGAATTGAAATTGAAATTGAAATTGTGCAGCATGGATACCTTCTGTAAGATCATGAACATTCATCTCTGAAATAATAGGAAGGCTGCTGCCAGTCACAGTAGACAATGCTGGTGAAGCAAGGTCTGACTCAGTGTAAGGGAGATTTATGTTTTCCATATATAGGATACATTATTATTGCTATTAGTATTATTGTACACTTTTGACAATTTAGCATAAGAGCATTTTAGTGTGAGAGCTGTTTTATAACTGGCACTGACAAGAGGAACTGAACACAGATTGTTACTCTCATTGCTCAGACAGAAATTACAAAATTTCAGCAAACTTTCCAGGAGACAGAAGGGATCTGTCCCCACAAGGAAAGAACTATACTCTGACAACTTGATGTGGACCCAAGCTAATTAATCAGGTGGGGACCACATCAGGTGGGGACCTTCTGGACTACAAATCTCATCAAACTCAGCCAGTATATCAAGTTGTGCACAATGATAAGAATGGTAGTTGATGATAGTATGATGGGGTCCAACAACATCTGGCCACAGTAGTTCATACAGCAGTAACCTCCATGTTAGAGTACTGCAATGCTCTGTACATAGGGCTTCCCTTGAAGATGACTCAAAAGGTGCAACTATTGAAATTTATTTTATTGTAACTCACCCAGAGATCTTATGATATAAAGTAGAACTTAAACATTTTGAAGCATAATAATAGATAGTCTAGAGGACCACATTTGCCTCACAGCTAAGGGTGCATCTACACTGTAGAAATAATGCAGTTTGACACCACGTTAATTGTCATGGCTCCATCTTACAGATTCCTGGAATTTGTCATTTGGTGAAGCATCAGCACACTTTGACAGAGGCTAAAGACCTTGTAAAACTACAAATAATAGGATTCCATAGGCTGGAGCTACATCATTTAAAGTGGTGTCAAATTGCATTATTTCTACGTTGTAGATGCACCCTTAGCTTTTCTAGAGATTTATAAATCTTTACAAATCCCAAAATTCTTCCAGTGGCCATACGGCTGGGGGACTCTGGGAGCTGTAGTTAAAAAAAAAGTGTTACTGGGTCCTGTCAGTGAGCCCACCACCACTAAAGAAGCATAAAAAGGAGAGGCCTCTGTTTATTTCTTTCTGTTTGAAGCATGTGACCAGAGATGATATTATAATGGTCCATATGTGTCGTTTAAAATTTTAACGTTTAGTATTATATTTAGCTTCATATGGCATCCAACTGTTTTAAATAAGGCAGTATTGGAGTTTTATCCAAGGCATTTGAAATATTCCTACCAGTTTTACAATGCAAATAAAACAAAGTTTATTGGTTTTCAAATCTGCCATAACAGTAGGTTCTTAGCAGAAACTGTGCTCTTGGAGCTGAAGTAATTAGGCCATTGAACACAGTATGAAATAACTTGCAAGTGCAAGAGAGAAACTGTGTCATTGTTTAAAATAATAATGTTGAATTTCTACCAGAACCTGTGGCATTAAAAAAAGCCATTTCTTAAAGACCCTGAGGCAAAGTAATATGAGGCAAACTCAACATTTGTATCAAGTTTCCTAGCCTTCTAATCTTTCTCCAGTTTCTCTTTTTGTGTCATTTTAGACAAATCCACTAGTGTATGTATTAGGGGCTAGTTTTGGAAGGTGAAAAAATATTAAATTTGCAATAAGTTTTCAGTCATGGACAGGAACACTCTTCCATTTTGATAAAGGTGCTTATCTTTGTGGAAACAATTAATTATTCATTGTGATGTGTGAATCAGCCACTTCTAAGTCTTAAACTGAAGAGGTTTTAATTACTTGCTGGTGTCTTTTTTTTAATTATTGTGTTTTAATATATTTGTTTCTATGTTATGATTTAACCTGAACTTGGAATTAATCTGCTTATTAATTTGTTCAGTTATTCAGTCACATTTTATTCTCTAGTAATTTCACCTAACTTTCTAGATTCACCAGTTAATAATTCACCAGTTAATAATGACATTAAAAATATGTGGTAGTGAATTTGATTATTAGAATCAGTTCAGAGGGGGGCCTCTCCTTCTGCCAAAACATCTGCTGCCTCAAAAGAATAATTATTGGAACTGAGGAAAATGTTTCACTGGTGGGAATGTGTTGTTAGACAGATTATTCTGTGTGATTTCTTTAAGAAGACAGCAGGGGGTTGGACTTTCTGGAACCCAGTTCAGATAGTTGAGCTTCTGGAACAGGAAGAACAGGTAAATTAGAGAAAGAAGAAAAAAGAAGAGTAGAAAAGAAGAAGGAAAAATGGTTTTGGAAGGGAATGGAGTGGCAGAAAGTAATTTGTTTGCTTCTCAGGAGACCTCTCAAGCAGCCAGGGCTCTTTCAGAAAGTCCCCACATGGGAAAAGTATTTAGAGTCTTTCTGGGGAGTGGGAATGCATTGAGACTCATTGATAAATTTTCCTTCTATATTGATTATGTTGTGGACTGGCTTTTATTGTATATTATGGAATAATATACAATTAGAATGAAATATTTGAAGGCATTTTCAGGTTTCTTAGCCCAAAAGGTAGATGATTCCCTCCCACCTTAGGCCTATATGAAAGGAAGGTGTTTGGAATGAAAATAAACTATCTTCAGTAAACCTTCCAGTCTCTTTACTGTACTCTGGATTGTGGGTGAGCTACAAAGAACCTCTCTTCAGTTCTTTAGTGTATTACTCACCCAGGCTGCATTTGCACTGCAGACATAATCCAGTTTGACACCACTTTAACTGCCATGGCTCAATGCTAGGGAATTGGGGGATTTGTAATTTTGTGAAACATTTACCCTTCTCTGTCAGAGAGTTCTGGTGCCACAACAAATGACAAATTCCATAGCAATGAGCCATGGCAATTAAAGTGGTGTCAAACTCAATTATTTCTGAGTGTGGATACAGTCCCAGTGAGTAACAGCCCTTGGATGAATAAATGAGAAGGTTTTTGTTAAACCAATCATCTATTTCTTTTTCTTTTTTCTCTTGGCTGCACTCTATCTGCTTATTCCCCCACCATTCTCATTGTGCTCTCATTCTTCATACCTGCACACTTTTAATTACACCATTAAGGCAAGGTGGGTCCAGAGATGAATGGGCTTCTTAATACTTAATCATTACAACTACAGATGCCACAGAATGTAGTTGGGATTCTTGGCTCCTGCATACAATACTTGTGCTCTGCCACTGACCTTTGCTGATCATACTTCTTGAATGGAAGTGTAGCATCTGAAAGAATGCAATGACTCAATTGTGCAGAAAATTATTCATAAGCCCTAAAAATTCAGATAAAAAAATTCTATACTCTTGAAGTCCTGACAAATCCTTGTAACTATCCATGCCTTGCCCTACTTGCCATGGATCAGTGTCCACTTACTGAAATAAATCACTAATGATTAACCTTTAACAAACAAGGCATTTGAAGAGTGAATGAAGTATATGTATTGATGCGGGAGGAAAAAAGAGAGATACAGATGAGTGAATTACTGAATTGAAGAGGTTGTAGGAAGAAGTCCCATGTCATTCTCTGCAAATCTCAGTCTCACTCCACACTAATGTTTCAATCACCTAGTGAATTATTGATAATTTAACAAATTAACCAATGTCAATAATTGGTGTTTATACTATTGAATTAATTTTACAATTCCTAACACTCAACATTATCAAATTAACTCTTAAACCTAATATTCTTAGCTCTGTTTTCAAGTTTTGGGACTAAATTAATGTCAGTCTTTACTACTACTACTACTACTAATAATAATAATAATAATAATAATAATAATAATATTTATTTGTATACCGCCCTGTGGCAAACCAATCCGGGCGGTTGACAACAGTAAAATATAGCAAGAGTAAAATATAACATTAAAACATTATAATCCCTCCCCCCCTTAAGAAAGTATTAAACAATATGACAAATTAAAAACACAATATCAAAACATAAAAACATAATTAAAACAAACCAAAAACCCTGGTGTCCCTCTGGATTTCCTCAACCATCACTAAAGATGGGGCCACGGGAGGAATGAGGGGATCA
>CM034708.1:75583754-75594904 GCA_020142125.1 Phrynosoma platyrhinos | reverse complement strand
TCAGAGGAAGAGAATGGCAAACCCCCTCTAAAGATACTTGCTAAGTAAACCCTATGAGAAGTTTGGTTCACCTTAGGGTCACCTTAAGTTGGAAATGACTTGAAGACACACAACAACAACAACAACAACAACAACAACAACAACAACAA
Source organism: Phrynosoma platyrhinos (assembly GCA_020142125.1). Classification (NCBI taxonomy): domain Eukaryota; kingdom Metazoa; phylum Chordata; class Lepidosauria; order Squamata; family Phrynosomatidae; genus Phrynosoma; species Phrynosoma platyrhinos. The sequence goes on along the minus strand of CM034708.1, from coordinate 75,594,755 downwards.
CAGAGCTCCATAAAGGGCTCAAACAATAGTGAGAAACAAGTTGGAGGAAATAATGTTGAACATCTACTAATATGTTTCAAATACTCCAGAACCCAAATTTGCTTTTAGAAAATCAAAGGCACTATAAGACTGTACTGCTTCTGAATGGAAGTGAATGAACTGCTGTTTTGAGATTCCACCATACTGAGACATTCCTATGCATCAAAGCTTTTCCCTGCCATTGTCTTGGCTTTCTACCACCATTTCCAGTTGGATTCTTCCTTTAAATGCAGAAAGAAGCTGAGCTCCTCCTCCATTTTGAGTGCCTTCCAAACATCTCCCTCTTCCCTTTCTCAGGAACAAATAGATCATATTCCACTGCAACTAAATACAGAGGCAATTCTGCACCAGAACCCAGGTTATCTTTGGAAATGATGTTGCATTTTAAAGCAGATACATGCAGATCTCTTTCTCATTTCAAAAGGATTTTTATTAGCAAATGAAGAATACATCAATACGTCCCTGTAGTTGGTTGTCACTAGTTGTTACAAAAAAACCCCACAGAGGAACTAAGACCTTGAACACCATTTTGATTATGCAAAAATAAATCTGCAAGCCAGAAGCAAAAAGTAAATCAGTTCATTTGAAAGCTGGTGCTAGAGGAGAGTTCTACAGATACCATGGACTGTTGAAAAACAAAACAAATGAATGAGTCCTAGAGCAGATCAGGCCTAAAGTCTCACTAGAAGACCAGATGACTAAACTGAGGCTATTTGTACATATCATGAGACAATGTGACCCACAGGAAAAGACAATAATGCTTAGTAAAAGGAAGGCAGTAGGAAAAGAGGAAGACCAAACTAAAGGTGGATTGGGTTTTCAAGACCTGGGCAAGGAAGCTGATGACCAAGGCTCTTGGGTGTTTCTCATTCACAGGGTGACCATAAGTCAAAGTCAACATGATGGCAAATAACAACAAAGCCAGAAGCCCAAAAAGGAAAGTGAAGTAGTGACTTGATAGCATCTGAGACTTTCCAGTTTGTACCTCTATAGATTCCATCTTAGGCTTTCCTAGATGATTTGACTGCTTGGTTACTCAGGCCAAGGTGGTCCTATACCCTGCTTTCTTTCTTGTCAGAAGCCAAAGTGGACATGGAGCTATTGCCCATTTTAAAGCTCCCTTGGAGATTCTCACTGACCACCTCAGGGATTTAAAGGAATTTTTCCCCAGCAGCAGTATTCAAAGGCCAGTATCAAGATGATGCCTCTTTCTGATCTACATAGCTCCATGTGTTATTCTGCATGACTATGCAAAGCATCATGAAAAATGACTGAGGTAGCCCCACCAAGACAATGATTGAAGCATTGGCACTGTCCCGAGGTATGATGGCACTGCATACTAGATAAAAATTGACAAATGTGATGTAAATGGTAAATCATTACAAAATCTGATGAGGAAAAGCAATGCTATCTAGGCACCAGTGAACCTTGCAACTGTGATGCAAAAGTTGGATCCAAAGTGGCTAGACAGATCTCTATGCATGCATTTTCCTTGCCACCGATGGAGCAGTCAGACCAATAATAACTATTAATATGAGATCATGAAAAGTGAAAGTTAACAGGAATCATTTTATCTTGTTTTATTTTTCCAGAATAAACCTCTTTGTTTCAAGAAATCTCCATATTCCTGATCCAGATTGCTATCGGAGAATGGCAGTTGCCAACTGTATAAAAAAACCTATTGCCACCTGCACAAAATATGTCCAGCTTTAGATCAGAATAATGCCTGAACCACCTGCTAACTGTGCTATACTCTTCTGTGTGGTCTTAACCCCTTGCTGGCACTGAACCGAGGCTATGGCCAGTTTATTATAATGCCTATCCAAATTCTGTTATCCTACATTTATGTCATAACAACATAGACTTCCAAGACATGAAGCATTAAGAGGTCCAGTTAGCGTTCTACCTAACTAACTTTAAACAATCATGGAATGTTTGATGTTGGAGAGCTTTCCAAAGGTACATAGTCATGGCCTGCCTCTGCCAACCTGATACCTTTCAGCTATATTGGACTGCAGCTTCCATAATCTCTAGCTAATGCAGACATCAGTGAAGTTGATTTAGGTGTAGTCCAACATGCCAAAAGAGCACCAGACAGAGAAATAGTGGCTTAGATATGTATTTATTTTATGTTTTTTTGGTTTCTTGCATGTGTGGGATTGTGTGTTCTCCCTAAGCATATTGTGTAAGAGGAGAGGGCTGGGATTTCTGCAAAGAAAATTTAGGTCCAAAATGCACTGCAGAAATAATCCATATTGAGACCATTTTAACTGCCCTGGCTCAGTACTAGGGAATCCTGGGAATTGTAGTTCATTGTGACACTAGAGCTCTCTGACAGAAAAGGCTAAATGTGTCACAAAAAATCATGACCTGGTTGGAGGCGGTGCTAACATCCTGCAATGGAGAATGCAGAGTGCCAAGCGCTCAGTAGCTGAAGGAACAAGTGATATCCCATAACAAATGGTCTGGGGTCAGGAATCATAAATCGAAACAGAGTCCACATTGGAGTATCAAGTTATTGGAGTCAAGAAACAGTCCAGGTTCATAGATCACAGGGTCTTATCTCACAGTAGATGCAGGGACACACCCACTGAGAGAGAAACCAAGGGCCATTGCAGACTAGCCCAAAGGGCTGGCCTGGGGGTAGAGTTGGGTTGGGGCAGCCGCACGCTGGCTGCTCCAACCCCACCCCGATGGCGTCCTGACACCATGTGGCCATACGCATGGCACGCAGTGTCAGGATGCCCTTCTGGCGCAGCATGCGGACACACTGCACCAAAAAGGCACAGAAGAGCTGCAGCACTGGCTCTTAGAGCAGCCTTTTGCAACAACCCCTAACAGGAGCGCCATTTTGGTAAAAGGAAGCATCAGGAGTCACAGCATGGGGTTGTTGCAGCCCCGATTTGCTGCTCCCCAGGGCAGCTCTCCACCACCCCAAACGGGCCGTCTGCATCGGCCCCATGTTTGTTTCCAGCAGAGCAAATGGGGAAAAGTGCCTGACTTATAAAGTCCACTGATTCAACCCCATCCAACTTGCAGACCATATTTCAAGAGGGTGTTTCCCAGCTGCATGCACACAGTCTCTCATTTTGCCTGTGGGGGAGGGACTAGGTTTGTGCCAAACATCAAAATCTTTGTCTTTCCTGAGGACTCAGAGCTATCTCACCTACCTCCTCCTCCTCTGGAGAACTCAGATGGCTATCAGGATGAGCTGGAAAAAGGTAGGCTTGTTATGTCCTCTGAAGCTGACCCTCGAGGGCAGGAGCATGACAACTAGGTCTGTTTCATCTTCTGATGCTGAACTCTCAAGAGGAAAGCATGACATCACTCCCCTCCCCAGGATTCTTGGGATAATGCTAGTGGAATTGATGCACCAGGTTTGGTGCATGGACAGAGTCACTACCTCTGTATAATTGCTGCCTCCATTTCTGGAGCTCAGTGAAGAGGAAAACAGGGGTTTTGTGTAGGCCATTCAAAGGGCCCAGTCTTGTGCTGCTTCCTGTGTAAGACAAGTGAACATGGATGGTGAGTGACCTGAAATATCTGTGCCACCTTTGTTTTCTTGCCAGAGCACTGTTGCAGATAGTTTACCAACAGCACTTTACTGTTGGTAAAGAAGGTGCAACTGCTTGAGGCCCACATGTCTGCATTTAAATTTAACAGGGTGGATGAAATTTGTCTGGATGGAGCAGAGCAGACTCACCTGGAAGGGTAACACATGGGGAACGCCTCTAGGTAGGGGATCAGTTCACAAACACAGAAGACAGATATCTGGAAGAATGTGCTACATAGAAGTGGGACCATCAGAAATCATGCTGTAAGTCTGGAGTCTCACAATCAGTTCCACTCAATTCTCTTAATCAGTTATTACAAGGCTCGGGAAAAGGTACAATGGCCTTTGTCCTCAGAGAACATGAAGGTTACCTCAGAGAGTTTTGTGAAATGAAAACTCATGCCAGTGCCAAAAGAAGACATGTGGTGGTGATTGGTGATTCCCTGCTGAGAGGAACAGAAGCAATGGTGTGTGGACCTGAAAAGATGTCTTGAGAGGTGTGCCATCTCCCAAAGGTGAAAAATCTATGGTATAAAAAAGAGGCTGACAGGATTCATCAAGCCCACCAATAATTACACCTTCATTCTGATCCATGTAGGAAGAAATGATACTGGAAGATATAGCCTTCAACGCATTGCCTTGCTCTGGCTGGAAACTGAAGGACATTGGTTGTTATTCCATCACTCTTTTTCATTGAAGGACATGGCCCAGGAAAAGAGAGAAAAATGCTGGAAGTGAAGAAATAGCTCTACAGATGATACAGTTGAGATAGATTTGGCTTCTTGTACTGCACTATCTGCACTGTCATGAAAAGTGACTTTTTGCCAGAAATGGGCTGCACTTCATATCTTTACATGAATGCATGGAGCTTGAATTCTTGACACAAGAATTGCAAACACAATTTAACTAGTATCACTAAAACACATCTCAGTTCAAAATTTGATGATACATGTGGAGTATGATGCAATTATATACTTTAAAGGTAGTCAATTTCTGAAAGAAACTCACATCAGTGTAGCTACAATTTTATTCTTCATATGTTTGTCAAAATGAACTTTACCTATTGTGTTGGTGGCACAGTGGTTAAATGCCTGTACTGCAGCCACTTACTCATAAACCACAAGGTTGCAAGTTCAGTACTAGCCAGGGCTCAGGCTAGACTCAGGCCTGCATCCTTCCGAGGTCGCTAAAATGAGTACCCAGCTGTTGGGGGGCAATCAGCTCACAGTTGTAAACCGCTTAGACACCCCATAGCGTGGTATGAAGCAGTATATAAATGAAGCTGCTTTTGGTTTGCTTTTTCTTGGTAGGAAATATAGTGTTTTATGACTAACATTACTTTGGCTGCAGGCCTGGACCAATATACCACTTATGTGGCTCTAACTAGCTCTTGTCAAATATGTGTTGCTAGCAATTTGCAAAGTCTCTGGTTCTGCCAGAGTTTTGTTAATGCAGGTCATTGGGTGGGAGGAGACAGAGGGGCTGTGCAGAGGATTTAATAACATTTAAACAAGCTAAAAGACTGATTAACCAATCAAAAATTATGCCATATGTGCAATTATTTTTCAGGTGTTTTCTTGTATGGGAAAAATTAACATTTTACACATGCCACAAACGTTCTAGTATGCAGGTAAGGTTTTCCTCCTCCAATTTCCACCAAAGAATTGTAAAATATTCACTTATAACAGAGTCCCTCCAAGTGTTATCAGACTGCCATTTTCAGCAGTCCCAGACAGCCTAGGGATGATGGGAGTTGCAGTCGAACAATCTGGAGGGTCACAGGTTGTCCAGTCATGTTTTAAACAGCAACTGCACACTCAACGGGCCAAGATTTCTACATTTTAAGCACTTCAGTTCTCTTTTAATCTCGAGCACAGAAAAAAATTCTGTTTTAATCTCCACCACAGAGATTTCAGTGCTTGTAAACAAAATATTGAAAGCTAAGATGATCCAATGGAGATAAGTTTGACTTGGAATGGAACTAAACAAACAAACAAAAAATTATAAAATAGGACCACTACCATGTATGCTGATGCCCGAATGGTGGCTATAAAGTGGCTATAAAATGTGATAAAATAATCTGTCAAATGTTATTCCCTTTTAAGTAAAAGAATATGTTCCATTTGGAATGTATGGCAGTCCACTTGCCCTTGATTCTGTCAAAAATAATTTGTGGAATCCACAGATTAGTTACAAAATGCAAAAATAAAATTAAAAAAAAACAAATATCATTTGTTCTATCATTCACAATAGGTCATTTGGAGAAAAATGTGTCAGCCCGCTAGGGTACAGAAGACCATAAGTCTAGTTGGCTGACATGTTTTTTTCCAAATGATCTATTGTGAATGTTGAAACAAATGATGCATGCAGCACCAGTCTCAAGCCTTTTGCTAGGGAGGCTAGAAAGACTCAAGAACAGTATCACTAAGGATGTTAGAGAAATCTGTCATGGATAATTTTAAGTGTGGATTTCAGAAGTCCACCTGCAGAGAATCTCAAGGATTTTTTGTGTGCCTGGTGAGTTTGCATAAACTCCATAAACATCTGGACTCATTTTCCAATAGGCAGAGATTTACACAGAGGAATAAGGGCATGGTTATGCTCAGTGTTTCATAAATTTCAAAAACTGTTGCAGAAAGAAGAGGGATCATCAATGATAACTGGAACTGAGGTTCCCCCCCCCCTTGCTATTTCTCATAGTAGCCCTCCATTCCCACATGCCATATACAAAAATATATGCATGCATTTTTGCAGAAATTGTATATATGTACAAATGTGAATATATGCTATGGACAGGCATGGGATGTAGTAGTAGGGAAGGTTCTCCTCAAGTCATCTGTTGCTGCAAATACTAAAAACAATAGTGCAGAAGCAATCTGGGACAACCATTGATTCCATCCGTTCCATTTTCCAGGACACTTTCTCAATTCTCACCAATCTCAAGGTTGCTATTGTGGAGGAATATAAATATTTCAAGGGGGAACTTCAGTGTGTTGCAATACAATTCTTTAAGATGCTACAGGACTTTCTTGGGTTTCCTCACCTATAAAGAGATCAAACAGAATACAAGCAATCTGGTGAAACTTCAAGGGAAGGAATTAGTGCAAAGCAGGAAAATATTTTTTTAATTTATCTGATTGATTGACTTAGTAATTGATTGATTAGATTTATATCCCACTTTTCTCCTGAATGGTTGATTTATAAATCACTAAGTGGTGCCATTGATTTGGCCTTTGTATAGCAAAATTTGCAGCCTAATACAGAGGCTAGGTGATGGTTGGCCCATATTTTATAGCTAGCGAAAGAAGAAAATGGCTTCTGAAATCCCATGTGGCCCACTTTTGGCTCTTGAAATACCCTGAGGTGCTATTCTTCTGCCTCATATTTGTGTTTTTAAGCAGGAATATAAAACTCCATCTTAAGAAACACTCTAGTTGCTGAACCAGCTCCAGTTGTTTTGGAATCCCCAGATACTGCAGTAATAGTACAAGACCTGAGCATAATTGTAAATGTTACTTTTGGACCACAGGTTCCAGGATCCCCTGGGCTGAGTGTGTCTAAAAATTGTAGTCCAAAAGTTTTTTCATGCTCTGTATCTGAGCAGTTCTCCCTGCACAAATAATCCATGTTATTTCCCCTTATCACTGCTATGAGAACAAGCCACCTCCTCAATTTCTATTTCTACCTGATGGATTTTGATGGAAAGTCTCCCCCACCTGCCCATGCACACACTCACTGTCTCTCTCTTGTAGTGGTGGACATTGCTACTACTCCTTTTCATTTAAATTTTATTTTCTTCAATTCAAAAACAGTGCTTTAACAATTCTTCTCTGTGTTAAGTCTAGCTTAGTTTGTTTTGATCACTCTATTTCAGTTCATACAATTAGAGTCTTGATAAATTTACCTTCTCATGGTACAGAAGTATTGGAGCCTAATCCTGTTCTACTTTGTGTACATTTTGTCTTTTTAATCTAGCAGTTAACATATACCAATTAACTTCCAGATCCACTCTTCGACAGAAGGTACCTCTATTGTTTTCCTTTTTTTTTTGCCAGTATCAGTCTCACCACCATGATCATGTATAACAATAATCTGCTATATTTCTTCTCAATTTCTTTTGGAACCTTATTGAGCATATTTAATAAATATAGTTCTGGTAATGGTTTAAAATTAATTTCAAGAATTTCACATATCACTCTATGAATGTTTTTCCAATAAAAGTTAACTAGATTACAATTACACCACATATGGTACACCCACTCACAGCATTCTTATACCTCCAGCATTTATTCCCACATGTCTTGTAAATTTTTGCTAATTTTACTGGGGTTAGATACCAGCAATTTTCCATTTTGTAATAGATTTCTTTTAAGTCCTGGCATCTAATAAATTGTTGTTTTCTTCTTCTGGCTAGCTCCCAACTTTCCAAATTAATATTTGGATTCCAATATCAATTGCCCACTTAATCAATATTTCTTTCACGATGTTCTCTTCCAAATCTCTTTTTAACAATACACCATGAAATTTTGAAGTCAATTTTTGACCATTTTTCCTTATCAGTTTGTCTAATTCATTTTCATTTTCTTCAAATCCTTCTGTTTTGTAATCTAACTTAAATTTGTCTGTCAATTGTTTGTATGGTAACTGGAATTTCTATATTTTTAATATTTCCAAGCTATGGATGCTTGAGTACATGGATAAAAAAATACATGCTTCTGGAGGGCCAACTGTACTATGAAGGGGGCATTTGGATCCAGAAAGTTAAGGGGGGGGTTGCATCAAATACTTTTTAGTGTGGCAAATGCCTACTTTTGTTCATGTCCTATTCCCAAGCACATCTTTTCTTTAACAGACTGTGTGCCATGCCTTTTCTGCAAAGAACTCTATGAAGTCCCTGGAAAACTTCATAATTCCTAGCAACGAATGTAAAGAATGCAAATCAGTGGAGGTGGGATGCTTTGCAATCATCTTCAGCTTCTGAAAGTTATAGGTCCTTCACCTAAACATTGTTATGAGTTATGCTCGATAAATATGAATATTAGATTTTAATGTGTATATCGAACACATTAAAGGCAGGAAAGCTGTCCATTGCCAAATTGTTAAGAAAGCATACTGAACAGGTAGGCCTGGATCCTTTTCCATCTTGGAAAAAAGTCAAACTTTTTCTAAAAGTACAAATTATAATTTCCCTCCAACTCCCTTCTTCTGCTGAAGAAATGGTTTAGCTGAGGAATGCTTAACTGTCCTGTCTATCCCCATTGAATGGAGACCTGCCAAACTGGTTCAGACTGGTACGGTCCCCATTGTGAGTTATTGCACAGCTTCCAGAGAGGTTGAGAACCCATCTGGATTTGAAAGATGATAAAATATCTATAGTTGTTTGACTTTGTGTTCGATATGCAGCTCAATTGTTCACTACTGCCCAGACCATCTAAGAGTCATTGTCACTGCCTCTGCCCTTTTCAAACACATGCTTTATTTGTTTTTAACCCTCCATAAAACAACATTGAGGTCGTGCTTTGCCCCACCTAAAGGCATTGCCTTCACTTTTAGGAGACAGCCCTCAAGTTAGGAAGAAGTTAAATACAGACAGAAAGGTATAGGTCTAAAACACACTGCAAAAATAATCCAGTTTGAGACTGTTTTAACTGCCCTCGCTCAGTGCTAGGGCCTCCTGGGTATTGTAGTTTATCATGACACTAGAGGTCCCTGACAGAGAAGGCTAAATGTCTCACAAAACTACAGTTCCCAGAATTCCATAACATTGAGCCAGGGCAGTTAAAGTGGTCTCAAACTGGATTATTTCTGCAGAGTGATTTTGGACCAAAGTTTCTCTCTGAGACCTACTTCCATGCTCTAGACTCCTCTTTACACCAGAGGGTAAGAAAATCCATGTGCATGTGTATTTTAGTCTGTAGTCTCTTAAGCGTAGTTATATCCTTCTAGTCTCCTTAAATTGGTCAGGAATAGAGTTTTAGCTTCCATTCTGTTTTTTCCCCTTTTTACTTTGAGAAACAAGTTGCACTGAGTGTAGACTGTTCTGGTTTTCCTGCTATCTTTTTCGGTCTTTTTAATAAAGAAATAATTTTTTTAATGCAAAATCAGCTTCTCCTTTTGCCCCATTCTCACTTGGAGTCACTCTGGTTAATCACTCATTTTTAAAAACTTCAGCCTATACACTCCTGCAAAGAGTGCCTGGAGGATTCTTTCCCCCACACCAGTAAAACCAGTGCATTGCTCTTAACACCGTATCAAGCAAAGTCCAGCTGATGACAAATACTGTCACTAAGCCAGTCTTATCAACATTCCTTTAGAACATTTCTGTAGAAGCATTTTTATTTGGGCAGAAATCTGATGACAACATCAATCAACCTAGGGATGAGGGGTTTTCTCATCAAATTCTTTTAGTTCCTTTCCAGTTTAATTTGACCAAACTTTTAAAGGTTTCAGCTTTAAAGAACATTTTGTGAGCTATTCTAATTGAAAAGAAGTGCCTCACATTGCCTGTTTTACATTTCTATGAACTCTCAAATAACAGAAAATAGAAGGGGCATAAATTGTAGTGAGTCAATAGTATTATATACAGTGTTCAAAATAATAAAGTGATTATCTGTCAGCAACCTTTACTTGCATTCCCAGTTCAATAGGAAAAAGACAAGACTATCAATTGTCTTCTCATTCCTTAGCTATGCACAACAAATATCTAACCTTTTCCAACTCACCACAAGCTTAAAGGTAATTTTAAGGAGTCTTTTGTTTACTGAGATTGATTATTTTGGGGTTGTTGGTGGGTTGTTGTTGTTGTTGTTGTCTTTTTAAAAAAGGCTGCTTCATTAGTACAAGACCTCTGTAATGATTTCACGTTGAATGTTTATCTGTGCAGAAGAAAAATATCTGCCACAAACCTTGTAGAACTTCTGTGGTCAATACCACTCCCTCTCTTCTCCAACCCTCCAAAAAATGATACGTTTCCTGCCCTTTAGATGGGGTGAGGCAAACATCTGTAATCCTCTCCTCCTATAAGGTATTTAAAAAGGGTAAAGACAGGCCATTTGAAATTTAGACTATCCAGAAATTATATACAAAGCAATTTGACTTGGAGATACAAAAGACAATGAAGAGGAGTTGGGTGTGGAGAAGACTGTTTTGTTTTGTTTCTTCTCCAGTCAGCCAGGAACTGTTAGAAATCAGTTCAGTTCCCAGGTATGTTAGATAAGTCTTGAAATGATAAACTCCAAGAACTTGTGATTGACAGAAAGGATGGGTGGAAAACACTTTTAGAGACTGGCTTTCTTGGTGATCTAGCTACTTGTGAAAAGAAGGCTTTCCTTTCAGGCTGCATCTACACTGAAGAACTGATACAGTTTGACACTGCTTTAACTGCCATGGCTCGATGCTATGGAATTCTG
>CM034708.1:75544065-75571287 GCA_020142125.1 Phrynosoma platyrhinos | reverse complement strand
GGAGATAGCCCTTGAGACTTCTCAAACGGACGCCATACCAGCCGGAAGCAACCGCCCTTTCAAACACCTTGCTTAAAAAAAGTAGCAAGGAGACTGGTCTATAATTGTTTCTATTTTAGGCTAGTATTTCCTTCTCACTAACAAACCTAAATTGCTTTACACAGAATTATGTTGCTGAAATTGCTGTTCTCCACTAAAGAGGAGTGGAACCTGTCCTTTGCTACCACTTGAGGCATTATGCCTTCTCTCATTCCACATAAAAGTGCTGACCTGACTAGTGGTTAAATTTTTGCTTTAATATGCTTATAGGACTTCACATTTTCTTCATCTAATGGCAGCTGGCCCAGAAATACAGGGTAGGCTGTCTAGAACAGATAGATCTATTTACCTCCTTCCCCTGAGCATCAGTTTCTTGAGGCTGCATCCTCATTATAGCTAATGGCATATCTGGCTCTGTTTTTTTTGGGGGGGGGGGTGGAGAAATAATGCAGAGTTCCTTTGTTGTTCCACGGGCTCATAATACTTTTTATCCTAGTTCTCCTGATTTCTGTTTTAACCTGACATTTTTCTAAAAGCAATTCTGGAATTGGAATCTATGGAGTTTCCTGCATTTCTGGAAATGCAGGATTTTTTCCCTCACTCTAGTTAACAATGCAATGTATGTTCTGATAACAAAAAAATAAATAAAATGATCACATATATTGCCAAAGCCTATTCCTTTTTGAGAAGGGGGGGCTGCTTTACAACCACTGCAACAAAGATAAATGCAGATCACTTAAAATGCAACACAAAAAGCATATTGCAAAGCACTGTATATCCAGTTCCTTCAAGACTAACCAATCTTTTTCTTTATTGCAGTTTATCAGAATGCACATGCATGCATCAGTTATGTAGGAAGATGCATTTAAATTCATTTCCAGAAGTCAATACTGTAGCAAAGCACTCATGTGAAGCACTGTGCACCAAATTCCAAACAAAAACAAAGGAGATTATCACACTAACAAAAAATGTGACTGATTCCCAATGGGATATGGTCACATTTTGGGTTGCTAGTGCGTATTACTGCATGTAATTTGCCACCACTGCCACCAGGCAAATGCAACCTGGCTGCATCCCAGGTCCCAGCAGCACTTTGGAGACTGCTTTTCCAAAACAGGAGCTTGCCGTTTTGGAAAAGCAGCCTCCAAAGTGCAGCTGGGACCCAGGATACAGCTGGGTTGTAGTCACCCGATGGCAATGGCAGTGAATTACATGTGATAATACCAGGTAGCAACCCAAAAATGTGACTGTATAGTGCTAGGGATCAGTCACATTTTTTTAAGCGCGATAATCTCCAAAAGAAGAGCAGAAACTTCCTTATGCTTCACTGCCATTTTGGAAACAAAACCAGATAAAGCAGGACCCCAAAATCCAAGAGCAATGTCAGATACAAATAAAATTTCAGAAGTATCTATACAAAAGAGACAATTATAAGCTATGGGATCTGTCAGAAGCTACCTTGTGTGGTGAACCACAGAACGGTAAGTGGTAATGTCTCAGTAAAGTTAAGCTGAAATCCTGAACTTACTCAAATCACTCAAATTGGCAAATGAGTCCTTCTGAACAAAAAGGAGTACAAGAAGGACCCTTGTCCCAGCCAAGCATTGCTTGAAGATCAAAGTCTCCTCAGCTATAGTATCCTTGGTTATATTTTGGTGCTGACTTTTATTTTGCTTCTTGACCCTGCCTTCCAAAAACCCTTGGTCCAAGTCTACTGCCTTGTCTTTCAGTTCCTGTATCACCTGGAGCTTCTACATATGACCCACCTCTGATACCATCAGGCCAGATGCAAGCTAAACTTAATAATAGGTTTGTGGGACTTAGCATTTACAGGCTGCTCAGAACATTTTTATCTCATTTTTGAACACTGTTCAAGTAGTATTCCCTACTAGTATATATGCCAATAACTGATTATTTGCTGCTGTTTCATTTTGACCCATGTTTGCTTCTCCTTAACACTCAGTTGAGTTGGCCACTGTATTTCTCTAGTGGTAGGTCTTCTTCTGCATCAAACAAGGTGATGCACACACTCACATTATGTGAGGACTGGTTTTTGTACATCTCAAGGTAATCATTAAAAGAGGCTTTCAGTTGAAGAAATATGCTTTCATTGAATATATTTGTTTCCATGTGGACTTTTCTTGGAAAATTTTACATCTAGAAATTGATTATTATTAGGAAGCCGATGCTCCAGTTACCAACAGCCTGGTGATATTAAATGAGAGCAACATCCAAATTTACCTTTTTAGCCCTAGCTGTAATTCAATTTAATTTAAATACCACCCTTTTAAAATTTAATCCTGAAATGACATAATTAAATAGTCCCAATGGCTACAAGACAGATCGAATAAAAAAACTTTTGGCTAAGATGACTATCATCACTGCCATGACAGTACAATGAGTGGGGAATTTCAGATGACTCCCAGTGAAATTCAGTATCTGCTGAGCCTGCACAAATTACAAAAAGCTCACTCTCAACAAAGTTAAGCTTATCGAAATCACAATCTATTTATGAATGGTTTGGCAGTAAATGAGATGAAAAGGCTTCAGGGACCACCTCTTAACTTGTGTGGGAATAACATAATCATTTGAAAATATGTTTTCATTTTCTTTTGAAAATGCTTATTTTGAGATAAATTTGTCCCTATCTAAATAATTTGTGTACACAGAGTCTCTGTGTCAATCAGAAAGAAGAATGAGTAGGCTGCTCTCTCATAAGGTTATATGTACTTGTCAAAGTTATTGGGCTAGAGAGAATATTTTGTGATAGCATTTTGTGAATGTGTATACATCACTTTTCAGAAAAATAATTGACTCTACACCAAATGCCCTGCTTTTAAATGTGATCTACCAATGTGAATGTTTATTACCACAACTTGTAGAAGCAAGGAAACATTCTCATTGACAGCTTTAAGTAGAGATTAAATTAATTCAGATTCATGGGGGATTGTTAAGCAGTGGCTAACTAGCCATGATAGATAAATAGAACTTCTATGTTCATTCACACTCTGTCACTATTTAAGAAATATTAGGAACAAATAGTCCATAAACCCTTCATGCCAGACTTCTCAGCTTCTCTTCCATTGTCCCTGTTCCAGGCAGATAGGTTCTAAGGTTTTAATAGTCAGAGGTCAATATTGGCAAAGCTACCCACAGCAAAGAAACAAGCCAGGCAAGGGAATCCAGAACCACAGTCAGAAGGCAAAGCAGAGTTAAATTAACAGAATCCTACAAGCAGGTAGGTAAATTGGGTGAGGGTGATCAACAGTGGGAATTGAAACAATATGTTTTTAAAAATCAGAAATAGTTGAAAAATAGGTTTCACAAATGTTGGAAAACAATGACAAGATTTTGGACATGTAAGAATCTTTGCCATATGAAGAAGAACTCCAAATTTGAAAAAGTGAGGTGGAAACTGCAATAAGAGAAATAGTAAAAAACAAATAACCAGGAACAGATGATATTCCAATTGAACTGCTGCAATCCACACTGACAGAGTCAACTCTAGTGCTAACCAACATATGTCAACAGATATGGGAAATAAAATGATAGCCAACAGATTGGAAGCGATCAATATATATCCCCATTCACAAAAAGAGAGACACAAGAGACTGCAGAAACTATAGGACCATAGCACTGATCTCCTATGTAAGCAAAACCATGCTCAAAATTCTGCAAGATAGACTCCAACCATATATGGAGAGAGAAATCCCAGAGGTCCATGTGGGGTTCAGGAAAGGAAGATGCACTAGGGATCACATTGCAAACATACGATGGCTAATGGAGCGCACCAGGGAATTCCAAAAGAAAATCAGCATGTGCTTTATAGTGAAGCCTTTGACTGCATAGATCATGAAAGGCTATAGAACACCCTTAAAGACATGGGAGTGCCAACACATCTGATAGTCCTAATGAGAAATCTGTACTCAGGACAAGAGGCTACTGTCAGAACAGAACACAGAGAAACAGAATGGTTCCTAATTGGCAAAGGGGTCAGACAAGGCTGCATCCTTTCACCCTATCTGTTCAACTTGTATGCAGATCACATTATTAGAAAATCAGGCTTGGACAGAGGAGGAGAAGTGAAAATAGGAGGAAGGAATATCAATAATCTAAGATATGCAGAGGACACCATAATACTAGCAGAAAACCTCACAGATCTGGAACACCTACTAAGGAAGATCAAAGAAGAAAGTGCTAAGGCAGGCTTAATGTTGAACATAAAGAAAACAAAAATAATGACCCAGGGAACCTACACAAATTCAACAAAAACAGCAAGGAATTAGAAATAGTAAAAAATTTAATTTCTGGGATCAAACATTGATCAAAACAGGGACTGCCATCAAAGAATCATAAGAAGATTAAGAGTGAAGAGGCCAGCTATGAAAGAACTAGAAAAGATCCTAAAGAGTAAAAATATACAATTGAGCAGAAAAGTTAGAATCATACAAGCCACTGTACTCCCTATTACCATGTATGGATATGAGAGCTGGACAATTAAAAAAGCGGATAGGAAGAAAATTAGTTCATTTGAGATATGGTGCTGGAGAAGAGTGCCGAGGCTTCCATGGACAGTCAGAAACACAAACAAAAGAGTCCTATAATAGATCAAGCTGGAAATCTCTCTGGAAACCAAGATGACTAAATTAAGATTGCCATAATTTGGTCACATTATGAGAAGGGCATGAGTCACTGAAAAAAAAAAACAATAATGCTAGGATAGGTAGAAAGAGAGGAGGGCTGCATGCTAGGTGGATGGATTCTATTAAGGAGGTCACTGATATAAATTTGCAGGAACTAAGCAGAGCAGTGGAGGTTAGGGAGTCTTGGAGATGTCTCATCCACAGAGTCACCATGAGTTAAAACCTATTCAAGGGTGGTTAACAACAACAAAGAATCTTTGCAGTTCAGGACTTATCCTGCATCAATAATACATACAGTTTATTTGCATGTAAAACAGAATTTTCTGCTCATAAATAACCTGTACAGAAAATGTACTTCCTGCACATAAAATAATATTTTGTAGAGTTGCCTTATAATGTAAAAGTACATTTTGCACTTGTTAAGGGACAATGATCAAATGAACTAGATGACAGTAGTGGTCAAAAGAATTTATATCATGTCCAGTGGCATCCCTGTAGCCTTGTTTCTTTGTTTAAAAATATTTTTATATCATCCTTAAAGATAAACTCTTGGCCAAGTAGCCCTGAACACCATGAAAGGGCGGAACCCTCTATGGCAACTATGGTTGTATAACCTAGAACTATGTACTTGTGAGAGTTATGTGAAAGTCCTCAATCCCTATTTACTGGGCAGCAGTTGCTGTGATCAGTGGAAGTCTGTTCCCCATACTGTCAGATGCTCCAAAAAGCAGCTTCATTTATATACTGCTTCATATTGTGCTATGGGATGTCTAAGCAGTTTACAACTGTAAGCTCATTGCCTCCCAACATTGGGTTCTCATTTTAGCGACCTTGGAAGGATGCAGGCCTGAGTCTAGCCTGAGCCCTGGCTAGTATTGAACTCACAACCTTGTTGTCTATGAGTGAGTGGCTGCAGTACAGGCATTTAACCACTGTGCCACCAGGGCTTCAGGAGCCACAGGATAACAAACCCCCATCAAACACAGCAACTGTTTCCTGCTAAATGGTGCCTGGGGAGAGGAGTCAAGCCAGGACACTCTGTATAGCTACCTTTTATAAGTATGTTGCTTACAAATATGTATCTTCCATACAATATTCTGGCTGTAAATAGTAATAAAAGCTACTCCAAGAAAACAAAAAGCGGTTGTAGTATAGAGGCAAATCAACCAATAGGGCAGTGATTTCCAAACCTGGGTTCCAGATGTTTTGGACTTCATTTCTCAGAATTCCTGATAGTTGACCTAGCTAACTAGGGCTTCTAGAAGTTGAACAAAACACCTAGAGAACCAAAGGTTGGCCAATGTACTAGGGTAATAAAGGCTGTTTCTATTTCAGAACCAGGATGGAAAACATATTGTAATGGATCCAAATAATCAATACAGTCAGCCCTTCATGTCCATGGATTCCTTATCCATGGATTCAACCATCCACAGCTTGAAAATATTTTTGAAATATAAATTCCAAAAAACAAACCTTGATTTTACCATTTATATAAGGGACACTATTTTACTACACCACTGTATTTAATGGGACTTGAGCATCCATGGATTTTTGTATCCACAGGGAACTACCTGGGTTGATACACTGCCATCTTTTTGATAACTTGATCAAGAATAGATTATGGTACATGGAAATTCATGTTTGGAACCACCAAAAGAAGGCCGTCTTTACTTAAAGGAAAGTATATGAAAAACAAATTTGGAAGAGAGGAAAGGCAGTGGTTGCATGTCTAAGGCAGGGGGAAATATATGGGAAAAAGGGAAGTCAAGATGAGAAAGCAAATGATAAGATAAGACAAAGAGGAAGCACAATTACTTGCTTCTACCGCACTGGCTCTTTGTTCTTGCATGCCTTCAAGTCATTTCTGATTTGTGACAACCCTAATGCAAACCTATCATAAGGTTTTCTTGGCAAGATTTGTTCAGAGGTGACTTGCCATTGCCTAATTCTGAGGCTGAGAGGGAGTGAATTGTCCACGGTCACTGAATGGGTTTTCATGGCCAAGGAGAGATTTGAATCCTGATCTCCCAAAGTCCTAATCCAATAACTGAACCACTATACCACAGTTAGTTCCTAGTGCAACTATAGTTGTATATTTCTTCATTTCCAACATCACCTACAGGAGGCAAAATATATGGTTATTTTGGTTCTCCTCACTGTTTTATAATTTCCCCTCATATTGTGGAATCTATGGTCTGCTAAGAGATACAACAGGAGTACAAATACTAAAGCTCTGCATAGTATAGTATTTCCAAAAATATAGTGGGCCTGTTGAGCAGGACTTTAAAGATATAGTTAACATTGGCATCAGTGGATAGGCTTGAAAACTAGACTGAGGTATATAAGCTTGCTATTTCCATACACAGGAATTACTGACTAAAAACATATTAAATTCCATGAGAGGTATAAAGTTCATCCTTCAAGGTTTTTTTTGTTCTCCAAAAGTGAATCCAGAGTCAACCCAGGATCAGACACATTTTTAATAAAATATAGAACCCCAAAATAGCTATTTACATAGCCAAGCCTCATAACCCATTGTTAGACGTGGACACTCCCTGAGATGATAGTTCTGTGATATGCAGTGCAATGCAAATCTTGGCATTGTACCCCAATTCTTCCACTTAGCCTTTTTTAAATATATTACTCTGTCACAAAGTTCTGCTGAGGATGAATATGTTTCAATATAACTAATGGAGATTTGCTGGATTTATTGGAAGAAAGAGAAGTGTTTTTCTTTATGCTGTTTCACCAAATAGTTAACTCTCCCTGAGCCTTATATCATATATAACATCTTCCCTCTCTTAGCTGTTAAGTAAGGCCAGAATGGCATTCTCAGCATCAATCTGAGAGAGGCAGAATTTCAGAAGTGACAGCTACACCAATGTCAGAATCCATGCGCATGATTCTGTCATGTTGGCATGATGATATGATGATATTAGAGGATGAAGAAATGAGGGCATGGTGATATGGAGATTTAATGCTGTACAGTATGTTGGCTATTGAGAAGGGAATATCAATTATGTTAAATCTAAGCCTGGGAAATAAACAAGAGGGGCAGATGGCCAGTGGCGGAAAGGAGTTGTATTTTTATGACCCCAATCTTCCTGCCATGGATTGGAGCTGTGAAAAGGGGATGATCTTCTTCCTGAAGGGAAATGAAATGACAACAGGAGCAGAAGGAGGGAAACATGAAGGGTCCTTTGATCTGGAACAAATGGGGGATTATCAGAGTTGGAAAGGGGGGCTGAATGATGGGAATGTATTTATGATGGTCCCGGGGGGGGGGGGATTTTTTCAGTTCTGAAACTGAACCCAGGTTGGGAAACTTTCTGTCTTGATATCCAGAATAAATCTCTAGTTTCTACTACCCTTTGATGCTGTCTTGGTTATTTGGAACTGGGTCCTCTGATCTTGACAGTGTGTCAGAATTCACAACAACACCTCGAACGATGCAACAGCATTTGGGCCAAGGTGTATCCATCCTGGAGGAGCCTCCTGAAGGAGCGACTTCAAGAAGAAGTCCAGCAGACAGCACAGAGACCTACAGAAGAATGGTCCCCTGACTCCAATGGTATGGAGGACCAGTCCTCAGATGAGAAAAGGGACATGAGAATGGAGGACTGGCACTGGGAGGGTGAAGTGGTGGGCTGGTTGGTACAGTTGTTTGATGCCAGGGCAGCAGAGCTGAGATGTTTACCAGCCATTATGATAGCATTTGGGCCCAATTTGAGGACCCTTTTGGGGTGGAAAAGCCTGGTACAAGCTGGTGGTGCTGAAGCAAGGGGAATGTTTAGTGACTGAATATGCGGCAGAATTCAATGGTCTGGTGTCACAAATTCCAGACTGGCCAGAGGAGACCAAAGTGCAGCATTCCAAGGAGGGGCTATGGCCAGACCTTCTGAAGTGGGTCTGGATGAAAGACAATCCTCAAACTGTGAGGGAATGGATCTGGTTGGCTGAGGAGGCAACAGAGGATACCTGCCTAATGAGGTAGCAGAGATCAGGAGGGAGCAAGGGGACTAAGTAAAATCCTAGGCTTCCCCGTGGCAAAGAGAGAGGGGCTAAGGCCCAGGACCTGGAGTTCAATCCGTGGATGAAACTAGAACTTTGCCTGGCATGTATGCAGAAGGGGCATCAGATTGCCAAGTGTCCCAACAGAGAAGACTACCAGCGGGGAGCTACACTGAAGAGAGGGCCCACTCTGACCTTGTTGGGAGACCAGTGCTGCCCAAGGAAGGGACAGGGAAGCAATGTGGTCCTCAAGGTGGCTAATCAAAATGCAGTAGAATTTGAGACCATGCCAAATATCACAGGGTTGGAGAACAATGCTGAGGCAGCAAGAAACTTCCCTGGCTTGCCTTACACAGCTGTGGAAGACAGGACCCAGACCTAAGGCGCTGCACCCTGATAGTGAGTGGAGGAATTCCCCTATACACCTTAACGGTTAAAGTGGAGGATTCAAAAGGGGGGGAAGTATGGTGGTTATCAACTCAGGCTGCACCCAGCCCTTCATAAGCCCAGAGATAATGGCAAAAGTTGGACACTAAAACATTGCAGCATCCCATTACCTTCCAATAAATGGATGGCTCCCCCATCAGGAGAGAGCCCACCAGAGAAAGAATGGGTACAGTGTGGCTTGGGGTGGCAGACCACTGGGGAAAAATCCAGTTTGTGGTAGGCCCCACCTCAAGCTACCAGTTAGGAATAGACTGGCTGCATTTCTACAACCCCAAGATCCAGTGGAGGTAGGGAGAACTGATTTTTGGGGACTCGGTTGTGGTGAATAGAATGTCCAGCTGGCCAATCAGGAGGCAGCTGAGGGCCAACCAATAGAATTCAAGTTGGGAGCACTTGAAAATTCCAAGCTGACAGTTGGAGTGGGGAGTTGGGAATTTGAAAGTTGAAGAGAGTGGACACAGAGTTAAGCCAGAGAGAGAGCTGTGTCTTGAGGAGTTCCTGAGGGGACTGTAATTTTGGTAATTGGAACACATACAGAATTCTAGAGAAGAGAGTTGCTGGTGTGATATCTCCTGAGAGAGACTGTTAGCCAGTGTGGCTGAAGTATTAGAAGTGAAATGGAAACAAACGTTGTTATATGTAACCAAGTGAGCCTACAGTAACAAGCTTTGACACAAGTTATAGTTATTCCATGCTGTTTTAAAATAAACTTTTGTTCTCATTTAAACATCACTTGGCCTACATTTAAAAAATAAACCACACTACTAACATTTTAAAGTTTTGGTGTGGGACATCATACAAAGAATAGTGTGGGTCCTGTATATATAATTTGGTGGCGGGGTTGGGTAACGAGTTCCCACAGAACTGCCATCCAAAAAGTCAGTGCTAAAGATGAATGGTGGCAGGAGTGCTCACCACATAACACCGGTATGCAGGGAACACACCCGAGGGCCCATCTTGAACTCAGAGGGAAAGGCAGTGGCGGTGCTGATCCGTCTGGACGTCCCTCAAGAGTGGGTGGGGAAAGCTATCCAGGAAGACCAATTGGACTATCTCCCATCTATCAGGACTTGGCAGAAATGTTTGTGGAGAAGGAGTGTGACCAGCTCCTGCCTCACTAAAAGAAATACTGTGCAATTGAGTTGGAGCCAGGAACTAAACCCCCCAATCCTAGGTTGTACTCAATAACTCCTCTTAAAATGAAGACCCTCAAAGAATTTATAGAGAAGAACCTTGCTAGAGGCTTCAACTGCCCATTGACCTGTACATTTGCAGCCCCGATATTCTTCCAAGAGAAGAACGGATCGCTGAGACTAGTAATGGACTATTGGAACCTTAATGGGATATGTAGCATTAAAATTACCCTCTCCCACTCATGAAAGACATGTTAGGCAGACTGCCCACCAGCCAAATCATCACCAAATTGGACCTAAGAGATACCTACTTCCACATGTGAATTTGGGAGAGAGATGAACACAAAACCACATTTAGTTGCCCCAAACCAATACTGAAACACCCTGACCCAGATCAACCCTTGTCATATAGACCAATGCTAGCAATGTTGCACTGGGAGCTGTATTAATGCAAAAAGACTTAAAGGGAGAGCTAAGACCATGTGCCTACTTGTTCAATAAGTTTCAGAGAGCAGAGTTGGATTGGGCCTCTTGGGAAAAAGAGGCCTTTGCGATCAAGTGGGCTTTGCAGAATTGGTGCCAGTTTCTGGAGGGCACCCCCACCCTTTTAAGGTGTGTGTGGAGACAGTGTCTCAAGGCAAATGTCCGATGTGGGTTGATAAACAAGTGACCAGGCATAAAAGGGTTACTGACAGTAGTAATGACACAGCACTTGTCAAAATGGCTGCAAAACTGCAAAGTCACCATGGATGAGTGGCAGGTGTCCAGAGGAAGAGGCAGGGCCAGAAAACCATATGGAACCCTGGGTATATAAAAGAGTTGCCTCTGGACACATGTGTGGATTGATAGTGTGGATTAATGGTGGGTTATTGTTGGATGGTTGGAGTTGTTGCTGTATATAGCCTTGTACATAAAGAAACCAAGATTAAAGCCTCACCTGAGAGACATCTGTCTGTAGAGTCTCTTTACTCTTTCTAGAAGGGGAGAGGTGCTCCTTCAGTTCACATGCTACTGAGGTGGTGACTCTGGTGCTGCACGTTGACATGGATCATCATGCACTGCATAACCACGCTAACAAGGGTTATGAGCCCAGTCTGCACCAGTGGATCTGCCTAGATGATTGTGTGAGTAGCTGTATATGTGCATTTCCACAGAAAGTAGTTTTTGCTGTCTGAGTGCCGGAAAGCAGAGAGTTAAGAAGCCAAGGTGTGAGAGCTGGGAAGGCTGCCAGCATGGATTTTGTGAAGTTCCCCAGACTGAATGATCAATTCACAATGGACTTGGTGTTGACCCATGTCTTGGATGAAGGCCAGAGACAGCATTTTGAGAATGGCATTCAGAGACAGCAACATGCAGAGCTGAGATCAAACACACCATTGGAAGCAGTTCAAAAGACTGAGAGTGCAGCTGTTTGCAAAGTTAGAAAATGTTTTAATTGTGGTCAGCTAGGTCATCTCAAAAGGAACTGCAAGAAGCCACCTGCTGCCAGAAGGAAGGAACAAAACTGGTCTCTTGGGAACAGAAAGGGAGTTGTTTCAGCAGTGACTGTAAAGCCCATCTCATTGTTGCAGCTAGACATCTGTGGATGCTTGACAGCGGTGCAACTCACCACTTGGTGAACCAGAGGTCCTTGCTGAAGAACAGGAAGCCCTCCTGTGTTAACTTAGTGGGCTTGGCTGATGGGGGTTCAAGCCAAATAAGGGACATGGGGACTATGTATTTCCCAGGGTTTGACAAAGACTTTGAAAATGTGCTGTGTGCTCCCCAGTTACAAAATTGTCTGGTCAGTGTGTCATCACTGACTACAGATGGGTATGCTCTACACTTTGAGGGGAATGACTGTGTTATCACTAAAGGGGGGTAGGTTTGTGCAAAAGCACATAAGCACAACAGACACCCATGCAGAGTGTGCCACAGTTGGCAACATGCCACTGCAATTAAATTGTGCACATTACCTCCATAGGGTGTTGGGACACATGAGTTTACAAGTGGAAAGAAAAATTGGGGTGCTAAAGCAGATCAAGGACTGTATGCTGCTTGATGCAGGGGCCCCAGAGGGTTTTGGGGGGAGGCAATCCTGACTGCCTGCCACATCACCAACCGTATCAAGCAAACACCCTACTTCATGCTGTATGGGAGGTCACCCAACCTTAGCTACTTAAGGATGTTTGGGTAGCATGCCAATGTTTTGGTTCCCCAGGCTTTCAGGAGGAAAGGTGACCCCAAGTGGTTCAGATTGACGTTTGTGGGGTACCAGGGGAACAGTTACAGGTTTTAACTGGGAAGTGGTTGCATCCTGTTGTCCAGGAGTGCAAATTTTGAGAAACACTCCGGGTGGGAAAAGATCCATACAAACCATGAAGTGTATGTTAGATTGGGACAACAGGGAGGCAGTACTGGAACTGGAGGGGTGGAATCACCAGAGGCTACACTAGAAAGCCAGCCTAGCACCTCCAGTGAGCAAACAGGTGCACAGACCTCACCCATCACTACACAATCATACCCAGGAGGACTCAGAGAGTCAGGAAGCCACCTGAGCATTTTATGGTACAGGATGCCAGGGTGTTTCAGTAGCAGCTGATGAGCCAGAAAGCTACCAGGAGCTTCTCACCTATCCCAGGGAGGAACAGGAGAAGTGGTTTGAAGTGAGTTCTCATTTCTGGAGAATAGAGAGGTGTTTGAAGTAGTGGACAGACCAGGTGACCGGAATGTCGAAGATTGTAAGTGGGTTTTTAAGAAGAAGGAGATGCCAGATGGGACCCACAAGTATAAGGCAAGACTGTTAGCCAGGAGTTTCTCTCAGCAGCAATTTGAGAGTTTTGATAAAACTTTCTCCCCAACAGCGAAGCCAGAAAGTCTCAGATAGGTGCTAGCTTTGGCTGCCAGAATGGATCAGGTAGTAAGGCATTTTGATTTCAAAATGGCCTACCTGAATGCACAGCTAGATAAGGAGGTGTTTATGGAGCAAGCACCAGATTTTGATGATGCCAAGGAGGGCAAGGTCTACAGGCTCAGGAAAGCCCTTTATGGGTTTAAGCAGAGTGCATGCTGCTGGAACCTTTGTATCCATGAGAAGCTGGTGAGACTTGTGTATACAGGAAAGGAGGCATCACACTAGTAATCTATGTAGACAATCTGTGTGTGGCTCCTCAGACTGAGCAGGAGGTGAAGGCTGTGCAGGTGGAGCTGGCAAAGAAGTTTGTCTTGAAGGGCCTAGGGAATCTCAAGGCCTACCTTGGAATTGATGTGGAGAGGATTGGTAATGGTAAGATCCTGTTAAGACAGATGAAAAAGATAAAGAAGCTGGCGAGAAGTGTGGCCTGGAGAATGCAAAAGTGGTAAAGAGCCCAATAACCCCAGGATTTGCAAGTAGTAAGTCTCACAAGGTTTTTGAGCACCCAGATCTGTATAGGTCTGTAATTGGCAGTCTGATGTTTGTAGCCAACAACACCAGGCCAGACATCTCATTTGCAGTAGGTATTCTGAGCAGGAGGGTCAGCAATCCAAAGGTGGAGGACTAGACATCAGTAAAGAGGTTGCTCAGGTACCTAAAGGGCAGCAAAGAAAAGAAGCTGGTGCTGCGGGGATCTGAAGCCCAGCTGGAGTGCTTTGTGGATAGCTCCTTTGCCTCAGAGCTACATGATAGGAAGTCGGTGACTGGTTTGCTTATCAAGTATGCTGACAGCCCTGTAGTGTGGAGGAGTAGGAAACAGAGCTGTGTAGAGAGACATGAGCAAATGTCAGTGCAGCTGGGTGGAAGCTCGAACCCTGAGGTCCTGAGAGGATGAAAGATCTAGCCTGAGAACATGAGCAGAGTGGCGGAAGATCTGGGCCAGAGTGTGGAAGCACTGGAGTGATGGACAGGTTTCCTGGGAGTGTGTCTATATCAGTGAAGGTGCTGCTGGGGAAAATCAGAAGTATGTTCTGGTTCTGGGACACATGGGTCAGGTAGACAGTGCAGCAGATGGGATACCAAGGCACTGGGCACTGGTGAGAGAACATCAGAAGATGTCAGGCTGGTGGATATGGCACAAGGAAACAGGGAAGGTACATAGGTACACACACTCCATGAGAAACAAACCAAGCTTTGTGAACACATTGGACATTTTGGAGGGGATTGTGGAGACAGTGTCTCAAAGAAAATGTCCAATGTGAGTTGATAAACAAATGACCAGGCATGAAAGGGTCACTGGCAGCCATAATGACACAGCACTTTCCACCAGGTGCTGTGTCATAGGAAGTGATATCAGCTGATGGTCACAAGATGCTGGAAATCATAGAAATGGCTGCAAAACTGCAAAACATGGATGAGTAACAGGTATCCAGAGGAAGAGGTAGGGCCAGAAGGCCATATGGAACCCTGGGTATATAAGGGAGTTACCTCTGGACACATGTGTGGGTTGATAGTGTGGATTGAAGGTGGGTTGTTGTTGGATGATAGGAGTTGTTGCTGTATATAACTTTGTACATAGGGGAACCAAGATTAAAGCCTCATCTGAGAGACATCTGTCTGTACAGTCTCTTTACTCTTTCTGGAAGGGGAGAGGTGCTGTCAGAAAGTGCTTGATGGGACATGCAGTCAGACTGGAAATGTAAAGATGTATGGGGCAGACATTTCCTGTGGGAAGAGTTCAGAAAAACAAGGGTTTGGCAGACAACAACAGGTGCTAGACAATAACAAAGAAGCTAACTCTTGAACAAGGGACACTGTGATCAAAACACACTACATAGACATGTTATGTCACATGGACACAAACGACAGCAATATGAGTTGGGCTGGAGGCCTGGGAAAGTGGAACCCAACCAATCATTGTGGATGTACACACCCCAGTGGGTGGTAGCTTGAGCAAACAATAATAATGCTTTGTCCATGTGGGAGGGTGACAGAGAGGGAGGCTTGGAAGGTTCAAACGTGTTTCACAGAGTTAATGTGTTGCAGGATCTGTATATGTAAATATTCAACTTATGTAAATCTTCCTAGTTGTAGGATAAAGGTAATGTTCTTATGTGAAGTCATAGGCTTTCATGGCCAGCACCCATAGTTTTTTGTGGGTTTTTTGGGCTGTGTGGCCATGTTCTAGAAGAGTTTCTTTCTGACGTTTCGCCAGCATCTGTGGCTGGCATCTTTCTCTGAAGATTATATACAGTATCCCCTCGTGGGATATTAGTCCGGCCCACTCCTGGGAAGACACCCAGTTTCAGTCACCAGACTAATGTGACACAGCAGAATTTAAGGTTTCTGACTCAATCCTCTGCCTAGTGTTGCATCAGCCTCCTGTAATTCAAGACTGTTCAAATGTTGAGTCATCCTGGCTCCTAACTGTATGAAGGTAACCGTCTCACATTTGTCCCAGTTTCTTAGCCCCAGTCACATCAATGTCATTTTCTCTTCAGAGTGCACTTTACTCTGACAGAGTCGATGGGCAAAGGAGTTTTATTACTTTAAATTCCAATTAAAGTCCTTTCCAGGAAAACAAAATGTATTAGCTGCTGCCTTGTCCCGAATGCCCCAGCATGAGAGTTGGAGGCATGTCCCAGAAGAGACTATATTCACCCTGGAGCAGCTGGGCCTGGCAGTGACCACCCAGAGCCAAACCTGCAAAGAGGAAGGAGACAAACACAAGGCCTCACCTCCAGATCCTCTGTTTCAAAGTTTCCATGAGACAGTAAGGCCTAAGCAGACTGCCAGAAATAGTGCACATTAAATTGAGGCACTGCCCTGGCTCAGTGCTAGGGAATCATGAGAATTGTATTTTTTTCTGAAACATTGGGCCTTCTCTGTCAGAGAGCTCTGGTGCCACAATAAATTATAGTTCCCATGATTCTCTAGCACTGAGCCAGGGCAGTGCCTCAATTTAATGTGCACTATTTCTGGCAGTCTGCTTAGGCTAAGTAGAGAAGGATCAGTGGCTTAAAAAGAATCAGGGGGCCCTGGAGTTAAAGGCTGGACTTTGGTACAAAGGACCTCAAGTCTACTTTCCAGAGGAACTGAGACTCAAAGTTCTACAGCTGTGCAATGACACCAAAGCAGCTGGTGATACTAGGGATTCCTGAGGACCTGGCATTTGGTGAGAAAACAACACTGGTGGGATGGGATCCTATAGGATGTAGAAACCTGTGTTAAAGGTTGTCTGGTATGTGCTCATGCCAAGCTGGTAGGCGGCAAGCCTCGGGGGCTGTTGTAACCACTGCCCCTTCCTGGCACCCCTGGAGACACATAGCTATGGACTTTATAATGGATTTGCCGAACAGCAGGGAGAGAAATACCATATGGGTAGTAATTGGCTTGTTTTCAAAACAAAAACATTATGTGGAGTGCAAGGGCTTGCCCACAGCGGCCAAGTTTGCCGATTTGTTCATTAGACATGTATACAAATTACATAGCCTGACTGACAAGATTGTGAGCAATCAAGGCAGCCAGTTCACTTCACAATTTTTGAAGTGCTACAGAAAATATTGGGGATTGAGCATGCGTTAAGTACCTCTCATCACTCAGAATTGTATGGGTAGACTGGCATAATGAATGCTACTCTAGAACAATACATATGTTGCTATGGCAATTATTTGCAGGATGACTGGTTTAACTTACTGCCCCATGCCCAAGTTGCTTTCATTGGGGCCATCAACTAGAGTACAGGTTATTCACCATTTGAGATTGTTTATGACTATGAACCAAAGACATTTCCCTCATTGAACATGGAACCCACAGATCCTATCCCATTCTCCCAATGGATTACAAAAAACAAAGATGTTTGGCCCCAGATTGTGACAGCCTTGGAGGAGGTGAAAAAGAATTACAAAAGATTGGCAGATCATAAGAGGGGCAAGAAATGGGATTTGGTACCAGGAAGCAAGGTCTATTTTTCAACTAAGCATCTGAGGATCCAACAACCATCTAAAAAGCTGGGGCCAAAATATGTGGGGCCATTTGTTGTGAAAAGACTGGTCAATGAAGTAACTGAGGAGTTTGATTTGCCTAAGTCCTATAGACACCTACATCTGGCATTCCCTTTTAGCCTCCTGAAACTGGCTTTGGATTCAGACATGTGGTGGGTGGATTCAGGACCACCCCCACTGCTGGTGGTGGAGGGGGAACAATACTTTGAAGTGGCTGGGATTTTGGACTCGAGATTGCACAGGGGCAAGTTACAGTATTTGGTTAGTTGGAAACACTTCCCAGATTCCAAGAATGAGTGGGTGTATGCTCACCATGTGGATGCACCAGAATCAACTCAGAGGTTTCATGAAATGTATCTGAACAAGCCAGGGACTTGAATGACAGTGTTATGATTATTTCAGGAGTGGTGGGATGTCAGAATCCATATGCATGGTTCTGTCATGTAGGCATGATGATATTAGGGGATGAAGATGTGAGGGCATGTTGATATGGTGATTTAACGCTGTATAGTATGTTGGCTATTGAGAAGAGGATATCAATTATGTTAAATTGAAACCTGGGAAACAAACAGGAGGGCAAATGGCCAGCGGCAGAAAGGAATTGTAGTTTTATGACCCCAATCTTCTTGCCATGGATCAGAGCTGTGAAAAAGGATGATCTTCTTCCTGAATGGAGATGAAATGGTAACACAGGAGGGAAAAGAGAGAAACATGAAGGGCCCTTTTATTTGGATCAGAGGGGAGCATTCAAGGTTGGAAAGGGGGTCTGAAGGATGGGAATGTATTTGTGATGATCCAAAGGGGGGCTTTTTCATGTCTGACACTGAACCCAGGATGAGGAACTTTCTATCTTGATATCCAGAATAAATCTCTAGTTTCTATTACACTACGATGCTGTCTTGGTTATTGGGAACTGGGTCCTCCCAGTTAAAATGCACACAATAATCTTAAGTCCTTTAAGGTTAGGTGAAATGATATTATTTGTGTACTGTGCTTTATTGTATATTATATGCAGTAGTGCTGTGTACCTTTATCTTTTATTAGGAATATTCCTCTTCAACAAGGAATTCAATCTCTCCCCCCTTATTTTTCTAACTGGCATCCAACTTTTCATGTGTGCTGAGCACATCCACTCTTCATCATCCTGTTGCTCATTGCACAGTGTGCTCATTGCACAGTTACTGTACGTTTGTACTAATATTCATTTAGCTAGCTGCATTTCTGCAAATGGGATCTCCCTTTTTTGGCTGTAGCCTCACTTTGATTCTCATCTTGATACCTCCTTCTTTTTTCCCTTCAGCTGTTTTATCTCTAGTCCTGTTGGCACTCAACTATCCAAGTTTGCTATTATTGTATATTACTGGTACCAGCCTTATACAATAGCATGAATGAAGATGGAGATATGTTCATAAATATTAGTTGTAGCTGAGTGGGTAACATTCATTCATTTTGCTCCTCATCACTGATCTTCAGCCTATAGCCCTCTAGATGTTTTGCACTTCACCTTTCACAAGCTCTTGACATTTTCCATGTTGGCTAAGGCTTCTGGGAGCTGAAGTCCAGGACATTTGGAAGTTTGAGGATCACTACCCTAGATGGTAGTGGTCTACTTTTCTATCTCCTCTATCTCCCATGCTGCTTCTCTTTCTCCATTACATTTCTATCTCCTCTCTCGTCTTCACCCTTTCATCAGCTGTTTCATCAACCTGGCAGTTTTTAAAATACTTTTTGCATTTGGAGATTTATTCTATGAATGTTTTGTGCAGAAAACTACAGTTTCTGCCAGAGAACAGCAAAGATTTTTGGGCAATTTCTCCAGGTGAGGACAAACCATGAAAGATTTGGGAAAGGTCTTATTGGCAATAGAGATGAATGCAACACCTTCCCCCTCTTTTTCATTAATGAAACAAAATTTCCCAAAGAGGGGAAAATCAGTATGACAAGTTATGGTTGGAGGTACATACCAAAACGAACAAAATTCAGACCACATATTGTTTGTTTGTTTGTTTGTTTGTTTGTTTGTTTGTTTAAAGCATTTTTGTCTCATCTCCCAACACACAAGGGCTGCCAAGGTGATGAACAATCCAATTAAACAATAGAAATATAAAACATTTTAAATACATTAAAATACTCTTTAAAAACTCCTAAAAGCAGTCTAAAAACAATTATAGAATCCAGTTTTGAAACATTTAAAACAACAGTTTCAGACAATGAATGCCATGCACAACAGCACTATTGTGGCATCCTGCTGGAAGCTTAAAAGCCTAACTTCCTTGGAAGGAAGTTCCACAGTTGAGACATTTCTACAGAGAAAGCCCACACCCTACTAACTCAGAACATTGTCTCATTGACAGACCATTTTTGTACCTTAACTTCCACTCTAAGTAAACACTACCATATAATTCCAGTAGCCACCTGTTCCCCACATCATGCATCCTCAATAGTCTAAAAATGTTGGTTGTATCCACAACTACCATTTTGTCAAGTCCAGTAGTTAAGTTCAGAAATTTAGACTTCGGTAGTTAAAATTTAGCAAAACTTTATTCAGAACCTATAGGTCCACACCAGAGATGTTCATTGTCAGAACTAAACTGCAAGTACTAACAGTTCAAAACATTGGTGGGCTACTTGTTCATTCCTAATAAACTCAAAAAAAATTGGTTCTCTCAAACTGCCCCCTCCTTGTTCTTTCATCCAGTTTCTTTCCCAGCAGAGTGGCCTGGGTAGTTTTGGTCCATGCCTGCCTCCTCTATTTTGTTATTATACTACCAGTGCAACAACTGTTTTCTTACAGTAATTGCTTCACTGCATATCCCATAACAGTACCTCAGCCTGCCACTAAAATCATGGCAGGCAAAGATGAAAAATGCAGCTCCTGACACATTGCCAGCATAAGTGCATAAACACTTGGGTAGCTGTTCCAAAGAAATAAAAACATTAGCTTGATGTCATGGGGAAGAGCTTCAGACAGCAGAAACATGCATTATATATAGCTCTGAACAGAGTTTGGGATTGCTTTTAAAAGGAGAATGGGCATAAGGACATCCTGAAGCCCTGTATTCCTGCACACTGGTGTGCTGAAACCCTTCCTGGCATCCCAATTTTTCAATAACTCTGATGTAACTTAAAAGATGATAGGCCCCAAAGCTTTGTAGAACCTTCTGTCTATGGAAAATGGAAATATTCTCTTCTCATGCTAGGAACACTCTCTGTGCATTACAGAGAAACCAGAGATGGTGCAAGTTGAAGCAGTGGAGAAATGAAAAGGGAGAGGAGGAATAACTGCCAACCTTCTCCATAGACCATAATTATTAGGGCTACATTTGCATTGCCACAATATTTGGAGAGCTGCACATTTGTCACTCCTGCAGAGAAATCCCAAATATTTCAAAAGGAGTGAAAAAGAGAGAAGAGCAGTAGCTACTTGTTGTGTATGTGTATTCCTATGCATATGTATGATGTAGCAGTGTTGTGCTAGGACTCTGGAAGACAAGGGTTCAAATCTCTCCTTGGTCCTGGAAACCCACTGGGTAACCTTAGGCAGCCTGAGACAAAAGCAATGGCAATGTTCCTTGGAACAAATATTGCCAAGAAAACTCTAGGATAGGGTCACTTTGGGTCAGAGTCAACTTGAAGTCACTTAGCAGCAACAATAGTGTACCTATGTAGAAAGCAGGATGTGGTTGAACTAGATCCAGCTCATGCTTTGGGCATCTGATGCAGAAATTAAGGACTTTGAAACCCCAGGAACATCTTTAGCTGCTACCTTCTTCAGGTTTGCAAGCTTTGCTACATCAAAACAACAATCCACCAAACTGTGGGAGGGGGAGCCTACATCTCTAAACTGGGGTTTAGGGTTATTTTGTATTAATGTATATACTTCCACATCCTAGGTCCTCCCCCTTCCTCCTCTTTTCTTTCTCTCTCTCTCTCTCTCTCTTTTTTTTTTTTTTTGTAATCCTATTAAAAAAACAATTAAAACATTCTTTAAATGAAAAAAGAAATAAATACATATATTTCTGAATGCTAAAACAAAAGAAAATAAAGAACTCTCAGGCTTGTCTCCTTCTTTTGATAACTAGAAAAAATGGTGAAATCACCTCCTCCCAACCTGAGAATGCAGCTCTTGGAGTGCTTTTTGATCAGCCTTAGCTTCAAACCCATATGAGTATCTTAAAAGTTGTTCCTTCCATTGTCCGCCACACACACAGCTCACACACCACTTTTTTATGTGGTTTCTTCTCCCCATGCTTGTTTATATGTTTGCTAAATTCCTAGCACTCTGGGGTGTTTAGTCTTAGCTGTGATACAAACCACATCTTCCCAACAAATGGGGTTAGATAAAAGAAACCAATGTTCAAGAAAATGCACTCAGTGCCTCCATCGTATCTCGCAGCTCACTGCTTATCTTCTTTGAGAGCAACAGAGAAGAGAAAATTTAGAAAGTGCAAGGAATAAAAACAAGGCACTTCAGTGAATTGTGTATGCTTTGAGGAGAAACCAAGGGCAAACTTATTTACCTGAGCTGCACTGAAATGTGGAAATACAGAGCCTAACTACATATACTTCTGGTCTCCTCATTCTTTCCCAAATTTTTTTTTAAAGTAAAAGAGGAGCAGTTGGCTTTGAAACTGAGTGGAGATCTGGTATTCTTAACCCCTTTCAGGCTGGTTGGTTGTTCACTCAGTATCATAGAGTCAAAGTTGTAAGGAGGCCCTTAGGCCATCAAGATGAAGTGTCTAAAACTAAACGCAGTACTTCAGATGAGGTCTGTCTAGTGCAGAATATAGTGGGACTATTTCTTCCCTTGCATTGGAAACTACCATTCTATTAATGCAGGCTAAAATATTTTTGCCTTCTTTGAGGCAGCATCACATTGCTGTGTCACATTCAACCTACAATCAATATGTACTCCCATGGACTTTTCTACATGTGCTGCTGCTAAGCCAAATATTCCCCCTCCAACTGTGCATCTGTTTTTGTGGACTAAATGTAGAAGTTTGTATTTGCCTCTCTTGAATAGTTTCTATTAGTTTCAGCCCAATTTTCTACCTTATCAAGGTCCTTTTAATTTTTTTCCATATCATCCAATATTTTATTCACTCCTCCCAGATTGGTATTATTTACAAAATTAGTAAAGAATCCCTCTAACCAATCATCTAGCATTAATACAAAAATTGAAGAGTGCCAACCCCAGGACAGAAGCCAGGGGCACTCCACTCAAGACTTCCCTCCAGTTGTACATGGTTTTCCAACCACTTATGGATCCATCCAACAGTGTTTCCATCTATTCCATATTTTATCTATTTGCTAACCAAAATATCATAGGGGACTTTATCAAATACTTTACTGAAATCCAGATAAATGGAGGTAAGGAGATACCATCATCTTTTCAAGACGATTTTCCATTCACAGAGAAAAACATATGGGGTTCCTATAATATATTACCATTTCAGGAAGAAATGCAGAGTTATAAACTGTGAAAAATCATTAGAGCACTTTAACAATTATACAAAAAACATTGTGTGAAATCTGTATGAAAAATTAATTGTACTAGCACGAAATAAATACACTGTTCTGTGGAAATGAAATGTTCACAGATAAGTCCCAAGGTAACAAAAAAATCCGCAACAATGCACAAAAGCTTGTAAGTCACAGGAGTTTTAGCTATTGGGGGGGAGGCAAAATGAAAGCACTAACTCTAAATATTAATTCTGCTCTGTTGATGAAAATTCCTTTCATTCTTCAGATTTCTGGCATTACAGAAAACTGTTGATATATAGGGCTGCATCCACAGTGTAGAAATAATCCAGGTAGATACCACTTTAACTGCTGTGGCTCATTATTTGGAATTCTGGGAACTGTGGTTTTGTGAGATATTTAGCCTTCTCTGTCAGAGAGCTCTGGTGCCACAGCAAACTACAATTTCCAGAATTCCACAGCACTGAGCCATAGCAGTTAAAGTGATGTCAGCCTGGATTATTTCTGCAGTGTGAATGAGTTTCTTATATTTGCTGCGGCCACATTCCTTTGGTAGTGTTGCCTGCCACTTTTCTTTGGAAGCCTAAACTCTGTTTCTAAATGCTCAACTAAAATTTTAAGTTGCTGCAATGGTACAAATGTGGTGTCTGAAGAAAATTTTCATTTGGAGGACAGAATTATTTTGAGGGAACAATGCTTTCATTTTGCTTCCCTGCTCCATAGCTACACCCATGATTCTAGCATGGAAGGGAGAACACTTTTCAAAAAAAAAATTATTCTTCTATGTCAGAACAAAATAAGTAAAGATTTACAGCACTATGAAGTAACCCCCTACATTTTCTGCACACCCACAGAACAGACCTAGCTGCTTTATATTAAAAAAAAAATCAGGAATAAATGTCATGAGACATCATGTTTGGAGCCTCAAAAAAGAAAGAAAGAAAGAAAGAAAGAAAGAAAGAAAGAAAGAAAGAAAGAAAGAAAGGTTTAGGATTAGTAAATTTCTGTAATCCATCCCCACATGAATCAGACAGCACAAAATGAATATCAAATTTCATGTAATAATAATAATAATAACAACAACAACAACAACAACAACAATTTTATTTTTATGCCGCCTCTCTGCAGTGCAATCGAATAAATAATAATAATAAAGTAAGGGGTGATGCAAATATATCCTCTAACTGTCCTGGTTTGGCAGGGGCAGTCCTGATTAATCCTATGTTGATCCACCTTTCATTTGCTTTTAAAATGTTCCAGTTTTTCTCTCTCCCTTCCATGTCCCCCTTTATTCTTAGCTTTCTTCAATTGCTGCAAACTGAGTTCAATTTTGCACTCAGTTAACTAAGCAGAGAGGAGAGGAGGGGCAGAATATATTACCCTTTCCAGTATGCTCTGGCATAAGCAAGCTGCTTCAGCCTCTCCAAATGTATGTGTTCTTCTTCATTAATAGCTTTTGCCTTCTTGACCACAGTCTGATGTTGCTTGACCACATGTGTCCCAGTTTTCATCTATGAAATGTTGGAGGATATGAAATAATGATAAAATATTGTTTTCTGCTATGGAAAGATCAAACTTTTCCCCAAGGAGGGAGAATGAAAAGCATATATGCCTGCTTACGAGGAGCTTTACTGACAGTGCAAAGCCAAACTCATTGGTATCCTTTTCAGCTTCATATCTGCTCTTTGTGTGCCAGATTAAGACAGGAAATCACAGTTCAACCTCAGAATTCTGGTGGGAAGGAAAGGAAGAAATATATGACTCCAACAATTACTGCTGATTGTTCAGAACTAGCAGCAGATAGTTTGCATAGCAGCTTCAGATATAACATTGTAGAACAGCAGAGACAAAGTAACAGTATCCTACACAGTATCCTACAGGGATTAGATGAACAGAAAGCATGTGTTCTTCTCTTGAGCTACTGTCACATTGAAAGTTCAATTCCCACCATATCTGTGCCTTGGTAGAAGCATGGGAGCAGAAAGGCACAGTAAATGGAAACACAGATAAGAGCAAAAGATAAAAGGTAAATATGCTGTGCATAACAGGAACTGAGGGGAGACTACAGTATACCACGGGAGAATCTATAGAGCTGAAAGTGCAGCACATTACACTGATTCAGGCAGACGTGTTCAGATTCCCACAGAGAACTCTCACCTGTACATACAGATTTCCCCACTAATTCAAGCAGAGAAAGTGTACAAAATAACAAATACAGCTATTGACACCAGTATACTATAATGTCCCTCTCTTTCATTTTAAAACTGCAACTAAATACAAACTGCAGCAGCATTTGTTATCCAAATAAGTAGTTACAGGGGGGAAAGGTATGAAAAGACAACCATGTCCTACCAGTTTGGGTGTACATAATGAAGAGACCTTTCTTAACACATGTTCTATCTAGCTGGAGGTGAGATGATGTAAAAGAAAAGAAGATGGCATTTCTGAGATTATTATTTCAAAGAAAAAAAAGTACCCTCAACATCTTCCAAAATAAAACAAAACAGGCCCAAAATAAATAGTGATTTACTAGACCCAGGTACTGGAAAACCAAGGCATTGGAGCATATGGCTTCAATCCGATGATGTAGTCTTCCATGAGTACTTAAGGGCCAGGGATGAATTTTATGGACCCCCTCACATATGGCACTACTGATCCATGACAGGTAAATCTATCCCTCCCTTTTTATCTTGGAGCATTTCAAATTAAAGACATCCTTAATTTTTTATTTCAGAGGGCAAAGTTTTGGTTGCTACATTAGCTTCTTTCAAATACTTTTGCAAAAAATGCCATTCATCTCTGCATATTACACTCCAGAAGGCCTTTATTTATCCTCTCAACATAAGGCTATAAAAATGATGAGAAGTAAGAAACCAGGAGAGAAAAGACAAATTATGCAAAGAAATATTCTGTCTGGGTAACATTAATGCAAAACCAATGCTTGCCTCATATGCATAATGGAGTGAGAAATAAATTAAATGACAGATGGCCAGTCCCTTCCTCATTTCTCCCCACCCATCTCATATGTTCTAGCATGAATATACAAACATCCTAAATCATTCGTTGTATGAAAGCAATGTGTAGAGGTAGTTAATTACACCTGTCTGGGAACAAGAATGCAATTACACTATTTATTTTTAAATTATCAAGACATCAAACCATGAAACAATCATTATTAAATCAGAAAACTATATCAGGATGCTTCTTGGGATGATCCTGGCCAGCAAAATAGGCAGAAGGCCTGACATGCCTCTAATGAGTTTTGTGGTTCACTGAGAGAGTGTGAAATGTTAATAATTAGTCCCCACAATGTGCCTTAAATCCATGGCTCTACTTGTACATAATAATAAACTATGATTAAGCTTTCCATGCATGAAGATGGGCTTGTATATGCCTTCATTTCTCTATGCTCTTCTGGGAGAGCCATGAGCATACCATCCAACTATTCCAATTTGGGAGAGCTGGTCCCTGTTAATCCTCCACTGTCCTACTTTTAGCTTTTAAAAATTCTCCTCCTCCAACTTTTCAGCAGCTTTTCAGTTGCCTTTAAAAATTCTCCTCCTTCAACTTTTCCCTTTGTCCTCAGCTTACTTTGATTGCTGCAAACTGACTTCAAAGTACAAAAGTAATTTGCACTCGGTTTACTCAGCAGTGGGGAGAGGAGAAAGAGAGGGTGGAATCTTGCCCTTCCCAGTAGGCATAGGCAAAGCAAACTATTGAAAAGTGTTCTTCCCCATTAGCAATTTTGGTTATCTTGACTATTCTGATGCTGCTTGGTTACATGCTCCTGTGAAATGTTGAAGGGTATACATGTATTGAATAACAGATGTGTGTCCTTCCATTTTCAACTTCTGGTATCTCATCACATCTAAATCCAAATACCCCTTTTCCTTTACTTGATTAAAAGCTGCCAGCTCTACTGGCAGTATTGGTGGTCCTTGTAACAGCAGTAGAAACCCTGAAGTTCTGGCCTCTGCCATTACCATTGCACCTCTCCTCCAGAGTGTCCCAGGAATGATGTTCATGTGTGCAGAGTCTTTCCTACATAGGAAAGGAAAAAGTTACTTTTTGACTTATATTGGTTTTACTGGCCTGAGAATTCTGGAAATCTTAAAAAGTAACTTTTCCAATCTCATGTCATTTGGTTGTAGTGGTGGCCATTGCTTTCCAAGCTACAGCCTGTTCCTGCTGCCATGGCCAAACCCACCAATCATTCATTCTTTTCCTTTCAGACATTTTCCACACCAAAACTGCCTGTAAATCTTAATCCCTTTTTTCAAGGTCCCCAAAGTCCTAATTTGGCTCATGATTCAGGACTGGTTATCCTCAATACACACCTCTAATATAAACTATCACTTTAATGAAATTATTCATATTTTGCCAAGTAGCATCTTCCTTTTCCAGTAGTTTTTCATACTTCGTTTCAAGAAATGTTAGCTTGTTCATATATATTGACCTCAGAGGCTCTCACTAGCCCTCAGGAAAATCTAATTTGCCATATAATATTGTAGAGCTATACTTTTTACCAGGGGTAGGCAACCTTTCCCCTTTAAGGGCTGAGGAACTTCAGC
>CM034708.1:75519673-75544035 GCA_020142125.1 Phrynosoma platyrhinos | reverse complement strand
TCGCTTACCCTTCGCTTCGTGGGCAGTGTTTGATAAGGTCCTATGTGATTTCCTATCTGGGTGATATGTCCCATGCAAGTAATCTAGGAAAAAGAAGAATGAAATGAGCTGCTGAGGCAACTATGACACCATGCAAAATTCAGAGAATGTGAATATTTGTTTTTAATATGCTATGGCAATCCAGAAGGATTCTTATGCTTCAGTCAATTCCCAGACTAATAATAATTCATATTCCAGATCCCCATCTGTTGGTAGTCCTGTTTACTTTATTTGGCTTGCACATTCTCTCAATGTGTAAGAGGATTGAGGATCCATGCCAATTAGGCCCATCCTGATGCTGTGTCTTCTGACTAGCTCCCTTCCCAATGCATATGTCATGGAGCCTACAGGGAGGGAAGCTTTATGAGTACAGCTAGAGACTTATGTCATTAGTTTTTGAGGACATATAGAAATTGTCTATGTACTGCTCTGTGCTCAAAGTCTCCCTCTCTGCAGGCATGCTGGAGTAAAGCTAGTGTGCACAGATAGAACATTTGAGCTAGGCTGAGTGAATCGAGCTAATGTTAATAAAATGTGTATCCTAGTTTACTGAGTATATAGGTCTAATCAAGGTATTCTTAATCATGAGTGGTCAACATACCAGAAGATAAATGTACCACCCTGCTGCCTCCATCATTGCTTTGTTCATGTGATGGCTCTAAAGAGGAGTTCTTGCTCTATGCTGGAAACTCTCTGTATGAGCCAGAACACAGTTTCTAAATTAAATTTCAAAATGTATTTACGATCAACTGATCAGATAATGAACAAACAAACAACAACATTTGACACTATAATAAAACACAAATAAACATTAACATTAAACATTAAGATAAATTATCAAATTAAATAATTATATAAATGAATAATATTAATCAGAATTCAATTAAAATTATATTATAAAAGCACTAAAATTTGACAATATAAATTTGTTATAAAACATAAAGTTTAGGCTAAAATTAATAAAATTAATACTTAATAAAGCTTAAGATATCATCTTACGGCGACAGACCATTGCTGCTGCACAAAAACTAGCTACCCTTGTTGTTATTACGGGGCAGTGGTCTGCTAACAAATAGGATATATAAAATTCATCCGTTATTCCCGGGAATTGTTTGAGTATTGGATAAATAAAGATTTGTCAATAACCATAATAGAAAGGACAATATAACAGTACATGACCTATAGTCTCTATCATACCAGTTCCACATGGGCAAATGCGTGTTGTATAAGGAATATTATTGTATCTCCCCTGCAGTACAGCTGAAGGCAAAACATTATATTTTGCCAGTGTAAATGCTATTCTGTATTTTGGAAGAGTTAGAAGGCTCAGATGATTGGCTAACATAAGGGCATTTCCATTATCTCTGAAATCAGGAGACATGGAGGCTGCTTTTAGATGTTGTTGTAGCTCATTATCTATAATTCGTTCATGTATTGCTTGTTTTGCTTTCTCATGACCCATTGCCAAAATAATAGTTTTTGAAAATCCCAGTTTAGCTAGCTTCTCATTTAAAGTCTTATTCCATCTAGAAAGAAACTTGTCAGATAAGATCAAAGGAGCTAACCCTACTGGGCCAAATAACATTCTAAGCCAAAAATTAAACTTAAGTATCCATGCCCGTGCTTCAACTGTTGTTTGACCTGTTTCAAAATATAAAATTGCATTAGGTACACATCTCGGAAGAGCAAGAATAGATCTGAAAAATTTTGTCTGTGTAGATTCCATAGAGTCAAATTTGATGTAGGGACACCACTATGCTGGAAACTCTCTGTATGAGCCAGAACACAGTGAAACCAGGGTTGTGGGTCACATGGTGATCCTTCATTGACATATCAGGCTAATGTCTTGAAGCCTGTATCTTTTTCACATGATGGAAGATTGGGACTAGCATGCTCCCTTTCTCTTTAAATATGATTAGGAATGCTTCAATAGGGTTTACATGCCCACTTCTTTATTCTATTATTGGGCTTAAACAAAAATAGGAAAATAGAAGGAAGATGGCAAACAGCTTAGGTCAAATGGTTGATGCCTTGGCTTCCTGCCCACCCCTGCAAACACAAACACACACACACACACACACACTTTCTATTCCTTTTGTTCCTCTGAAAGCCTATTTACAGGAAGGAACACTTTCCTTGGCTTATACAGATATGCTAAAAAGATTTCCTTTGACCTCAATTTGCCTCAGTTTAGGATAACAATTAATTAAACTGAACAGGATTGTACACCTGCATGTTCAACTTCAATTGCTAAGAAAGGGAATTAAGATTTTAACATTGCACACAATGTGCTCAAAGTAAATTAAAACTATTGTGTGTTATGGAGAAACGGGCAGGCCATTCTAGTGGCAAACATCCTCCAAATATGTCCTTGAATCTACAAAAGTGTGTGTGTGTGTGTGTGTGTGTGTGTGTGTGTGCGTGCACCCGCCCGCATTAATTTGACTAGGACAATGTGAAATTGGCACAGAATGCGCTACATCTTTCTATAGCAATTAATGCTTCTTATTGGCCAACAAATGAATAGAAGTTATTCTAATCATTGTTTCCTAACTTTTGAGGAAACTCCCTTTTCATTTCTTTTCCCTGCTGTGCACACATTTTATTAAAGCAAGTGTCACAAACAGATCATTTAGCTGATGCAGGCTCTCTGCACATCCACAGGTAAGAAAAGCATGTTCATCTCCAAACCCCAGTCAAAAAAGCCATCAGTCTTTCAGATGAGTACTGGAAGAGAGTGGTAACTATTATAAAATGGCCACATTGACTTTCTTCAGTTCAGTCACTGTCTCCTGTGGAACAAATGTCCACTATCAACATTTATTATGTAGTGTATGTGAAGTCACAAAACATTTGACATGCAAAAATATTATTTTTCTCCACAAATATAAATTTTTCCTAACCACATCACTCTTCCTGATTTGTCATCTAAAGTCTTTCATTTCTTTTATCTATGAACTGAGGTGGTCATTTAGAGTGAATATGTATGTCTCCCATGTGCTTATTGAAATAGTTCTCATTTGTTCTTCTTTTGAAATACCAGAACTGATTCTCCAATTTAAAAACCCACTTTTCAATTTCTCAGTGCTAATTTTCTGTATGATTTACTTTTCTGTTACTGTCACTCCTCTTCCCACATGTGCCTTTCACAAGAAATCTAGGGAAAATATTTTGTGTAATTGTATTTCATGTTTTCTATATGGCAATTTGCTTCAGGGTCTCAGTTTGGATACATCAGCTTTTTAATAACACAACCATCAGGAAAACAGCCTATCGGTACAAAAAAGCAAGCCAACCTGGCTGTGTATCGAACCAACCTGGATGGGTAAAATACTCCTTACATTGTGATATTACTTCTAAGAATAAAAGAAAGGCATACACACCCCAACGTTTCTTCTTTATGTTACTTGAGAGAGTGAAGAGAAAGAGAGAGGGAGAAGGAAACCATATTTAGAAAGA
Organism: Phrynosoma platyrhinos; assembly: GCA_020142125.1. Classification (NCBI taxonomy): domain Eukaryota; kingdom Metazoa; phylum Chordata; class Lepidosauria; order Squamata; family Phrynosomatidae; genus Phrynosoma; species Phrynosoma platyrhinos. The sequence continues at coordinate 75,540,537 of CM034708.1, read as the reverse complement.
AGTGTGTTGTTCTACAGTTAAATGAATTATTAGAATTTACCGTAACCTGTATAAAAGATGGACATGTATGGTTGTTGATACTGATTTCAACTAATCTAAAAGTTCCTGTTAGATGTGAGGTTTTCAGGTAGAGAAACCATTTTACTGCAAATTAAGCTATTTTGAAGCAAAAATTGTGCTAGAACCTATACTTTTCTGTGCCAGCTTCTAAATCTATCATACTGGTAATCCAGTGACATTCAAATGACCATCGTAAAATATATCTTCTTCATTCTGTAAAAGAGCAGGCATGTGTTTCAGATCCCATATGTATAGTGATCCAATAGCAGATCACTGGGGGCAGGGGGGGGAATGTTGAATGCTGACTGGTTATGTTTACACAGTCATTGTTCCCTTTACTTAAATGCTCTTGATGTATAAGCATGTGTACCTCCATTTGTAGCATCCATATATCCTGGATTTTGTAGTCTTAGATGGCAGAAACACTAATCTAATGCATACATTCATGGCAGTTGTTTTCCTGTGATCTGGTGTTGCATCACTCTAGCAAAACTGGGAAGAGAAGCCACCATGGATTACTAAATAACATGGTTCCTTCACACTCTGGTCTCTTAGTACTCCAGACTTTGTTGAAAGGAAGCACTGCCTGTGCTCCCCTCCACTCAGATTCATCCATCTTTTTCCCCCTTAAGCACAGAAAATCCATTAACAAGGAAAGACAAAATAACTATTGATTAGTAGCCCTAGGAGCTATCCATCTGGAATAACCCTGGGGTCTCAGTCCCTAAAAACAAGCTTGTCATTAATGCTTGTTTTTGTGTATAGAAACCAAAATCTTTCACAGTAAAATCTGCATAGCCACTAAATTTTAAATAAAGGCCAAAATATTGCAGCAAAGGTGGCTCTCCTGCTTGGCTGAAATATCAGAGCAAGCAAAATGAATGTTGGTAACACTAGCAAAATGTCTTAAGGAGTGTCCACATGTCTCTACCTGGAATCTAAACCAAAATATAAAAGTAGATCACAAACTAGAACTGAATAAGTGCTGGTATTTAGCATTTCAAAGGGAGGGCATCTATTGCCTCTGTTCCAGACTTGGGGTTTGTATTGTGCTCAACATATCCCCCCCTCTTTTTTTTTTTTTTGTTACTAGAATTCCCATTAACTCAGAATTTCTGGCTAAAAGAAGAGTGGAAGACATGTGAACTACAACGTTGTCAGCTTCAGCCAGGGCAGGGATGTATCGCACCATCTGGAGGCCTCCCAGGCTTCCTATGGGCTAAGACAATTGAACTACATCTCACAGGTAGTTTTGCCTCTCTGAACATCCTTCATCTTTTTGGGTGCAAACTTTCATTTCTTGCTGCCTTCCACCTCTTGTGAGCCATCATCTCTTAAGCTGACAGCCTGCCTAACTGCTCAGACAGATCTGTTCACCTTCTTTCACATCCAGTCTGATCAATGGTTGGTGAGCTTGAAATCTATTTCATGATACTTCATGATTTTATTTTGTTTTGTTTAATCCTAATACATTAATGTTACACTGAAATTGTTTCTGGATTTTTTCCTGATGAACAAACATATCTCGTTTTTGACTTAACCTCATTTTCCATTGAATCAACTGCTGAATTGTAATTCAACACTATTAAATCTAATTTATTCAATGGGTCTGCTCAAGCTGAAACTAGTAATTAATTTTGGTCTTTGCCTATTGACTCTCTTCTGTGTCCTGCAGGTGTGCAGCAACCAAAACAAACAAAAAACCTAGATCCAAACAGAGGTGCCAGCCTTCAGCACTGTCTGAGGTGCTTGACCTCAACAGTAGCTCACAGCAGAGTGCAGAAGCACAATCCAGTATGCAGTATTTGGCAATAAAGCACTGACCAACCTGAAATAAGGCACAGACACAGTTGACTTCTTCCAAAGACCTTGGAGGCCTTTACCTTCTTGTTGCAATACATCTATACAAAGTATTTACAATAGACACTTTGACTTCTGTCAACCTACACTGCCTGTTACAATCTACTTCTCCAACACACCACACCAATTCCTCTCTTCAACCCACACCTGTTCTGGGTTCCAGAGCCCTTATATTCAGTGATGATACCATTAGGTTGGCACCTGGTGTTACTTAACATTTACAGACATAGAAATTATTTTACCACTTCTTAAAGGGACATTTGACACAACATTGCCTCATTTTCTTATCTATTTCTTGTCAGCTCTAGATGTCTCATAGGGAACCTGAAACTGATGAAAAATCTCTACACACACTGTTCAATATTGGAGAGGCACTGAAACAAGTCTTACCACCCAATTTAACCTAAAGCAAAATTTTACTCTGAGTTCAAAGCTCAGGAGGATGAGCTGAGAAACTACAAGGAAGTAAACATTTCTTAAAAGAACTGGACATAGATTCCTAAATGTCTCAACCACACCAAATATCTTTCACAGCATTTATTTACATACATATTTAACTCATCTTTCCCCTTTTTAAAAAATAGCACTTTAGGTGGCCAACGGACTAAGACTAAAACCAATGTAAACAATAAACCCATTTTAAAAAGCATAATAGAATAGATGGGAAAAGTCAGCTCCTAAAAGCAATGAGAACAGGAACTGATCAAAGTTCAAAGAGAAGTCCATTCTACAATCTGGGAGTAACATCTGTGTGCCATCAAGTGTTCATTTGCAGGTTGTAAAGGGATCTTGCAGCACCTTTGAGACTAACCAAAAAACTAACTAAAGACTATAATAAAAAAGCTGGTAGCATAAGCTTTCCTAGAATGATTTTGTCCACACAACATGTAGGAACCTTTTCACAGCAAGCCACCAATTGCTGCAGCATCACTGCTCCTGCTACATAAAACATAATTCAGAAACCCTTCAATCTGTTCAGTAAGAATGTGCTTCAGGAGAGAAATGCAGCTTCCTCACTGCCCTCACCAACACAATACCATGTATAATTTGATTCAACCCAAGTTGTTCCCCTATGGCTCTCTGGCTTTTTTCTCAACTCCCTGTTAATCCTAGTTAATAAATTAGTTAGATAGTTAACTATTTGCTTTCAATTTTTCCTTTCTCCCAGTACAGAACCCAAGACAGATCAAAACATTGATTAAAACACAAAGAAGCTAAAAATAGATAGTAAAATGAGTTTTAAAGAATTAAATAAGCTGTTATATTAAACTCCACATAATTTAAAACAGTTTGCATTTAAAACCAAGATGCTATCCTACCCCTACGAGGGGTAGGTAGCACAAGAGTTAGAGTGTCAATCTTTCAGACCATTTCTATAATACACTAATCAGCCAAGGCTTTGGCAGTACCATTGATCAACAAGGCAAGAATCTTCCCCAATGGACTAAACACACTATTGAGATTCATCACAGATTTGGGCAGAAATTTAAGCTACAGAGATTTCAACTGGCAGCCAGTCTAAAATGAATGAAATGATTATCTGGCATGACAATGGACACATGACCTTTCCACTTTTATATCACCAATTCCAATAAAAGGGAATACTAATTCAATAGTATACTCTGCCACATGGGTAGAACCAGATACTCACTGAAACACTCTGCCACGGAAATGGGTGGAACAGTGGTGTTGCTATGGAGGGAGCAAAATGAGGTCATAAGAACAGTCAAGTACAATTAATGGCCAAGTCATTTTTCCCTGTGAGGTCTACTAATGCTATGTATATTCTCTCAAACACTGCTTCAGAATCTCTAACTTCAAAAATAGGACCTTTTTTTTTTCATCTCAAGTTTCTGAGTGTTTATCATCCTGAGTGTGGGTCTTTGTTAGTCTTTAATCAACAAATAATTTACTCTGGGGTAATCTGATGTCAATACATTAAATGCAGCTAATGCAACTTTGATAAAAGGCTCCAATATGAGATCCTGCTGCTAAGTGAATTTTCATAATTCAACAAGATAGGAAAGCAATTGCATTGAAAAGCCAAGATAACAGCAGGAACAGATAAAATGACATGGGTTAAAACAAAAAGAGAAGCAAGAAGGACAGCTTTGCTTCCAAGTTAACAGTCTCTTTTAGATTGCCTTAAGGACATTTTTTTAATAGAGGAATGTTATCTCTTACTGGGGGGGGTGCATTAATGTTAGCAAGAAAATTAAGCAATGCAGAATACACATCATTCTCATGGTGTTGCTGATTAATTTTCCAGTTTATTATTATAAATCTAATTTTATCATTCTCACAGATCATCAGTAATGTAAATCAGAAGTGTGGGTTTTTTTAAATGGCCAAAAAAACAAGTTTCTCAGATATTAAGATACCCTGACAAGAAGAATCCTGGACTGATGAGAGTCTTCACAGTTTGGGACCTATTCTATGCAAAACCCACACATGACTTTTTTTTTTTACACAAAACAGCAATCACTACACAGCAAAAGTATTTTTTGCATAGATTTCTGTTTAAAAAATATGCAAATTTTATACAGAAATAAATAATCTTAATAGGATCTGCATTTTTCTTATAGAAGCTGTTGCTTTGTTCACACCAAAAAAAAAAAAAAACCCAGGAAATTAATTGCATTACTTGTTGATTCTTTTGAGAACAAAATTCTAAAATAATTTCATGCCTACATAACATTTTTATTGGGGATAGCAATCCTAGCTTCATAGGCATGCTATACCAGGCCTTTTACAACTTGTGTTTCCTCAAATGAGCTCCAGCCATGTATTGTGAAGAACCCGCATGGTGTAGTGGTCTGAGCATTAGACATGATCCTGGAGACCATGGTTTGAATCCCATGGAAAACCACTGGGTAACCTTGGGCAAGTCACATTCTTTCCACCTCAGAAGAAAACAAAGGCAAACTCCTGAACAAATCTTGGCAAGTAAATCCTAAGGTTTGCCCTAGGTCACCATATGTCAGAAACAACTTTAAAACAAGCAGCAATGACAGCATGTACTGACCTTCCACATGCTTGACAACACCTTTGACTTTTTGCAAGTCTCAAGTAAAATCCACAGATGTTGGGGAAACGTCAGAAAGAAACTCTTCAAGAACATGGCCGCACAGCCCGAAAAACCTACAAAAAATTATCTCAAATAAAAAATTTATTGGGCCCTGGCAAGCAGAAAACCAAAGCCCAGAATAATAACTGTTAGATCACAATTCTGCAAACTATTCTGGCATGAGGATTCTGGATGATGTGCGAAAAACATGGTTGGCGGGTTGTAGTCAGACTAAGTTAGAAATTATGCAGTTTTTCACAGTCTATGCACATATCTGTGCTTCATTTAATCATAGAGTATATGCAATTATTATATGCATGCTATTTCTTTTCCAGTGCCTTATCTACTAAACAGTGAAGGCCTAAGCATTTGGTGGATTGCCTTAAGTAACAAATGTGTGGTGGCAGCAACTGTCCCACCAGGTGCTCTTGAGCATGCTGGTCTCATTGTCATTGAACTGCAGCATTTGAGTGAGCATGTGGCAGATGGAGAAATGAGTGCAGTTGTCCTTCTACACTTCTGGCTTTGACTTTTGCAGATCTGATTATTCATATTCTTTCTAGGTCCTCCAGCATGACTCTGCCAAAAGCTGACCAAAGAGTCATGCTGGAGGACCTAGAGATTCCTAGAAAAAAAAATACTTCTCTAAGCATTTGTAGGTATGCTTAGCATTTGTAGGTCTTCTGGCATGATTCTATTGTCAACATCTGCTAGATATTAACCATAGCGTTGCACTGGAGGGCCTAGAGCAGGGGTAGGCAACCTTTCCCCTTTAAGGGCCGAGGGACTTCAGTCCCAGAAGCCTCAGCCATGTTGGCCAATAGTCCCATGTTGGCCAATAGCTCCTGGGATTCTGGGAACTGAAGTCCCTCGGCCCTTAAAGGGGAAAGGTTGCCTACCCCTGGCCTAGAGGTTCCTCAAGAAGTGTTCTTTCAGGTTAAAAAAAAGTAGATTTTTTTTTTACTTTCAAAGGGATCCTGTGCTCCTAACCCAAGCAAATGAGGAGGTCCATATGATGCTTCATATGGCAGTGAAGTATCAGAAGACCAAGCTGTATCTGAACAATGCCTTATAATCAGTGTGGAAAGACACCCCCCGACGAGTCGGGAGGGGTTTCTTGTTGTGCTGGCCAAAATAAGGACATGAGAAGCCTGGTTGGTCAAGGCATGCAGGGGAGTGGGAACACCTGCACGCCTCGTCCAATCGGGTTGTTTGGTTACTACTCCAAGTCTCGCAGTGCTACTGGTCTCATGAGACTTGGGACAAAAGTTTGTTCTTTATAGCTCTGTGCTGCCATGTGGAGGCAGCCATTTTCAAGCTTAAACTGAGCGAGTAACATCGCTCCACTCTCAGCTCTGGCTTTGCTTGGCTTTTGGCCTAGTACGTTCTTTAGTTTGGCTAGTTTTGGCTTCTGCCTATTTTAATTCTCGCTGGCTTTGGGGGCTCAGGTATTGTACCTTGAGCAGCCTGTGGGGTGAGTGAGGCCTTCGGGACTGTCCCCTGGGCCTATTGCACCTCCGCATCCCCAGTTCTCAGGGGTATACACCTGAGGAGGGCCCTGCAGGAGGCATCTTTCACCAGGTTTATGGATCCGGTACTGGATTTTGGGCCCAGAGATGCCCCGGTAACCCTGGTCTTGTAAGGTCGGGACCCCATCGCTGGTTTGGGAGGGTTGGTTACACTTGTCCCCAGCAGCAAGTGTGTGTTGAAGATGGCAGTCTTCAGGTGAGGGCTCCGTATAGGACCCTCGGTGGACACCTTTCCCCTTGGTAGTTGCCAGTGATGCTTCCTGGCTGTTTGTGCCTCTTCTGAGACTTGAGAAAGGGAGGCCTGTGGGCCTGGTGGTAAGAAGCTGGTAGTCTTTGGGTGAGGGCTCTGCATGGACCCTCGGTGGACACCTTTTCCCTTGGTGGTTGCCAGTGATGCTTCCTGGCTGTTTCTGTCTCCTGTGAGACTTGGGAAAGGGTGGCCTGCAGGCATGGTGGCAATCATGCATGGTTGGGTGATTTGGTTTGGGCCCGTGTTCCATTCACTGAGGTTAAGATGCCATGTAGTAAAGCCCAATCCAAGAGGCGCATGGCTTCTGCCATGCTTAGCTCGGTTCATTCTGCTTCAAAGAGGCCTTCCCAGTCTAACAGCAGAGATGATGAGATTCCTCCCCAGTTGGCACAACTGCGCAAAAACTGTTCAGGCTTGTGTGCACTTTGCAATTCAAGTTGCACAGAAGGAGCTACAGGCTACAGCCACCAGCTCGATTGCCAGCCCTTCAGGTACCAGTAACACCGAAGTGTCGCTTCCTCTAGTGGCATCTGATTCTCAGATGGCGGATGCGACACTGGGTCCATCGGTGATTTCAGCAGTGGAGCTCGGGAACCCCACTATTGCTGATGTGTGGGATCTCTTGAAAAGAGTCCCAGGTGTGGAGGAGCAGGGTGCGGCTGCCCCTGTCTCCAAGCACCCTACTTTGGCTAATTTATACAACCTCTTACGAGGGGTGGTTCTTCCAGGTGGTCCACTGGAGCAGACACGTGGCGAACAGAGAGGTGATCAAGCTGCTGCTACCTCGGCTGTGTTTGACACCCGAGCTGTTGTGGGGCCACACTTCAGGGCACCAATGCAGTCAGTTGGTGAAACTTCCCAGCAAGCTTCAGTTCTGGTTGTCTACTTATTGTACATGCTGATTGGCCTACCTCGGTACGGGCTTCAGGTGGCCAGGTCGGTCAGAGTGTGGCTTTGGAACAGCCCAACCCTGTGATTGGATGCTCCCGTGCAGACGCCTGCAATATCACAGGTCCCTGACACTCAGGCGCATGGTGGTCAGCCTATGGCTGTAGCTAACAACACCTCTGTGGTGTATCTTTCAAGTGCTCCTTGTTATCTGGAGCAGTTGGGAACGTGGAATTTACACCTTACGTGGGAATGTTTACACCCCAGAAAGGATTTGGAAGGGTGAATATATTGATTTATTTACTCTGTCTTTAGGGATCCCGAGTCAGGGATCATAGTAAAGATGGGATTGTTTAGTTTGCCAAAAGAATTTCAAGTGCTCAAATGCCCAAGCTAGAGCGCAATTTTTGTTAATTGGATTATGGGCTTCACTATTTACAGAGATGTTATTGAGGAAAAATGAGCCACTCAGTTATCCTGTCTTTTCTAAATATCAGGCGATTATGATAAAAGTGTATACTAACTGCCATCACAAATGATGGCATGGCTTCAATATGATGAGCAGTTTAGGATGAGAGATGCACAGGATCGCTTCTTGTCTTGGAGACATGTTCAGTCTGAGCTTTGGGCTGATGTTATGGTGGGGGTTCCCCCCTTTAAGCAGGTGTGACATGGGTATGTCCCGATGGTTACCATGCCGAGCTGGGACTTTAACGCTGACAAGTGTGAAAGACAACCCTGCAGGTTTGAGCATAATTGTAACACCTGTGAGAGTGGCCACCCTTGAACTTCCTGAGGTAGAGGTAAAACAACAGGGGTATGTACTGCCCCCCCCAGCCAGCTTCGCCTGGGGAGGGGGAAAGGCCCTGTCACCAATTAAGTTAGACATTTTGGTGGTGTGGTTAAAGGTTTACCCTAATAAGGAGGCTACTATCTATTTATTTCAGGGTTAAGATGAATAGGAATTTGGGCGTGGGAGTCCCTTCTAACTAAGTGTGATATCAAGTCTGCCTTAGACTCCTTCCTGTACACCTAGAGGATTTTGACTTACTGGGTTTTTAGTATGAAGAAAAATATTCCTTTGACAAAGCCATGTCAATGGGATGCTCGATTTCTGGTTCAGCTTTTGAGACTTCCAGTACCTTTTTTCACTGGTGTGCAGTTAAGCGGACTGGTAATAGAGCCATAGTACTTTATCTGGATGATTTTTAATTGCTGGGAATCCCAATTCTTCACAGTGTAAGGATTCCTTAGCTCAATTTCAGGAATTAATATATGAGCTAGGTGTGCCCTTACCAGATGGAAAGACCGAGGGTCTACATCAGGGGTAGGCAACCTTTCCCCTTTAAGGGCCGAGAAGCCTCAGCCATGTTGGCCAATAGTCCCATGTTGGCCAATAGCTCCTGGAATTCTGGGAGCTGAAGTCCCTCGGCCCTTAAAGGGGAAAGGTTGCCTACCCCTGGTCTACATACTCGAGTGACCTTTTTGGGTTATTGAGATTGACACCATAGCCGGAATTTCCTTTTTGCTTAATGAAAACTAGTGGTTATGATGCAGCAAGTTGGGGCTATGCTAGGGAAACAAAAAGCTACACTTCATGAATTCAATTACTTACAGATCTTTGGAACTGCCTGTAGGGTTGTAGTTCCAGGATGAGAATTCTGTGCGAGATTGTATAGGCTACTGCATGAATAGTGGCCCAGCATCATCACATTAGAATCACAAGGGGGCATTCATAAGGATGTGTAGGTCTGGGACTCCTTTTTGGAGCAATTCACTGGCATATTGTTTTGGAGATCTGAAATGCTGCTGAGGGCAGACTTTCAGTTGCATTCTGATGCTGCTGGTGTCCATGGCTTCAGTGTTTATTGGAATGGCCAGTGGGCTGCAGAGGCATGGCCTTCTGCATGAGTCAAAAGTGGTCTGACTAGAGACCTTACATTTTGGAACTGTTAATTAATTTACCAGCTTGGCCCCAGAATTTTTTTTCGCCGAGATGCTCCCCTCTTCTGTGTTCAGGTTCCTCCATGAGCCAGCATTTAAACATCCGCCTGCACTTTTTCTTTTATGTATTGTCTGTTCTTTTAATGGAGGAATCTACCTCCTCATATTGTGTTTTTAAATTGTATTAGGTTTAATAATTTTTTAAGGGGGGGAGGTGGAGGAAATTGTTCTTAATTATGTTTGACGATTTTATGATGTAAGCCGCCCCGATTGTGCACAGAGGGGCGGGGTATTAAATAAAAATTATTATTATTATTATTATTATTATTATTATTATTATTATTATTATTTTGGAACTGTTTCCTATAATGGTGGCTGTGCACTTGTGGGCAAGCCAGTTTGCTAACAAGACTGTCTGGTTTTGGTGTGACAACTAGGCGGACATGCATGTGATAAATCCTCAGTCCTCCTAGTCTCCTAAAGTTATGGGTTTGGTAAGGGCGATGGTGATGCAACGCTTGAATTTTAATGGGTTACTTAAAGCTCAACATGTTCCTGGTGTGCTTACCCTTTGGCGTATGCCCCCCCTTTTTAGTTTCAGCTCTCCAGGTTCCGGTAGCTGGCTCCTGAGGCATCAACACACCCATTGGAGGTACTGGCATCGCTCTGGAGCTTCAGAGATTAGAATTTCATAGGACAATTTTGAACTCCATTGCCCGTTTATACGCAAGTCCTATCAAACAGCTTTGAATTTGTTTAATCAATTTTACTGGAAATTGGGGATAATCAAAAGTGGCCAATTAAAGTTGACCTGATCCCTCATTTATAGTTTATTTTAGCACGTAGGACTTTCACCTGTCACTATCAGGGGCAGGTTGGCCGCCCTGGCATTTTACTCTGGGGCAAAGGGCTGTTTTGACCCTACTACGGACTTTAGGGTCAAAAGTGTGGTGGAGTGTTGGTCCAAAGAATCCCTTGTCACAAAAGAATTATGATGGCCGATAATTGGCCCTGTCTTGGCTAAGTTATGAGTTCAATTAGGCCATACATATTATCACATGGGAAAGCAGCTTTATCAAAGTGGTATTTGCTATAGCCTTTTTTTTTTTGCTGCATTAAGAACCAGTGAGATCGTGCCTGGATTCAGTTTTGATAAATCTGGCAGAGCTCTGTCAATTTCTGATTTAATTTTAATAGAACAGGGGATTCAGATCCACCGTAGGAACTCTAAGACTGAACGGTTAGCAAAGGGTCAGTCTATTTGTTTGGCTAAAACTCCTTAAGGTCAAATTCGGCCAGTAATAGTGTGGATTAACTACTTGAACATTAGGCCTAATTTGGCCGGCTACTTATTCATTCACTTGTCTGGTGCCCTTAACGCAATTGCATTTCAGGCTGTGTCAAAGGAGACTCTAAGGAGGGCTGAGTTGCCCCAGGAATGTTTTTCCTCACATTCATTTTGTACTGGAGCAGCAACAGCTGTGGCCACTCACAGTTTTGAGTGAAGCTGATAATTGCAGAATTGGCAGGTAGCATCCACGTGCATTTAAGTCCTATGCTAGGCAATCAGGTAATCAGACTCCTGATAAGCCACATTGTCTTGTTTCGTTTCAGCTGGCTTCTACTGCAGCAATATATGGATCATAGGCCACAGCCTGGTCTTATGGGTGAAATGCCACCTTTTAGTGAATCACTGCAATGATACGTTGGGCCTTTCGCACATCGAAATCACTGAGTGGTTCGGGCAAAGGGGCATGATGTGGCGATCTCTCTTTCCTTTATCATGGAGTGGCACACTCTCATTTACAACCCCCGGTTTTGGTAGTACACCTGGGGGGAAAGGACTTGGTATGGATTCCGTGCTTACAGATGGCTAAACATGTAGTCATAGGACATGCAAGAAGTCCAAAAGATGTTATCAAGCACTGTGATCCTTTGGACCAAACTTTTGCCAAGGCATTGCTGGCCTGGAGCGCAGAAAGACATGGCAATTAATAATACTCGCCGCTAGCTTAACTGTTACATGGCTAAGCAGCTCTCTAAAATTGGCTTCCTTTTAGTTGAGCATGGTATTAAACTTGACTGGTCACAGCTGTACAGGGAGGATGGGATCCACCTCTCTCCGGAAGATCAGAGAGGTACATCACAGCACTCTCTGTTCAAATTGAAAAGCGGTCTGCTGGGGGGGGAGAGGGGGGATGCCTATCTAGGCTGGCCCCCTCCTGTGGTGGGTAATAACCCCCACCCCCACAGAAAAATTAATCTGGCTATTTAAATTAATTGGGGTAAAATTGGCATAAGACAAATTAAAGGAAATGACGTATGCAGTTAAATGCATGACATCATTAATTGCATGACGTCATATGACATAATATGATGTCATTTCTGGAGGGGAGGGGCTTATAAATTTGTTGATATTTCTGTTTACTTATTTTGTCACAGTGAAGGACCGTGCGGTGAAGGACCACCCATTGGTGGGTTACACTTTCACATGTGACAAATTTGTTTATGTTTATTGGTTTGTAAATAGACCCTGTACGGCTAAATAAAAGTTGTGGCCTGTTTAAACCCCAAAAGAGGCATCTCGTGTCCTTTGTGCCAGTGCAAAGACACCCCCTGACAAGTCAGGAGGGGTTTCTTGTTGTGCTGGCCAAAATAAAGACATGAGAAGCCTGGTTGGTCAAAGCGTGCAGGGGAATGGGAACACCTGCGTGCCTCGTCCAATCGGGCTGTTTGGTTACTACTCCAAATCTCACGGTGTTAGTGGTCTCATGAGACTTGGGATGAGAGTTTGTTCTTTATAGCTCTGTGCTGGCATGTAGAGGCAGCCATTTCCAAGCTTAAACTGATCGACCCATCCCACCCCACCCTTTATTAAGAAATTATAAATTGTTACTCTCAGGCTTAGGCTGGTTGCCTTCGGGGGCCGGGAGGGAATTTTTCCAGGATGCTTCCCTGGGTTTTTATTATTTCTTTGCCTCTCTCCTCAGAAACCGAAGCCTACAGGACTAGCAGTTTGTTCCCTACTTCCCCCCCTGCCCTGTTTAACTTTCAAATATTCTATTTTTTCAAAAACAGAAGTTAACTTGTGGCAAATTTTACTGATTAGTTTGCGCAGCCCTCAGAAAGTCCTGGGACATAAAATTGGCACTCCCAGACCCATCACAGTAGCCCTAGAACTCTCTGGCTGAGAATTTTAAACACCTCTTCCTAAACTGCAAATCCCAGATTCCATAGGACATTGCCATGACATTTAAAGTAGAATAATAGTGCTGTAATTGTATTGTGTCAAAAGCCCCAGGATAGGAAACAAGACCTATTCTCCTGTGTAATTTGAACATTTATTCATATGTATTACCACAGTTATAGTAATGTTGTGACCATGATGGCTGAGAGATGTGAGAAGCTGTAGTTCAAAAAGTGACTTTTTCAAGATCTAGTATAGTGACTGCTATGGATGATGAGTGATGTAATGTGTCATGCCCTGCCTGGACGAGGACGAGGAGGATGAGGAGGATGAACCAGAACTTCCTCTGGGTCCTAAACCTACAGCAGATGAGCTCCAGCCCAGCCCTAGCAGCCCTGCTGTGCCAACTCCCGCAGAGCCTCCAGCAGAGCCTGTGGCATCGCAGGAGGTTGCTCCGCAGCCATTCTTCCCAACAACAGAATCTTTGGACATGGAGGAGGATCAAGGGACAGTGCCTACCTTCAGTCAGCATTGGACAGAAAGGGCAGGCTTTCAGTGCTTGAGGAGGCTTTATGAAAAACGCCAAGGTGATCAAGGTGATCAGACCCAGCTGAGTTCCAGAAGCTCAGGAATTTAAGTAGGTGTGGAAGCGTCACCTCAGTGCCAGAGATTATCTGAGCTTCCTGATGAAAGCCCCTGGCTCTGGGTCTCCTTGTTCCTTGGCCTGAACCCTTGACTCTTGACTTATCATGGACTACTAGAATCCTTGACCCTCAGACCACTGACTACTCTTGGACTTCTGGAACCCTTCACCTTTGGACTGCCTTGTTTCTCTGCTTTGTTGGAACCCTCGCCCTTCAGACCATGTTTGATCCTTCACTGGCTGACCTTTCAGCTTGGTAACTAGGACTTGGGTTGGGACTTTCCTTGGCCTTGGCCCTTCAGCTGGCTTTACAGGACAAATGTGCCTTTTTGTTCAGCTTTCTTGGACTTTCTTGGGATAATTGACATGTAAAGTGGAGAATGCATTTAAGTGTTTTTAATCAAAAATCAAGAACAGGGTAAAATGTAATGCTCAACATTTTTCCTCAGGTCAGATATCTTTAAAATGGTATTAAAATATTGATGCCATGAGATCTCTGCCATAATGAATTGGGCCCTGTTTGCTATGTTTTCAGGAAGAACAATGAATGGATCTTTGTCTCAAAGGACCCATAAAATTCAGGCAGTTTAGAGAAGAGAATGCCATATTAAATTTTAATTCTGTTTAACATTGCTTTTGTTTCTTCAACCCACCCTTTGTCTTTAACTTTTAAGATGCATACATTATTTATAGGAATCTCTTAAGGATGTAATGAGTTTGTAGAGGCTGAATCAAAACTGTGGTTATTAAGGACACAGATATCCATCCCAAACTTGATTACCTGTGATCTGAATAAAAAAACAGATGATAACTTACCCAGGACAAGAAAGAAGCACAATAAAAACACTGGTAGACTAGGCAAAAAGGATCTGTGAATCCCACTTCTTGGAAGAGGAATTCAAAGATCTAGACGGGGCTCAACAGGCTAATGGTTACTCCAGCTCAGACATCAGAAAGGTTGCCAGACCCAGAAAAACCCAGAGGAATTATAAACAACAACCCAAAGGGAAGGTATTTCTACCATACATCAAAAGAGTCACAGACGGAATGGGGAAAGTGGTCAGGAAACACAACCTCTGAATGATATACAGACCTACCAAGAAAATCCAGCAAATGCTGTGCTCAGCAAAGGACAGGAGACACCCTCTCACAGACACAGGAGTTTACCATATACTATGCAGCTGTGCACAAGTCTACATAGGGACCACCAAAGGCAGTGTTCAAACACAAATCAAGGAACACAAGAGACATTGCAGACTGGATCGCCAGAAAAATCAGCAGTAGCAGAACATCTTATAAACCATCCTGGGCATAAAACGGTATTCAAAAACATTGAAATTTTGGACCATGCCAACAACTATAAATAATAATAATAATAATAATAATAATAATAATAATAATAATAATTGCAATGCAATCTGCTGAGTCAAAATGCACAGGGAAGCAATTGAAATTCACAGACACCTAGACAATTTCAACACGAAAGAAGAAACCCCTGAAGTAAACAAAGTCTGGCAGCCAGTCCTAAAAAACACTGGAATCAAGACCCAGCATGTGCAAATAAAAATCACCCAGGTTTCCCCAGCAGATAATGGATCACTCATTAAATAGACACAATCCCTCCTTGCATATCGTCCCACCCTGAGGCCTTGCCATTCAACAAGAGAACAACACACAGATTAACATGTAAATCACCTTATCTCAACCAAGGGTCACCCAGTATAGATATATACCTCACTCACTTCCATGCCAGTATTCTTTGAAGATGCCAGCCACAGATGTTGGTGAAACGTCAGTAATAAAATCTTCTAGAACATAGCCACATAGCCCCCAAAAAACACAAAAAACCCATAGATGGTAACTTAAATCATTTAATTCTTCTAAAGTTTTGTAATAACCACCATGTATCAGCAATTTTGTGTCCCATTTTCTCAACCTGAAATGCCAGTAATGATACATGCAGAGAACCCATCAACCACAACATCTGCATGGTCCCCATTCACTTCAATGAGCTCTTGTGGGTCAGCATAAACAGAGTTAAAATCAGAAAGAATGTTGACAAGCTGACCATGTCCAGAGGATGGCAACCAAAATGGTGAAAGGTATGGAAACCATGCCCTATGAGGAGCAGTTTAAGGAGCTCGGTATGTAGCCTGGAGAAGAGAAGGTTTAGGGGTGTCATACTGAAGATGGAGCAAGTTTGTTTTCTGCTGCTCCAGATAATAGGGCCCAGAGCAATGGATTCAAACTACACAAAAAGAGATTCCACCTCAACAAGAGGAAGAACTTCCTGACAGTAAGAGCTGTTCGACAATGAAATATGCTGCCACGGAAAGTGGTGAAGTCTCCTTCTGTGGAGGTTTTTAGAAAGAGGCTGGATGCCCATTTATCAGGAGTACTCTTATTGTGTGTTCCTGCATAGCAGTGGGTTGGATTGGACAGCCTTTGAGGTCTCTTCTAACTCTATGATTCTATGATTCTATGAAATAAACTGAGACTTCCCTGCAGATAGGATTGGTGGACTTATAAGTGTATAAATAATAAGTGTATAAATGTGGTATTACTGCTAACACTGGGGGTGTTTTAAGAAAAAGAAACCTCCTTTATATCACAAACTATGGATGTCCTCTTGTATCCATCAAAATCTACTAGCTATTTTCTATTGATTGTTCTTTTAAAAATTTCCCCAACCACATTATTTGATTTCCCATCTTCTTCTCATCCTTGGACAAAGAGGATGAATCAGTCCTATTCCCAACCTAATATTTTCCCAGGAATAATCTGATGGGTACTAAAAGACTGCAATACATACCTGTGGATCCTTTTCTGCATCCCCATTCAAGAACACAGCAGACCAATGCCAAGAGTGGAGCAAATGAAAAACAGTGAGGTTCTCTCCTAGATCAGATTGTCTAGTCCAAATATGAAAACCACATGCTCACTCTTGTGAATATGGGTGAGACTAGACATTTTAAAAAGAAAAATGGGCATAGGGGTTTGATCCAGATCAGGACAGTTCTGGGGATACCTTATCCCATATGTGGTATTTTAAGTAGAAGTAAAATTGTATTTGGCTTTAATGGAAGCTTTGCTTCCAATACAAACATCGCCCACAAGAGACCTAGTCTGGTTTGAAAAAATACTGAGGGACAAACTGCTGAAGTCCTCGTGTGTTTGTGTGTGTGCATGTGTTTTCTCACTAAAGATATACTATGAAAATCTATATAGAGGTTGAGTATCCCTTATCAGAAATTCTGAAATCTGAAACATTTCAAAATCCAAAATTGTCTACATAGGTAATTAAGATAGTGACACCTTTGTTTTCTGATTGTTCAGTGTAATAATAATAATAATAATAATAATAATAATAATAATAATAATAATAATAATAATAATAAAGTTTATTTATATCCCACCCCTTTGAGATCAATCGGGGTGGCTAACAAGAATAATATATACATACAACTGTAAAATCTAATTCCCCCCAGAGGCTGTGGATTGTTCCTGAGGGAACTAAATGATACAAAGGAGTACCCATGAAAACAAAATAATTTTGTTTCATGCACAAAATTATTTAAAATATTGTATATAAAATTTCCTTAAGGCTATGTTTATACGATGTATAAGAAATATAAATGAATATTATGTTTAGATTTGGGTTCCATCTCCAAGGTGTTTATGCAAATACTCCAAAATCTGAAACAACCTGAAATCCAAAACACTTGTCCCAAGAGTTTTGGATATGGGTTACTCAACCTATAATCCTATAATATCATGATCCATAAGTGTAATGATAAACATGGGCATTAAAAGATATATTCTATTACTTTTGTAAGTAATGTCATGGCTATAACAATTACCACAGCATGACGATATATCCATCTTGGTTTTGCATTTCTGGACAAAGGTTGTGCTGTGCTTCTGCCAATGAATTCACACAGAAAAAAATCTATTTTCACTTACACTGTGGGGACTAAGGGTAGAGGAATGGAAAATGGAAAATCCACCAGAGACATAGAATTGTGGTTACACTGCAATTTTCAGGGGGTATTTTTTGCTGCTGTTTTAAATTTGAATAATACTTTGCCCTCAGTGGTCTGTGCTCCCTGCCTACTTTTAGCAACCTGCCAACAATGCAGTCTGACTAACAAGATCAGAAACAACTTTATTACAATTTTACTGGCCCCATGTGCCATTTTTCTCTTTATTTTATTACTGTAGCACTTCTGCCTGAGACAGTAAAAGAATGAGAGACCTACATTCACTTTTATCCCACTGTTCAGCAGATGCTAAAAGGATGCTCAAAAAGATTGTTTCCTATTACCAAATGTCTATATAATCCATCAAAATGGAGGTTAGACCAGAGACCACGGTCTTCCTAATAAGCTGGAGAACATTCTATAAATCTGAATCCACCTTCTGTCATGGTAACAGAAACAAGGCCATTATTGCCAGTTACCAGCAACCCAGGTTAGTTTTGCAGCAAAATGTCTTAAAGCTGCATAGCGCATCTTACCTTAAGTACACCTCAGATGTTGATCAATATTTACCAATGCAAACCATGCACATAACTCAGACAAACTGTCATAGACAGGGTTTTCTATTGACTACAACTCACACAATCCCCCAGCCAGTTAGTCCAGATGTTGGCTGGAGGATTCTGGGAGCTGTATTACAAAGAAGTATGTCAGACTTAATCTGTCATGGAATGATGTTCCCATAAACTCCTCACCTCTTCCTCCCTGGGACCAAATGGCACAAACTGCTACTTGATTAGTTCAGAGTTAATGGTGCTTGATTTTAAAAGGAGGTAAGAGCCAGCATGGTGTAGTGATTTGAGTGCTGGATTACAACTCTGGAGAACAGGGTCCAAATCCCACCCAGCCATGAAAATCCACTAGGTGACCTTGGGCAAGTCACACTCTCTCAGCCTCAGGGGAAAGCAATGGCAAACCTCCTCTGAACAAATTTCATCAAGAGAACCCTGTGATACATTCAGTCTAGGGTTGCCATAAGTCAGAAATGACTTGAAAGCATGCCACAAAACAATGATAAATGACTCATCCAGTTCTCTGACCAAGACAGAATACTCACTGAAGTGTCATCACAGAGGTTCACACATCCATTCTTGTTTTTACCACCACTTCTCCCTCAGTTGTGCTGATGTGAATGGGAGCAATGAATCCTATCACTCAGGGGTAGGCAACCTTTCCCCTTTAAGGGCTGAAGGACTTCAGCTCCCAGAATCCCAGGAGCTATTGGCCAACATAGGACTATTGGCCAACATGGCTGAGGCTTCTGGGAGTTGAAGTCCCTCGGCCCTTAAAGGGGAAAGGTTGCCTACC
This sequence comes from Phrynosoma platyrhinos, assembly GCA_020142125.1. NCBI lineage: Eukaryota > Metazoa > Chordata > Lepidosauria > Squamata > Phrynosomatidae > Phrynosoma > Phrynosoma platyrhinos. Next base: position 75,521,764 of record CM034708.1, on the reverse strand, counting down.
CCTGCTCCAGAAGGTCAGCATTGGAAGAGCTCCCATTCAACTCAGAGCAGCTGCTCAGTAGAATCCAGAATGGATTTGCTGTCCCACAGAGACCGATGTAACAAGAACTTCTATTCAAATGTTGTCTACAGTATCCTAAGTGAATTTTAAATGTCTGATGCTTACCTATCTCTGGAGAGCTAACCAGTTTAAGTGTTGGACGAAGACCTTGACAAACCCACTGGGTGATAAATCACACACTCTCAGCCTTAGAGGAAGGAAATGGCAAACCTCCCCTGAATAGCTGTTGCCAAGAGACTCTATGAGGGTTTCTTCACATAACCACAATTACAACATAGTTGCTTAAACCTGAAAGTTGGACCCTGTCCAAACAGTGTTTCATTTAAATATAGACTTTTTGAAGTGTCCCCCCTGTGATGAACAGAAAGACAGCAGGGAGCTGTGAAGACAAGAAGACAGCTGACCAATCCTGAGACAGCTGGAATCAGCCAATGAGAGAGCAGCTGGAAGGAGATAAATAGCTCAGGTGGTGAGTGAGATAGGGGGGTTGCAGACTGCTAGAAATAGTGCAAATTGAGTCCACTTTTAGGGTTAGGGTTAGTGCTAGGGAATCATGGGCATTGTTTTTTTTTTCTGAGACATTGAGCCTTCTCTGTCAGAGAGCTCTGGTGCCACAATAAAATACAGTTTCCATGATTCCCTAACCCTAACCCTAAAAGTGGACTCAATTTGCACTATTTCTGGCAGTCTGCAACCCCCCTAAGTGATACAAAGATAAGAGTCAAAAGGGGGGAAAAAACATCTTTGTGGTTCAACAGAGCTCTAGGGTAGAGAGAGTCTGTGTGGTTAGATTGTAATCATAGAACCAGCTGAAGGATTGTATTTGAAATAGCTACATTCCACTTGAAACTGTAACCAAGTTATATTATTACCAAGTTTGAAAACCAAGAAACATTGCCTGTATGTTTGAAACACAATAAAACCATCTTATATTTTCTAAAAACCTATTTTGGCCTCAGTGTGAGAATTTTAAACAAACGGTACCAGTGTATTATTAAGAGTTATTGGAACGGTAGGTGACAAGGCCTAGGAAGCCAGTCACATAAAATTCTAAAAGAGAGAAATAGTCAAGGTGACAGGAGTGGTTCGTCACACCCCCATCCTTTAGAGAAGCACTTCCATTACCTTACTGGGGGATGCAGACCAACACTTTAGGCCAGCCTGGGGGTGGAGTTGGGGTGGGGCAACTGCACGCTAGACACCCTGACTCCACCCCAACTCTGCTCCAATGCCACATGCCCAACCCCATGGCACACGACATCAGGGCACCTCGTTGGCACAGCGTGTACACACGCTGCTCCATAGGGGCACAAAAGAGCCATAGCAGCAGCTCTCAGGGCGGCTTTTTGCCACCCCAAAAAGGAGGATCGGGGCCGTGGCATGTGGTTGTTGTGACCCCAATTTGCCACTTCCAGGAGCAGCATAGAGCCACCCCTTACTGGCCGTCTGCTGCTTGAATATGTCAGCACATGTTAATGATGGTCAAGAACTGAACTGAACTTTGAGTTTACAATGGAACAGTAGCATTTTCTGTTTACATATTATTTTGTGCACATAATTCACATGGTAAAATTAAAGAGGGACCAAATCTATGGATCAGCCCTAAATGCTTTATCCTCAAGTTACCTCCAATCTCTAATTTCCTAGACCGCAAGCACCAGCAAATGAGCCTCTATATATGAATGGCTATTCATATCCATGACTTGGGTTCCTGAGCATATAGGTGTCTAACTGCTATCCATATGTAGGGTTTCTTTCACAAAAGATCACATTCAACATACAGGGATGAAAAAGCAGGCCCAGATTCAAGATGCAGTATTGAGGATAGGAAAATCTTATTAATGTAGGATTAGGACTAAGGTTGCATTTTAGCACCCACCCTTTTCAACATCTACATTAACTCCATGATATCGACCCTATCAGAAGTATCTGCACATGCCCCGACCTTGTCAAACAAGCCCCTGTCAGTACTTGCCTACGCCAACGATGTTGTTTTAATGTCTATCACAAAAATAGGTTTAAATAGGCTAC
>CM034708.1:75490142-75512959 GCA_020142125.1 Phrynosoma platyrhinos | reverse complement strand
GCTTTTAAAGGCAGACTTTCAGGTACACTCCAATGCTTCTGGTGCCCATGGTTTTGGTGTATATTGGAAAGGTAAGTGAGTGGCTGAGAGTTGGCTTCAGTCTTGGGTGGAGGATGGTTGGACCCACGATCTTACTTTTCTTGAACTCTTCCCTATTGTGGTAGCAGTTCATTTGTGGCCAACCCAATTTGCAGATAGGACTGTTTGGTTTTGGTGTGACAACCAAGCAGTGGTTCATGTGGTGAACTCCCAGAACTCCAAATCTCCTAGGGTGATGGCATTGATTAGTTCAATGGTTACATAATGTTTGAAATACAATGTGTTGTTCCAGGCTTACCACGTCCTGGGTTTACTAAATCCTTTGGTGGATGTCCTTTCCCGTTTTCAGTTTTCCAGGTTCCGTCAACTCGCTCCAGAGGCAGCACCACAACCACTGGAGGTACCGGCACATCTATGAAGCCTTGGAAGCTAGAGATCAACAGGGCGATTCTTCAGTGTGTTACTCCTTCAACACGCAAGTCGTACCAGCTCACAATGCGAGCCTTCAGACAGTTTCTGTCTGTGGTGGGAGTGGTTCAGGTTTGGCCCCTGAGAGTGGAGATTGTTTTGCATTTTGCTGTCCACCTTAGGCAGTCTGGTTTGTCACCAGTTACTATTAGGGGAAGGTTGGCGACACTATCCTTCTATCCTAGAGCGGGGAGGGGGTTCACTGACCCTACTGTGGACTTTAGGGTTTGCAGGACTTTGGAGGGATGGACTAGGGAGCTTCCTGCAGCATGCGATAATCGCTTGTCGGTAACGGGAATGATTCTCATTCAGATTTGGCAGTCCCTTCCAACGGTGTGCTCTTCACCACAGGAAGTTATTCTGTTTAGGGCAGCTTTTTCTTTGGCCTTCTTTGCGGCCACTAGAATTAGCAGACTTGTCCCTAGCTCCCACTCTGATGGATCAGGCAGGGCTCTTTGTTTATCTGATGTGCAAATCTTGGGACAGGACATTCACATCTGTTTTAAAGACTGATCAGTTGGCTAGGGGCCAAACTGTAGTTTTATCTAGAGCGTCTGAGGGTCAGATCTGTCCTGTCTCGGCACTGTCTGACTATATCAGAATCCACCCAACTGGCCCTGGGTACTTGTTCCTTCATCTCTCGGGCCTTCTGTTCACACAGTTCCATTTTCGAGCTGTGCTGCGGGAGACGTTGAGGCATGCTTGTTTGCCAGTGGATCAGTTTTCTTCGCATTCTTTTTGAATTGGGGCAGCTACCACTGCTGCTGCTCAAGGCTTAAGTGATACTGCGATCTGACAGATCGGGCATTGGTGATCCAGGGCTTTTAAATCCTACATCCATCCTTAGTGGAGCTGTTTTAATGTTGATATCCGTTCGTTAGAGTTGTCTATTTACTGTAACTTCTCTTTATATTGAGCAGGTCTGGAACAGGGTGATGTATGGATCACTGGTCACAGCCTTGTTTTTTGGGCCAAGTGTCACATCCTTCAGTCTCACTGAGACCTGAACCTAGGGATAGAAGAGATCCATCGGATATGCTGGTTTGGTAGGAGAGGCATGCTGTGGGGAGCTCTTCTTCCATGCATCATCGAGCTCTTGGCAACTGTTACACTGCCCAAGATTCTTTTAGTTCATTTCCTTGTTTCCAGTTGGCCAAGCGGATCTTGAGGGATATGCAAGACATCAAACAAAGATTACCACAAACTGTAGTTATGTGGACCAAGTTTTTGCCACGTCGTGCTTGGGCAGGGGCGAGGAAGGACTCTTCTATCGATGCAGCTCGGCGTTGGTTGAACAGGACAGAATTATTATTATTATTATTATTATTATTATTATTATTATTATTATGACAGTAGCCAAAAGGTTTGGGGTTTTGGGGATTTTTGTTGTCAAGCATCAAGAAATTCAGGTTTGTATGCCACATCTGTACAGGGGGATGGGGTTCATCTCTCCCCTGAGGGCTCCCCTGAGGTCTGTGATGTATACTTAGATTCTGCCACTCATCATATCGAACGAACTCTTATGGGGGGGAGGGGATGCCAAGCTAGGCTGGCCCCCTCCTGTGGTGGGCAGGGGACCCCCCCCCCGGGGATAATGCAGTTAATTGAAATGAAAAAATTGGATTACTTAATTGGATGAATAGTATACGTCATAGGGTTAATTAAATTCTCTATGACATCAGCAACCAAGTTGATGATGTCACAACTGAATTACATCATGTGTTTAGTTATGATGTCATTCCCCATGGGGGGGTGATTTATTGAGTTGTATAATGGCGAGAAGGGCTTGGTTTACCCTGATAACATGTTTAGTTATCTGCATTGACACATGTGTCAAGAGCATAAATGGTCAGATGTTAAATTGTTAATGAAAGTGGCTTTTCGACTCTGTACAGATAAATAAAGTTGTGGCCAATTGATACCCAAAAGAATGGCATGCACAGTCCTTTTTGTGCTGGTGCAAGGCATGAATCATTGGAAAAGACAACAATGGGCCTTTGCAGACTTCCAGAAATAGTGCAAATTGAGTCCACTTTAGCTGCCCTGGCTCAGTGCTAGGGAATCATGGGAATTGTATATTTTTTTTCTGAGACATTGAGCCTTCTCTGTCAGAGAGCTCTGGTGCCACAATAAACTACAGTCCCCATGATTCCCTGGCACTGAGTCAGGGCAGTAAAAGTGGACTCAATTTGCAGTATTTCTGGCAGTCTGCAAATGCCGAATGTTAGGAAAAGTGGAGGGAAGTAGAAAGAGAGGAAGGCCATATGGTAGATGGATGGACTTTATTAAAAAGACCACAAATATGAGTTTGCAGGAGATCGGCAGAGCAGTAGAGGACAGGCGAGCCTGGTGATGTCTCATCCATAGGTCCGCCATGGATCGAGACTGACACAAAGGCAGTTAACAACAACAAAAATGGTATTAGGCCTAGGTCTGTATTGCCATATAACTAAATTGTTGTTTTTAAATACTCCAAAACACTCTCACAGCTTTATTGCATGAAAATGTAAGCTCCTGCTTTATAGGAAACAAAATACATTGATGAGAAGATGTGAATTTCACCTACTCTTTTTAAAGAACATAGTGTTGCATTGTTGTTGTTTCTGGTATAACTTTTATTCATTTTCTTGGAAGAAATTACTGCAAATGACTGGCCTAACTATCTTTCCTTGTTTAATTTTTAAAGACAATTACACCATTCTGGTGGAGATTATGTAAGCAAAAGAGCCTGTGAACAGATTGTACAGAAATGAGAGAGTGGTGGAGGGAGATCTGGCTGAACCTCAAAAGATTATCAAAACCTTAGATAAAGAATATTAAAGTGTATCATTATAAAATAAAAGGAGATAATGCTTATAGTCAATATGGATAACAAATGAATAGGAATACAGTATATGCAGAACAAAATAGAATATCACAATTTTCAATCAATAAGCAGACATTTATGAAACACTGCCAAAAGCATTACAGATATAGCAGGAAAAGCCAAATACCATAAATGCAAAATGAATGAAGTTTGAAACAATATGTAAATGTGCAAAGTCAAATCTAAGTCTTCCAAGGATAAACAAACTCGGGCTGCAGATAAAACAGAATAGCTGCTGTGGAAATACTTGCTCCAAAGAGGGGCAAGCAAGGAATAGACTGTTATATGGGAAACCAATCCGACTTCTTGTAAAATGAATCCTGACAGTCATTCCTGGGAACCTCTATAGCCATTTTGTACAGGGTTTTCTTCAGTAGGAGGAACATTTCAGTATTTCTTGTTCCAGTATCAGTGGCTATGAACAGAATGCATGAATTATCCCCAATACTACTGTGGTCATGTTCCTAGTTAGCAGCATCTGTACATAGGGTACAGATCCATGTTCTTGGTTACACTATTTCTTGAGGTCATTTCTGGTATTTTGATTCACCTGCAACTTATTGTCTCTAATTTTGTGATGATATTTTAAAATATTTTTTATGTTTAATTCATCTGTGCTTGAGACCCTGCCCTTCTGTATTTCTGTGTGCTTCTGGCCAACACATGGTCTTAGCCGGAAAGTCTATGGAAATGCATATTGGTTCCTAGATGTGTGGATGAAAAGTATGCAGTTCATTTTTTTTTTTTGGCTATAATGTGTCAGAAATGGAACAAAAATAACTTTATATATTTAAAAAATATGGAAGTGGGGAAAAGCAAAATTGACAGATTTACCAATTCAATCAGAGAAACAAGCATGGTGAAGAAATGCCAATGGAATTTGTTTGACATTGGAATTCTAATATTCTGACACAATGGATACTATGGAGGATTAAGCACAATGTAAACTACATAGGATCTGACATAGCATGTCCCTATATAATCTATAGGTAGATAGAAAGAATAACTAATTAGTGAACTGTACACTTTTACCTGTACACGTGAACCTATGTAAATACTTATGCAAAAGGTTACAGAGGCAGTGTGGTGCAGTAAATTGACAATTGGACTACAACTATGGAAACCATGGTTTGAATCCCTGCTTTGCCATGGAAACCCACCAGGGGACCTTGGACAAGTTACATTCTCTCAGCCTTAAGGGAAGTCAAAGGCACAGCACAAAGGGTTCTAGGAAACAGCAAACTGCCCCCACACTCTCTCTCAAAAAGTACAGTAATAAAAGCTAGATTCCAGCATTCTCCAGCAACCGGTCTTCTTTTATTTTCTGTGTTTTGTATACACTTTCCAGAAAGTAAGCCCACTGAACATCTTAAATTCTCTATAAACATATATAGAAAGATTTGCCTTCAGAAACTGGAATCCTGTATGTGACAGCATGTATATCATATGTATATCCTAAAGTCTGTCATCTGTACAGGTGGGCATTGTTCTGTGGATGAAAACATGCAAAAAACATAAACATGCTCAAAACAGGAGGGCGTAGACTTAATGGCATGAATTAATGGCATGGACACTTCAGTTGGACTAAACAAACTGGAATCTGTTGATGGTTTTATAGTCTAATAGTTCCTGAACACCAACACCACCACCAATGCTGCTTCACTGGGAAGTGTCAGGCCAATGAAGGTCAAATTGGCATTCTGAGATGTGTGTGTGTATGTGTGCATTTCAATTATTCTCTCACACTCACTGCTGGTAGCAGAAGGGACACACAGCCTTTCATATATATTTTACCATACAAATGGCCACAAATTGCATGCTGTGTCTGTGTGTCTCTGTGTGTATGTCTTTGCACACCTTCAAGTCACTTGTCAGCTTATGGTGACTCTTGAATTTCCTTGGGTTTTCTTAGGCAAGGAATAGTCAGATGGTTTTGTCAGTTTCTTCCTCTGAAATGGACCTGGCATTCATTGATGGTCTCCAATCCAAGTACTTATCAGTGCTGACTTTGCTTAGGTTCTAAGATCAGACAGAATCCAGTGCCTTTAGGGTATTTAAGTGTACTAAAATATATAAAATCATTTGGGGAGAAAATGGAATATCCATAGGTGAGGAGGAAAAGGAGCCAATTGGTCTATTCAGTGATGATAGAGTGGATGGGAATGCAAATCCAGCCAGAAGACCTATAGGATGGACTAAAGATGATTATGACAATTTTGTGTGCTTTGCTCTTAAAAATATGAGGTTTGAATTCTTCTGTGTTCAGTTATGTTACTGAGGCCAAAGTATAGTTTCCCCTTTGGAAAAATCTTTCCCTCTTTAGCAGCTGCATTGCAGGCAAGTACAACATGATCCCTTCCATTTGGGGAACAGCTCTATCTATATCAATTTGGCCAGAATAGATGGTTAAAAATATCATTAAACATGGGAATTTTGTGTGTGTGTGTGTAAGGACTTACTAAAACATATACATTTCTTTATGAGCTCTTCAGCTGTAATCACAAAGATAACTGGTTGCTAACACTGTGTATCCCATCTTCACCACATTTGTACTTCAACATTAACTTTCAATGTTTTCTTTTCTGCCAATTACTGTATTATAATGGCAAATCATTGATGTTAAAAATGCAAAAAAAAAAAAAAACCCTAAAAGGGGTTCCAAGTGTGTAGAGTACAGAAAACACAGCTATTCTCTTTGGAAGTTTTGGCTCCCCTGTCCAAGTGTCAGAAGCAATCTGAGGCTTCCTTGCCAGAGATTTCCTTGGGAATCTCCAAGGGAGGGACAACCAGACCATGCTCACAATTCACCCACTATTCAGTTATTCTTGCTATGAAGCAGAATGAGACATTAGCACTCAAATTGGTTACTGAACCACAATAGGAAAAGAGGTTATTAATGAATTCTTTCCAGCACCCAGGCAAAAACTGTATTGTCAATTATTCTACAGCATCAACAGGAAAGCTAAAATGTTTTGTGATAAGGCTGGGGCAAAAAATATTTCTGTGAGATTTACTGGTGCACCATAGAACATACCCAACACTTTATTTCAGCTATACTTTTGGGGAAAGATCAGCAGAGGTCAACAACCTGTCTTTCAGTGAAGCTTGCCTGCCATTAATGAGCAAAATCCCTGACATGCTTCTAGGAAAATCCAGCAGATTACAGAACACAGCTCAGAACCCCCTGTTGTCAATCATAATAATATTGTATCATGTTGGGAATTTACAAAAAAAAAAAAAAACCCACAAGAGTCCATCTGGAGGTAATGGGTGTGAGAAACTATCAAATATTCTTATCACTTTTAAAATCTGTGAATTCATCCTGAAGATATGGTTGTATAGCATCATATGCTTTCCTAATTGGCCTGGCTACCTAACTTGCAATGTAAAAGTTTCTTTCACAAATGTCCACTTGAATTCTTGGTAGAAAAATATGTGATAAGGGGAAGGGAGATAGTAACGTCTGGGGTCATTAGCATTAGCAACAGAAAGAGGAACAAGAGGGCCATAACAATCTGTCTCCTTGCTGTCTATTCAAAATTCATTCAAAAGCCTCTTTGAAAAGATGTTGGTGCATAATCCTCCAGAAGGCATTGATATGTTTCATTATGACAGTCTCTGGCAGCTCATCATTTCTGCTCAGGATGTGATCTTCTCCTTCCAGCTACTGAACTAATTTGTTTCCTTCTATAGCTTTTAGATTCTCCAGCCTCTGGCCTTGTTCTTTCCAGTCTTGCTTCTAAAAAGACAACAAAGCAAACAAAACTTTACGTTTTGGGAACTATATTCTGGACTGAGTTTTTGCTTTCCAGTAGGGAAATGACTGCTGCCAACTTGTCAAGATATTGCATAAAATCACTTCTATATTGAAAATCACAGGTATTGTATTCTTTTGGAAGTGGGGGAGTGAAGAATAAATAATTCGATACTCATAGTTGTTGTGTGCCTTCAAATCATTTCTGACATATAGCAATCCTAAGGTGAACCAGTCACAGGTTAAGTGTTGTTCAGAGGGAGTTTGCTTTTACCTTCCTCTGAGGTTGAGAGAGTGCAACTTGTCCAAGGCCATGAAGGGGCTTTCCATGGCTAAGCAGGGATTTGAACTCTCGATTCCTTGTAAAGTTTTAATTATCACCTTTAAAAAATTGACAGAAAGTTTATTTTGATTTGTAGTTGTTAACTTATCTCTACATAGTCACCATCCAGATTTACACATTTTCCCAGTGATTCTTGACCCTCCAAATACCATTATTGTAGAAGTCTGCAGATTGCACCTTAAACCACTCTTCCACTTCATGAATGATGTCATCTGTGTTGTCAAATCAGTAACCCCGCAACAGATTTTTCATTTTTTGGGAAAAAAAGTCACTTGACACTGACAAAATTTCACTCAGGTGATAATTATTATTTTACGATACCCCCTCCTATTTTTCCATCTTACACTTTGGTCACTTCTGGCACCACCTGAAACAAAAGGAAAGGACACAATGAGTTGATTTTATCAACATCATGCACTTAGGGAGCAATGGTGACACTGACAAAATTTCATCATTATACCATAATAACTTCCAGGCGATAATTATTAGTTTACGATACCCCCTCATAGGCCAAGACTCAAACCACTACATCATACTGGCTCTAATATCTTTCTGTATCTATACAGAAGAATGTAGAGGGTTTATCACAGGCCACAGGTACAGTTATAACTAGGTAATTCTACATTATTCTTTAAATGTGCTTGGTGTAATAATTCTTTACTACTTTTAGAGTGTATCAACACCAGTTAAAAAGACCAGAAAGTCCAGATTTGGTCCCTGTTCTTACTAATTTTATTTTGGAGATCCATACATGTTTTGTTTGTCCCAGAATATTTATATCAGCTCCACAAATTGATCTGTTTTAATCCAGTATAAAATTAGGAAGAACAGGAGCAAAATCTGGGACTTTTCAATCAGTCTGGATACAACTTCAGCTGTCACTGAAGAAGAATGCAGATAAGTGAAATGCACTGAAGAATCTGGAGGGGGGAATATTTAACCAGTTGATCACTAAATTGTAATCACTTGATTAGTAAATCTTTTTCTTTTTCTTTTTTGGTCTTCTCCCTCTCACATCTTTTCTACTGGTTTTATAGAATTCCTGCTTATACTTCTGTTTAGCTCAAGGGTGAACACACTCCCTCAAACCTTGGCAGAAATCACTAAAACAGAATTCAACAGTGCTGGGATTCATGATAAAGGGAAACCACAGAATAATACATCATGAAACAGAGAACATTTGCTCATCTTTAAATGAATTCTGTTTCCCTGGCACAGAATACATCCAGGAGCTGCAACCCATAAAGTACACATTCATTTCCTGATGAAATGGAATCACGAGTTAAGTTCCTCAATAGAGGACCGACTGTATTCATCATTATCCATGGTTGTCATTATCCATGCTAAGTCAGGAATGTATCCCCTGTAGATATGGGGGTTGGGCTGTATAAGGCACTAAAACTATCCTTTTCCTCCAGCTGAAGTTGGTGACAACCTGAGTGCCACAAAACTAATCAATATTATCAATTAATTATCAAAATAATTATAATTCCTGAAGTATCTCAACTACATAGCAGTCTTGATGGTCCAATTTGGCCTGATCATTGTTGGGTGGAGCATGAGTCAGTTCCATTAGCCTAGTTGAGGAGGGTGAGCCCCCCTGCTGCCCCCAGGTCTGGGATTCAAGTCTGGGCTGCACTGCTTGAGAGTAACTCACTCAAAGTCTTCTCCATGAATATTACAGTGCCTTCCTAAGTGTCAGTCCAACACTCTAACCAGTACAACAAACATTGGTAACTGTGCTTACCAGAGATGGTTGGTGAATCTACCACTGAAGGGGCAGCAAACTCAATTTTCCTGCCATTCCTTCTATACCTGATCCAAATTATACAGGAGCTCTGCTCAGAGTAGCTGCAAGAGAAGCAGTAGTAAGATCAAGAATGGATTCACTGCCTACACAGAAGGTTAACTGCCCATCCCAAGGCTTCCACTGTAAGCAAATGAGAGGGACAGAACTGACACAGGGCTGCCATTTTCACTGAAAGCTGCATGTTGGCCTAACCTTAGTCAAATATACTGTGATTAAGCCAGTTACACAGAACAGTTAAACAACTTGCACAGCTTACATTGATTCTATTAAACAAGAAAAATTCTTTCTAGCAAACTTTTAAATTAGTTTTTAGATCACCAAAAGCATGCTTGTCTTGAATCTCCTTTTCAGGTCACGAACCTTTTATCCAATGTGATGTCATTGCAATCAATTCATTAATTCTATACAACTGGATGAGGGTTTGCACTCATTATTTATACCTATTCAAAATTTAGAGGAGGTTGTGAGGGTCAAGAGCGTCTTTTATTTCCGAATATGTCTCTTAAAAACAAACAGCTCATGAGATAAGGCTGAACACAACAGCCTTTGATGTATTACATCTCACTCGTAACTGACATCCCAGACTCCCTGGTGATGCAATTCTTTCCTAATAATTTAGTCTCAGTCTATTAAAAGACAATTACAGATAATGTATCCAGGCAAGTGGTGAAGGATGTCCAGAACACCATTTGTTGAGAGGTTATCAAAACACCATTCTCCCAAAAAAGTGTATTATTGATTTTTTTAATCATTTCAGACACAGCCTGATATATAGATTTTTTTAAAAAAAACAAGGACTGAACATAACTAGAAGAAGATGGAAATGGATTGCCCCTTTGCTACTTCATATGTCATAATAGAACTTTTAAAATTCATTTACAGCTAGGTAAAAAGGGCAGCCAACCATTCAAAGGGGAACCTTGCTTATCTTAGCTAAAGACTTAATATGCTATTGATCTTTTCCTCTGATTTTGAATCTATTATTATGTTTGATAATACCTGCTGACATTTCATAATTCTCTTGATTCACTGTTGAGTTAGCACTGTTTACAGATTAATGCAAAAGATAGGGGAATATGATAATGATTATTTATGGAGTTGTGTGCTGCTGACATCCTAATTTAAAATCTATTATAAAGCAGTAGCATGGAACTATATTACTACCATGAAGTACCATCTTGCTACTCATATTTGCCTGGATACAGGTAGGGACCAGGACACAGGGTCATTCCTGACCATTACTGGCATATGCTGCCAGAGGTCCAGCAAGCCAAAAATGTCATTATACAGAACATAAGGAGCAGAAGGGCTCTTTCCTATTATTTGTACCAAATCTGGCCAGTCCAAATAATTCATAGTGCTTGCCACTCACAGGAGATCATTTAACATGTCTCTGTTCCTATCTGTGCCTAAAAAGGATTTCAAGGCTGAACAAATATCACATAGCACTTTAGTTAATGAAAGATGGCCAGATCAGATAGTTCATTTCACCCTTTCCAGTCTGTATTCACAGAAAGGGAGTAAGTACACACCACTTACCCAGCCCACCAGCCATGAGGATAGAGCATCTAAATATCACCTTCATGCATGCAGCTTGCTATGCATAGGTGGAAGTCATGTGTTTGATTTGCTAAATTTAAACAGCCATCAGTTAATATTTTTCTCCCTTGCTGTGCACATGTATAGGATGCCTGAGGATGTTTCATATCCACATTTATAGGGAGCAAGAGAGTGCAAAGTGGACGGGTAGGGATAAGCATTGAAGGAGATATCTGATCCAGCCTTAAGGACAGTCATTGGGATCTTGATTCAAACCTCTCTTAGCAGTTCAGGTCTGATCACAGTCTGAATAGGCAGAGCCTGGAAAAATTACTGTTTATACTATAAGACCTGGACCCACCAGAAATCATTTCCCATGCTAGCTGGTGGTTCTGTCCAAATAGTTACTTTTCCAAACTCTGGTGCCTCTCTCTCACACTGAGAAAGAAGGCAGAGACAATGGGAAGAGGCTGCAGAATGTAAAAGAAAAGTAATATGTTGATGGAGTTCCTAGTGAGGTACCTATTTACAGAGCCTAGGAATGTTGATTTCAGCTCTTTAAATTCCTCCACCAGCATGCTGGCTGGAGAATTCTGCCAGTGGTACTCCAAAAGTGTAACCTTTCAAGCTCCTTTGTATAGGTGACTGTCTGGACTCTTGGCCAACACCTCTCTTGATAGTCTCATTCTCAGGATCCTTATTAATACAAATATATTGCTTTCATTTAGCATCATACTAACAACTTGTCATGTTTCTGTTATTAATTCAACCATCATTTGAGCAGATCTGTTTTCCTATATTTTGCAATTCAAGCAGTTAATATAGTTGTACATGAATCTTTGATATTTCTTCTTCAAATAGCCTATCAAAATTTTGTAGTATTCCTGTATGATTATTTACCCTCAACAAATAAGAATTGTACCATGCTATGTTGCAGGGGGAGCCGACACATTACCAACTAATTTGGGATGTAACTAAACAGATTTATTAACTTTTCAAGGAACATTGCGCATCTTTGGATAAGAATGTAATAAAGTACAAAATTGAGAGGGAAGTAATTTAATAGGGAAATAACAGTCTTTTTAGAAAAGTGGAAAATGAAATGAGAATTTCCATATATAAAACATCAAAATATTACATGATAATGGATAAAGATGACATTACAAGCCTTGGTAATGTAGAATGGTGACGTTTACAGGAAATTAATTTAATATTGTGGATGTATCTTTTTCAGAGAGGCCAAATCAAATGTCACCCAACAAGGTCAAAATTTACCACAGTGTTCATGAAATGGCTGCAAGCTGATGGGGTTTCATTCCCTTTTCAATCTGTTTCAACAATCATTTCAGGTATGAAAAAAATAATAAATCTGTGATAAATATTGTGTCACCACAATATTAAAAGAAAATGCTGAGAAACTCTGGAAAATAGGATGGATACAGAGTCTGGAATCTCCCTTTCCTTTTCAATAATAATAATAGTAATAGTAGTAGTAGTAGTAATAATAATAATAATAATAATAATAATAATAATAATAATAATAATTTATTTATACCCCACCTTTAGCCTTGGCCATCAAGGCGGCTTACATCTAAAATCAAAATCAAATACATAAAATAAGTATGCAGTTCTATGTACAAGCAAAACAGATGGAAAATTGTGTAACTCAAGGGAGCGTGTGTCATCATCCCCCATACCCAATGATGATGAATTTCCAAGTACTCTTATCCCATCACATTGGATTTCATGTCCCATGATGCTGACTGGGCTGATGGCGATTTGGAATCCAATAGTATTTGGAAGCACACACATAACCACAGTCTGGTTTATTGCAGATTGATCAAGATTAACCTGGCCCCCTTGCTCAGGATTTGATTATTGTCTTTGTTTTTGTTTTCATTTTTTTGCTTCCTGTCTGGGACAGCAAGCAAGATTAAACAAAACAAGGTGAGAGAACTGTCAGGCAATTCATATCTACTGCACTTCCTATAGTCTCAACTATGCTGTGTTGTTTTATTGTAACAGAGGCAAAGAACCTGTTGGGAGCTGTCAGGAACTGTCTTTCAGCTTGCTTGCTATGGTTAATAGGGCCGGTTTGCCTGCCAAAGCTTTGCTTGCTTACAGTGTATTGTAGGGTATTGATACTGGATGATAGGACACATAATTGTTAAGACTATTGTTCACATTCCTTTTCTGGCTAACTAGCAGAAGAGGAAAGGAGAGAGGAGACTATGTTGGGAGTTTCAAGGTCAGTCTCATGAGAATTGATAGTACAGAGTGAAAGAAGGGATGACTGTGGGAAGTAGGAAGAAATGAGTTTGATTTTGTGGGAAAATAGGGTGTCTGCCCACTCAAATGTCTGAAGTACTGTATGCTTTAATTGTATTGTGATAATGCTTATATCTCAGTCCTGACAGCATATGTCTGTGGAGGATATCACTAGTTTCTGAATAAAAGTTTTTCTATTTTTCACCATTAAATTTCTGAACTGAATTCTTCCTGTACATGACAGGAGCTGGCACAGCATAACACCACACTAACATAATTCCACAGGATCTTTGAGAGTTCCAAGCTATTGTGACTGGTGGAAGAAAGCCAGAGCAATGCCTCCATATCTTCCTAGAGGCACCACAATTTTTCCAGACAAATCTGGGGGAACAATAGAATAAGGTGGTCTTGGAGATCTTTCTACACAAGAACTAACAATCACAATGCTTGTGTTATTGGCTGGTTACATTAGTATACATTACCAAAAATACTGACATTAGGAGTGGTTGGGCAAAAGTCCTTTCTTAACATTTAGCATAATATGTTTCTGTGCCAGAATATTCAGAGACTAGTGGAGAGGGGACAAAAATTGATGCTAATCACATAGATCTAAATCCTGTTTAGATATTCCAAATTTCTCCCTCCAGCTTGATTATATCCATAGAATCAATTGCTGTTGGGTAAACCAACACAGGTAAATCCAATTGATTCAATGGGGCTACTGTAGTGCAGTTTAGCAATTGATCAGAATATCGTCATATCAAGATACACAATGTTTCTAGTAGTGAGAGGCTTCATGATATTGGACACAGATTTCCAAGCAAGTGTAGCTAAAGGTCTAGTTAAAAATGTATCTTTGCTTCCATACCCCAAAGCATTTCAACTCTACTTGCTGATTATAAAATGTATAAACTGAGAAGGAATCTTTCCTAAGCCATTGTGCTATCAGGTTATTCCACAGGTTTATTGATCCCACGCACCACCTAATTTTAAGGACCCCTTACCTCCATTAATGTATCTTTTTTTTAAAATCCCACTATCAAATGTAGTGGGGAAAAATTGATTACATGAGGAATGACTCTTTATTTGGTGGTTATCTTAACAACATTATGAGACAACCCAAGTGGTACTTTTCCTTCTACCATTTTTTTTAAAAAAGCAAACAAATAAAAAAATAAAAAAATAAAATAGCTTTCAGTCAGCCTTTGCTAGGGAGGCAAGTGTTCACTTGTCTCATTCTCAGCTGTAAGACTGTGAAATGCTTTAAAATAAAAAAAAATCTCATTTACACAAAGGTGAGATATATTCTAGAGCTCTCAATTGAAGTTTTTAGATTTGCAAATTGCTAAAGTGATTTCGGTACACACTACAATAGCTGCTATCTTGCTGCATGGATCTTCAGAAATTAGAAAGTCATAGATATCCACAATTCTCATGTGAAGACAGAATTTACTCCTGTATGTTGTGTCATGCTATGCATGGCAGCATTGGAGCAAGACCACTGAGTTGTTGGATATGAAGTGTAACACAACAAGAAAACACAAGGAACATTGGATGGGTTGAATCTTCTGTCAATCATCCAGTCCTTCTTTCTGTGTGGTGTGTTTTGCACTTGTGTTTGTGCCCACATGTGCACACTTTATTTCACAAAAGGGAAAGACAGTAGTCTTATAAAAGACTTTCTGTGCAAATTATGGAAAACATGATGGGGAAAAAATTCTCTTCTCATTCTTGTGCTGAGAGGAAGAACTCTAGGGCCTCATTCCCACTATGATTTAAAACGAATTGCTGATTGGGTTATATGTGTGTTGTTTCCACTTGAAACCTGTTCTGAACTGACTGCACTTGGTTTAAATCCTGATGAAGTGAGGCAAATGCAAAAGAACCACTCTTTCCTGACATTAGTTTTTTGGTGGTTCTTTTGAAAAGAAGCAATTAGCAAGCATGTTCGGCAAGTGGGAACGAAGGACCTGAATCTAATCAAACTGAAGGGGAGGGATTAAAGTGGCAGAGGGTTGGCACATCCCTCACCAGTTTTTGTGAAATCCACCATTTCCCCCCTCCTTTCCCTAGGATCCGTTCTACATTCCAACCTTTTGTCCAGAAGGAATTCCAAAACACCCTCCATTCTGAGCTTGACTAGGAAGCATGTCTTCCAAGTCTGCAAGGCTGGGAGGGCAGCACCTCACCCAGGGGAAAGTCTTCCATATGACACACATGACTGAGGCATCCCAGGGGACCTGGAGGACATGGGTAGTTGAATTGGTGCCCTTCCAGGTGCCCTCCCAGGACTTGGTACCGTCCCAGGACTTGGAGGACATGTTTCCTAGTCAAGCTCAGAATGGAGGGCATTTTGGAATTCCTCCTGGACAAAAGATTGGAATGTAGGATGGGTACTGGGAAAGGACGGGGAAATGGTAGGTTTCCCAAAAACTAATGAGGAATGGGATTCTGGCCATGGCACCCATGACTCCCTCCTGTGTTTTCTTGAATGTGTTGCTGGTTGCATCCCCAATGATGCATAGATAATTGACAGGCATTTTGAAGGGGCACAAACTAGTGGGAATGACAGTCGTACCAAAAAAGAAGCAAATAAAGAAAATACCGACTTCCATAGTGGGAATGACGGATGGACTGGAATTGATTCACCAACCCAGAGCGAAAGCAAATTGCAAACTGAGTTAAATGTAAGTAGGAATGAGTCCTAGGTGTGTCTGACAATTTTCTTTGTGAACAAGAAACACTGTTCTTCACATTCCAGATCTCTGGAATATCCACCACCTCTCTCACTTTCTGGGATGTCTTTAGGAAAGAGCTCTGTGAGAGAAAGAGAAAGAGAATTTGAGTTACCTGAAGCTGAAAATATGGGTTCAACCCTAGCTTCCATTATTTGGACTCTTGTATCAATAGCATCAATATAAACAAATGAATGAATGGATTGATTTAACTTTGGTCCCAGGCTAGAATATACATTATCAATAAAATCAGTAACATATTAGGAACATACCAGAAATTTGTTAGGTTGCTGTTGTGTGTCTTCAAGTCATTTCTGAATCATGGCAACTCTAAGGATTTCATAGAACCTAGCTACTTTGAAAGTGTTCTGTGGATGTCTATCATCTGTTAAGTATTTTCAGTAGTGATCATCACATCTACTAAAATTTGCTCTATACTAGGAGTAAAAATTCTAGGGCATATGACTCTGTAAAAACGATAGTATAATAGGACATGGCTAACTGTTCCTACCTCATTCAAATCACATGATCATTCCAACTCTAGCTACAGTATACTTCCAAATCTACCCTGCATTAATGCTGATGGTAGAAAATTAAATTTAGCTATGGTGAAAGATTTCCTGAATTTAGGAATATCCACCAGTTGGAACAATACACTGCATGATGATGTAGGAGATGGCATTCTCCACTATAGCACTTTGATTATTGAATCCTAGTATGGAGCAAATCTTTCTTTGGAAGCCCACCTGGTACTAAGATTGGTTTCATTTCAATATAAAATATGACTTTTTAATAAAGTTTTTGGGGCCTACTGATTCCATCCAAATCTGGACAAATCTGTTTATCACTTTTTAAAACAAATGCTTAAATTATGTTAATTGTTTTATTGTTTTAAATTTTGACTCATGGTTTCAAAAAGATTTCAAGGAAGATGTGGTAGAAAAACACAAAAATGATCATAATTATTATACTGATTCTCCTTGTCATTATAGTTTTCATTGTTCTTCTGCCCATAGGTGTTATTCCAACATAAATAATGTAAGCAGTTAAAAGCAACACACTAAAAATCCTGTAAAAATGTTCTATATTCAAAACATTTCTGTTTTTAGATTTATTTTTATATACAATAAATATGATTAACCACCAATAGAAATTATGTTAATTGTTTTATTGTTTTAAATTTTAAATTCTTTAAACTCATTTCCTTGTAAGCCACCCAGAGATCTTGTGATATAGGGAGGAATATAAATATTTCATTTAAAATAATAATTTAATTAATTAATGGATAAAATTAAAATAATGATTAATTCTTTATTAATTATTAGTCGTTCATGCAGCAATGTTCTGTTTTCCCAGCTTCACTTTTTTTTTTTTTTTTGCTTTTATTTTGTTAAAATAAATCCTCATATAAACTCTTATTTCCCAAGGTGGTTACATCAGCATAATAGTTGAATTAGCATTAATTAACATTAACAATTTTGAAGGATTAACACAGTGTTATCATAAATAATAAACAATGAATAACAGCAGCATTACATTTCTCTATAACTAATTCCATATTTTTTTAACTTTTTCCCATTTCTCATAGAATTTTTGATCCGATTTATCTTTAATCATCAATGTCAGTTTGTCCATGATCATCAAATCATTTACCTTTACTAGCCATTCCTAATCTATATTCTCATTATTGCTTTTCCAGTATTTAGCAAATACTATTCAGGCTGCAGTAATTATATACAAACCAACACTAATCTCATCCTTACTTAATTTGCTTTTTAATTCTTCTGTTATAATCAATAAATATAGTTTAGGATTTATTTCATAATTGATTTGAAATGTCTCTTGTATTCTTTTATGAATAATTTCCCAAAATTCTACTGCTGTCATACATTTCCACCACATATGGAATAGATTGGCATTCTTATGGTTGCATTTCCAACAATTGCTTTCATCATTATTTTTTATCTTGGCCACTTTTTGAGGGGACATATGCCATATGCCATCTATAAAGCATTTTGTAGTAGTTTTCTATTAGATATGCGCTTTTGGTGAATTTTAAGTTTATTGACCATGTTTTTCCCAGTTATCTAACGAGATGTTGTCTCCTATATCTTGCATCCATTTAATCATACATTCCTTTATAGACTCTTCCTTTAATTCAATATCGAGCAACATCTTATATAACCTAGAAATCATATGTTTTCCCCTTTTTCCAATATTTTTTTCTAGTTCTCTTTTTTTTTTTTTTTGGTTCTATTCCTTTTGAATTCTTACCTTTTTTGAATCTTTATTTTATTTGGAGATATCCTAGCCATTGTATGACTACTCCTTCTTTTTGAAGATCTTTTGAAGATTTAATATTTTCTCCTTTTAGTGTTCTGGTTAGGATATCTTCATAGGTGAGCCACTTTCCTTTGTAAAGTTCTCCTGCCTTGTGGAATGCTTCTTGTGAGGAGACCCATCTTGGAGTTTTGGTATATAAAAGTTCTTATACTTATTCCAAATTCCCATTAGGGGTCTCCTGATCAGATGGTTATTGAAGTTTTTGCTTGTTGTCACATTCCCATAGTGTAGATACATGTGCCATCCTTCTGTTAAATTT
Organism: Phrynosoma platyrhinos; assembly: GCA_020142125.1. Taxonomy (NCBI): domain Eukaryota; kingdom Metazoa; phylum Chordata; class Lepidosauria; order Squamata; family Phrynosomatidae; genus Phrynosoma; species Phrynosoma platyrhinos. The sequence continues at coordinate 75,494,535 of CM034708.1, read as the reverse complement.
TCGCCTTCTAAAGTTAATAATCTCATATTCTTTATTTCTATCCAGTCTTTTATCCATGTAAACACAGCTGCATTGTAATAAACTTGAAGGTTGGGTAAACTTAAAACACCCTTCTTTTTGTCATCTTGTAATACTGCTATTTTTATTCTTGCTTTCTTCCCTAGCCAGATAAATTCTTTATTATTTTGTCCATGTTTTAAAGATAGTATTAGATGTAATAACGGGGATAGTTTAAAATCGGTATAACATTTTTGAAGTACGTATGATTGTATTAGTGCAATCCTGCCAAGCAAAGATAGTTACAGTATTTGCCATTTTTTTAAATCCTCTTTTATTCCATGTTTTAATATAATTGTTTGAGAGAAGATCCTGGTTTTGGTTTGTTATCGTAATGCCTAAATATTTTGTTTTTGTTATTATCCTTATATCCATTTTCTTAGCTAGCTCCTCTTCATCTGATTTTGTGAAGTTTTTCACCAAAATCCCACTTTTTTGCTTATTGATTTTAAAGCCTGCCATTTTGCATATTTCTTCTAACATTGACCAAAGTTTTGTAATGCTTTTTCTTAGATCTTTAGAATAATTGCTAGATCTTCCGCAAATGCTTTTGTTTTGTAATGGTGGCTTCCTATTTGTAGTCCTGTAATTTGTTTGTCATTTCTTATTTTCCTCAATAGGATTTCTATCAACATTATAAATAGGAGAGGGGAGAGTGGACAGCCTTGATGTGTCCCTTTATTGATTGTACATTTATCTTATTTCTCTCCATTTATGTCAATTTGGGCAGTTTGATGTGAATAAATTGCATTAATACATTTTTGAATTTTACTTCCAATGTCACTTCGCTTTAGCACTTCTTTCATAAATAGCCAATCTGCATTGTCAAAGGCTTTTTCTAGATCAATAAAGATGATACCCATTTTTTTCTCTCTATGTCTTCCATAGTACTCTAAAATGTTCAGTATTGTTCTAATATTATTTTTAATTTGACATCCAGGTAAAAAACCTGATTGATCTTCATGTATCTACTGCAGTAGAGCCTTTTTCAGTCTGTTTGTTATAACTGAAGCATATATTTTATAGTCAAGATTCAGCAAGGATATGGGTTTATAATTTTCAATTAGGCTTATATCTCTATCCTTTTTTGGTATTAATATTATTGTTGCTTCACCCCATGTTTAGGGGTAGCAGCCTTCTTTAATTTCTCTTATAGTGCTATATAACTCTTCTTTAAAGATCTTGTAATATTTGGCCATTAAGCCGTCTGGACCTGGGTCTTTATTATCTTTTAATTTATTGATTGCACTATATATTTCTTCTTTTGTTAATGGCTTATTTAGCTCTTTTTTCTGTTCTTCTAAAAATTTTGAGATTTTTTCTTTTTTAATAAATTCTTAAATTATTAATTCCTTATTTGCAGTTATATTATCTGTTCTAAACAAATTCTTGAAATAATCTGTAGCTATTTGATTGATTTTTTTCCTTTTGTGTATGTTCTCTCTCTTTTTCTTTTAACTTTAGTATAGTTCTTCTTTCATTTTGTTTTTTATTTTGTATGTCAACCATTTGCTCATTTTATTTGACTTTTCAAAATGTTTTTGTTTTAAATATTTTATTTTATTGGCTATCTGTTGTGTAATTTTATGGTTAAGCTGATTCTTTAGAATTTTTAATTCTTGATGTATTTTTTTATCTTTTGGGTTTTTTAAAAAATTCTTGTTCTTTCTCCTTTAGTTTATCCATTAATGCCTTTTCTTTTTGTTTCTCTATCCTTTTTTTTTTTCTATTTCCTGTTGAATGAATTGTCCTCTTATAACCGTTTTACTGGCATCCCAGATAATATGTGCTGGTATTTCAGCATTTGTATTTTCTTTAAAGTATAGGTTTTATTCATTTTCAATTTTTGTACTAATTCTTCATCCCTTAATAAGTAATCTTTCAACTTCCAGTTATTTTCCCTTGTAGTTGCTTTGAATTCCAATTTAATAGCATTGTGGTCTGATGGTGTTCTCGGGAGAATCTCTGTTGTGACAATATCTTTACTGAGTTGTTTTGAGCCACAAATTACATCGATTCTTGACCAGGATTTGAATCTGTCAGAGTAAAATGTATAATCTCTGTAGTTGCTATGACATAATCTCCACATGTCAATTAAATTTAGATTTTCTACAAGAGTGAACGCTGCTGAAGGAAATTCCCTTGATTCCTTTTTTTGCCATTTGGATCAGATCTGTCTAATGCTGGGTCCCATACCCCATTCCAGTCTCCTGTTATTAGGATCTTCTCATAATCCAGTCTTTCAATTTCTTGGTATAATTTCTCATAGAAATTTCCTTTATTTTCTTGTGGCGCATATATGTTTATCAACAATGTTTTAGCACCTTGGTACATCATTTCGATTGCCACATATCTTCCATCTACATCTTTCAGTATTTGTTTTGCTTGACCTTTATTCCTCACATAAATTGCAACACCTTTCTTTTTTTATTCCCATTGCATGCAGCAAACATTTTACCTAAGTTTTTATTTTCCAAAACATATTTTATCTTTCTCTTTGATGGGCGTTTCCTGAAGACAGATCAAATCTGCTTTTTGTTTATTTAAATAATGGAAGACCTTCCTCCTCTTATACTTTGAATTTAATCCATTTATAATAATAATAATAATAATAATAATTATTTATATACTGCCTGGTGGCGAACCAATCTAGGCGGTTTACAAGTAAAAGGATACATTATATCATAACATCATGAAATAGTCTAATTGTTTTCCCTTCCTTTATTTAGTACTTGGTCTTCCTTTGTTTTTTGCTCTTTTCTTTCCTTTTTTACTTCCTGCCTGTACCTTTTTTTTCATGTTCTTCTTACTTATATGTTTTCTTTCCTGTGGTATAATTGATTCCTGATCTGAATCCTGCTCTGATTCTGTTTCACTCTCGTCTTCTGAGGTTTCTCTGTCCAAATCTTCTGAATCTGCTTTCCCTTTCTCTAAATTTACCATTTTGAGTTCTTGTTCTAATCTGGTTTCCATTTTAGTCATTCTAGTTTTGTCTTTCTTTGTTGTCTCTTTATTTTTCTTTGTTTTCCCTGCATCTTGGCCCATTCTATGATTGGTTAAGAAGCTGTTCATTTTTTCTTCTGAATGTATTATAAATCTTTCTTTCCTGTATGTAAATGAAACACCTTCTATTTTTTCCCATTTGTATTTAATATTTTTTGTCTTAGAAATTCTGTTAGTGTCATGTAGTCTCTTCTTTTCCTTAGCATTTGTGTTGGAATTACTTTGTATATTTTTACCTCTTTTCCCTCTATCTCTAATTTTTTTTTATTGAAATTTGTCTCAAGAATCAGGTCTCTTACTCTCTCCCTTACAAAATAGATCATTATGTGTCTTGGTAGGTTATGGTTTTTTGCAAACTATGAATCTATTCTATACATATTATCTATTTCTAGATCCAGTTGTTCTCCAGACCACTCAGTGAATTGGACTACAGCAGGGATAATTCTTGTATTTAGATTTTCATTTAATTGTTCTCCCATGCCTCTTAATTTCAATGCTTTCCTTTGGAGTAGTAGCTCTAATTGTGCTTTATAATACTCACCTTGTTGTTTTCCTTCTAAACTATTTGTTCTTTTCCTTATTGCAACTTCTACTTCTTGGACTTCAGTTACTTTTTTATTCAATACTTTCATTTCTGTAATTTTTGCTAAGGTATCTTTGAACAAATTTATCTCTTTTTGAATATCTGTTTTAATTTTTTTTCTCTCGAGCCCTTTATGTTATCTCTGATTTTATGTCCATTCCTATTTTCCTAATTTCTTCTAACAGAGAGAAATTAGTATATGCTACTTTTTCTTGTTCTTTGGCCATTGTGATTTCTATTTGCGGGATGGTTTTAACTTCCTCTTGGTTCTGTTCTATTGCTTTATTTGCCATGTGAAGAGCAGGCTGTTTATGTAGCCTCTGCTGCTGCCTTGGCTCTCTCTCTTGGCTCTCTCTCATTCTACATAAGATGCTAACAGCATTTGCTATGTCAGGTCTGTTGAAGTTGGCAATGTATAGGAGTTTTCCAACTGCAGTCCTAGACTTTTCTCCATTTTGTGAAGGAAGAAGCTTCCATCACTGCCTCTTTGCATTTGCACTCCAAGATAGTGTGAGATGTCTCCCAGATTCTTACTGTCAATCTTTTTCTTGAGATGCTGGATTATGTCTTCACTATTTGATTTGTTCTCAGTGCACAGGATCAAATCATCAACATATCTTGTGATGAAATGCATCTGAATTAGGAGAAACATTTAAATTTAAAGAAGCTGTTGTTCTTGGAAGTACTGACTTCATGGAGGAGGATATAGAAAAAATTATAGAAGAGCTTGGAAAAGAATTTAAAGGAAAT
>CM034708.1:75454674-75486069 GCA_020142125.1 Phrynosoma platyrhinos | reverse complement strand
CCTGTCTTCCTGGAAACTGCAATACAATTGGGGTTATGTATGAGGCACATATTTCTGTGTAGAAAGAACATCCAAGGAGAACATGACTAATATTTTCAATTTCTTCCATGCCACAAGGACAGTATCTGTGCTGGTAGGGGTTTTTTTTATATCTACCTTCCAGAACTGATGATGGTAAAATATTAAATCTTGCAAGCATGAAAGCTCTCCTAAACTTCAAAACGCTCAAGTGGTCAAAGTATTTGGCATGTTTGCCTGGTCTGCTAGATTCTCTAATGCAATGCAGTGTTGATTTGTTTAGATGCATTTGGAAATCAATATCCTTTATACACTGAGATATGGCAGATTTTGCTTTATCATACCCTAAAGTAACTATAGCTGCTGGTGAAAATCCAAGTGAGAAGAGTTTTGATGTGAGAGATTCCTTCCAAGAGGAAGGAAAAGAATCCATCAGGATTAATGGCACCAGTCTGACCGGGACAAAAAGCATTTTGAGCCACTGGTTGAATTTGGGTATCCATATACGGGCTTCAATAGACAGCAAACCTAATTCTAAACAGAGAGTGACATTGGAGACACAATTTGGAATACCTAGAATTGTTCTTAAGAATTTAGTTTGAACTGTCTCAAAGGGAGCTATGGAATTAAAAGTACATACCTCAGTTCCATATAATAGTTGTGCTAAGATCTTAACTACAAAAACTTGAAGAGCTGCTGATATAATCTGACCTCCCTTATTATAGTAAAAGAAACATAAGGCTTTAGCATTTCTTTGTGTGTCGATGACAGCATTTTTTTTGATGAAGTTTAGTGGTTCCTTTGTCATTAAACATAATGCCCAGATATTTGTAAGAGGATACTTGCTCCATACAATTTTTATCTAGTTTCCATTTATATTGGAGCCAACTCTTAGAATAGACCATTACTTTAGTTTTGTTATAATTAATTTTTAAGGCATCGTTTGCACAGTGGATTGCCAGTGGTCTTAGGAGTCTGTTTAAACCTACCCTTGTGATGGACATTATATCATCTGCATAGGCAAGTATAGACAGGGGCTTATTTGACAAGGTCGGGGAGTGAGCTGGTATTTTTGATAAAGTCGAAATCAAAGAATTAATATAAAAATTAAAAAGGGTGGGTGCCAAAACACAACCTTGCCTGACTCCATTAGGAGTATAAAAAAAATTTATGCTGACCGAATGGTCGTAATAAAGAATTATTATTATCATTAGGAGTATAAATAGGTCTTGTCGTATTGCCCCTATTGTTACATCGTATTACTACGTGAGAGTTCTCATGCAATCTACGGATTAGAATTCATAGACGTTTATCAATATTGGTAGCCTCGAGTTTTTTCCAGAGCCTGTCCCTTGGAACTTCTGTTTGAAGAAATTAAATATAATTGAATTTAAGAGATTTCTGAAACATGTTTTCAAAGAAGTAGCTGTGTTAGTCTTGTGCAGCATAAAAATGGGGAAGGGTGGGGAAGGAGAAAAAGAAATAAGGATCTGTGCTTTGGGATGCTTGAGAGGGCCCTGCTTAAAAAAAGAAATGGATTGGATCATGAGACTTGACATGTTAGTCATCCATGGTCTAAATGTGAGTTTAGAGTACATCCATCTACTTTAAAATATGTGTTTTCTAGACTGCTGTAGAATTGCTATGGTACAGATTGCTCAATGCTATGGAATTGTGGGATTTGTTCCTTTGTGAGATATTTAGCCTTGTCTGTCACAGAGCTCTAATGCCACAACAAACTACAAATCCCAAGATTCCATAGGGTGAAGCCATTAAAGTTAAAGTAATGCCAAACTTCTTTAATTCTGCAGTGTGGCAGAAGCTTACCTAGGCTGAAACATGTTTGATTAAAAATATCTTTTTCAACACCTTGAGATTTTGTCTCTTCTCCACATTCCTTCTATTGGATGATACCAGTCCTCTTCATTTTTTGTATGTTTATATCACCAAAAACACTGTTACTGTGTTCAGAGAAGGGCAGAATGCCTTGGGTGGCTTAATTCTAATCTGCACTTTAGTTTGAGCAATGTGGACCGGTCATTTCATATAGGAGTTGACAGAGACTGCATTTGGACATTTCAGGGTAAAAACAACCCTCTCTTCCTTTCTTTCCCCCAGTTTGGCATTTAAGAAGAAAGGGGGATTTTTGATCACTAGCTTTCTAGCTAGGCTGGCAGGGAGAAGACAAGGCTCTTGGACCTCCAGCCAATCTGGGCTGCCATAGAAGAATAAAGCAGGAAAAATGAGGATCATGTGGTAATAACAGCTGTAATAGTTCTTGCACAATGAAAAAGAAGGACATATTCTATCTCAGCAGTATGCAAGAGCCATTATAACTGTGATTATCTCCCTCTTTCCTTCCTCCTTTTTTCCATGGCAAGGAAGCACAGAGATTTATGTGTGTGCCCATATATATCTGGGTGAATCACCAAAAATGGACAGCATCTATAATGGCTGCTTTTCATAAAGAGGGAGTAGGGGATGTGGAGGGTGAACCTGCTTCTTTTTCCAAGGCCAGTAAACTTCTGTGGGTAACTGTGGAGGGGGCAGGGGGCATTTTTTTGCCATCACAGCCATCTTGGAGACCACACTGGTGCAGCCAATATGATGAGGATCATTTTTGGCTGCTTGAAGGAATTTGGACCATGTGGAAGTTTGGCGGTTATGGGAGGTAAAACTACTGCAGCGTGCAATGGTTTTGACCCATTTGGGGTGGGAAATTGCCCAATTTATTTTTTTAATGGGGAGAGTCTAGGTGTTTGGGAGTGTTTCAGGGCTGTAAATTGGAGCCCCAAGATCTGCATATGGTCCACAAGTAACAGTTCACCTATCCTGCCCTAATCTATGTTTCTGCTCCCCCCAACCTTTACATGCCACAGAGAGTAGCTGGAAACAGGAGTGTTATAGTCATTACCATCCAAATGATTACTAATTAGATACTACATTCTGCTGACTGTTCTGGTATAAGGAATGGCTATTTGGCAGCTATGAACAGGCACCACTCTGAGTTTGGTGCCCATTACCTCTGTTGGCTTCCTGCCCACAGAGAAAGGTATGAGGAAAAATCTCCTTTCTTCTCTTTCCACTCCTATAGACTTTATTACACAAGACTATAAAAGCAGAATTTCAACAGGATAAAAGCATTTTTAGTACTTGTCATATGACTCTACGGTCATCCTGCAGCTGCCTTGCATTCCATTCAATACTTTATTGCACATTTTCATTGGTGGACAAAGGGCCTTTGCAGACTGCCAGAAATACTGCAAATTGAGTCCACTTTAAGGGTTAGGGTTAGTGCTAGGGAATCATGGGAATTGGGGTTTTTTCTGAGACATTGAGCCTTCTCTGTCAGAGAGCTCTGGTGCCACAATAAAATACAGTTCCCATGATTGTCTAACCCTAACCCCAACCCTTAAAGTGGACTCAATTTGCATTATTTCTAGCAGTCTGCAAAGGCCCAAAGTCAACAGAATCTCAGGGCCTCAGCAGACGGCTTAAAAAACCGTCCTGGAGGCAGGGAAGAGGAGGGGCAGCCGCACGCTCGGCACCCCTTCCTCCTCCCGAGGTCGCCCTCAGAGCCGCCGGCACTCCGCACGGCCAGTGCTCCGAGGGCAACCTCCCGCCACAGCGTCCGGACACGCTGCGGTGGAAAAGTCAGTGAAAGTGCGCCGCAAGCTTTTGCGGCGCACTTTCACTGACTTGTGAAATGAGTGCTATTTTAGCACTCCTTTCAGGGATGGGAAAGGTGCGCCACAGGATCGAGGCATGGGGATGCCTCAGTCCCGCGGCGCACCTTCCCAGGGTGGCCCTGTGCCGCCAGTCTGCTTCCCCCTTCAATCTCATTGCTATTCCATTATTGCATTTGTGCAATAGGTCCCTTCTGCTGCAGTATTACTTCTCAGGCAGTCACGTGGTGTAAGTGGTCATGATTCTGCTCCTCTCCATCTCTCTTCCTTTACCCTCACAGTGATTGCTGCTCCCAGCAGCTTCTCAAAACCAGCTGCCTGTGCACATTCACACAGTAGCCAGCTTGTTTGTCTCCCCTTCCTTCTAAAGTGCATGATTGTTTGTCTCCCCTTCCTTCTAAAGTGCAGGGCTTCTGTGTGAATGTGCACACATCAGTCCTGCTCTTCAGGAGAGGGGAGGAGGAATAATCACAGCTGCCAACCTCTTCCAGAATCCGACTGCTGTGTGCACATTCAGTTAGTATTGGGAGGCAGTAGGCAGCCGCGATTGTTCATTCCCCCCTTCCACCTGGAAAGCAGCATTTAGCAATGCAGAAAAAGATCACATGACCATGAATTGCCAAAGTACTGTCATGGGGGAAAGTGTGATAAGAAATGAAGCCAAATCAATATGTTTCCCTTCTTAAACTTGCTCAGTTGTGGTGGTGCAGAAAGCTGGTGTGATAAAGTCCTACATCTCCACACACCATTCAGCCAGTGAACTACTTCACTGGTTATCAGTGGTTCTGTAGTAGGTTTTAGTTCCTTTTCATTGATGCATTTGCTTCCTGCCTGCCTGCCTGCCTGCTTTCTTTGCTAACTACAGCACAAAGTCATTGTTCTTTTATATATCTCACTAAACCCAGATGGAAATGATCAGAGAAATTTCAACTCCCCTGGTTTGTTTTTGTTTTTAAAGAGCACTTCTGTGTGTAAAAGTTCATCTAATTTTAAGCAACCTTCCTAGCAAATTTCAGAAATATGAAAAATCCTATAATAATTATTGCACAATGTGCTTCATCATTCAGGTGGATGTTACTGTCATTTTTTTTAAAAAAAATCATTCTTCAGCAGTTTTGTTATTGTTGTTATTACCTTCTAAGTCTCAATACAGAAATATTTCATAACTGCAGGTAGGAGCTTCCACCCTTCTCCTGTTAATGCTTGCTTACATTTTAAACAGGAAAGCTATAATTTATAGACATCTGCCTGGGTGCCTTTCCAATTTGAAGTGAAAACCATGTATTTTGAACTAAAGTAACATTCCTAAAATGGGCACATTCTGTGATAATGAGTGTATTACTTGCTAAGCTTTGTTTGACCACTTATATTCTACATGGGAATAAAATGAGCTGCATCTCAGAGGCTCTGTGAAGAGAATTAAAATAGGAGGAGCAAGCAGCTTTTGTTAATATTGACACTGTTGTGTGCCAAACATTTTTAAAAACACCTGTTGAATCAGAATACAAGTTCTGCAGTCTTTTTGAACATGGTCACCCAGATGTGAGAAGCTCATAAGTAGTGCATGAAAGCACCATTCATTCTATTTAATGCTAGCATTTGTTTTTCAAAAGCATTTTGAAAATCCTTTAGATGGTACATTAAGGGCACATCCTCAGTGTGGCTTTGTTGTTGTTGTTGTTGTTGTTGTTTGCCTTCCAGTCATTTCTTATTTATGGTGACCCTAGGGTGACCCTATCATAGGGTTTTCTTGGCAAGATTTTTTCAGAGAAAGTTTACCGTTGCCTTCCCCTGAGGCTGAGAGCATGTGGCTTATCCAAGGTTGCCCATTGGGTTTCATGGCCCAGCAAGGAATTGAATCCTCATCTCCAGAGTTATAGTCCAACACACAAACCTCTATATCACACTGGCTCTCCAATGTGGCTTTAGGAGAAGATTAGAAGCACGTAATTCCAGGAACTATTTGATTGCTACCCATCTCAGGTAGCCAACGTTTGGGACTTCAACAACTAGCTATGCTTTTTCAATATCTGTTCCAAGCTAGGTGCCCCCCAGAGTTAGCAGAAGATATTGTTCTGTGTGCATGAAGGACAAATTGTCATCTCCCCATTTCATGCACATAAACTACTAGTACTGGCAATTGAATCTTAATTCAGATCTGGCAATGAAATCATGTCTTCCACTATAACTGATGCAGCAGGTCAGTTTAGACATTCAGAAAGAGTGTGTGACACTCCAGCATAGTGGAATGGCTAGAATGTTAATGAGGAACAACAACAGGGAAGGGAAATACCACCGCCATCTCCCAGAAACTACTGCCTGAGGTAGGCAGGTACCTATCTAACTAGCTACTGCCAAGAGTAGTTAGCTACTTTTTCCCATCAACTACTTCCTAAAGCAGCAACTGCAACTTTACTCTGCCTAATTATTACCAATAGGAAATTACCATCAGGAAATGGTAAGAAATGTAAAAGGGACTGAAACAGTTTTTATCAAAGGGGATAGGTTGAAAAGGAGATATATGGCCTTTGCAGACTGCCAGAAATAGTGCACATTAAATTGAGGCACTGCCCTGGCTCAGTGCTAGGGAATCATGGGAACTGTAATTTATTGTGGCACCAGAGCTCTCTGACAGAGAAGGCTCAATGTTCCAGAAAAAAATACAATTCCCATGACTCCCTAGCACTGAGCCAGGGCAGTGCCTCAATTTAATTTGCACTATTTCTGGCAGTCTGCAAAGGACCATAATCTGATTTACAGGCTACCCATCCCATCTATCCTGAATTAGGGTTTCTTGTTCCCATATGGACAGGTTTGATTACATCTTTGAACAAACTAGGCAAGGCTAGTTTGTTCAAGAATTTAAACCACGAGTCATTGCTGGAATGGGTGAGTGAGTAGGATTGAAGGGCAGAGTGGTCAATAGGTGAAAGATTGTCAGTTTTGTTTTTCATCTTTGCATAATGCTATGTGCAATGATGGTGGAACAGAAAATAGAGCTGAAATATAGCAGGTATTATTTTACCACCCACTCTGTTTTCTGCTACCCATGTCAGTTAAAAATTAATCATGCAAGCACAAACACAGAGAGACACTATGGATGCTTGAGATGACTTGAGCTCTAAGCAACTTTCACTAAACCATCTCCATGTCACCTTAGGGTGTTGCAGCAGTTCAGCCTGCTTTGATTATTTTTGGGTTGCACAAATTTTTAGAGATGTTTATTTAGAAATAAACCCCACTGAGCATAGTATGGCATTCCTGATCCTCAACAAGTTTAGGATTTGTAAACTTAACAGACACATAAACTCTTTCTATATGGCTCACATACTATATATTCTTGCCATCTTTTGGATTTCAGCCACTAGCTTTGGGTGGCTTCAAAGGTAAAGGTAAACGTATTCCCTGTTGACAAGGTTTTCAAGTTGTGTCCGACCATAGGGGGTGGCGCTCATCTCCATTACTAAGCTAAAGAGCCAGCATTGTCAGAGACTACTCTGTGATCATGTGGCCAGTATGATTGCACAGAACACTGTTTACCTTCCCACCGAAGTGGTACCTATTTATCTACTTGTATTTGCATGCTTTTGAACTGCTAGATTGGCAGTAAAGTAGGCTTTCCTTTAGTTTACTTTGCTTCCAAACTGCTAGGTTGGCAGTAAATTAGGCTTTAGGAATGTGAAAAAAATTCTCTGAATGTTTGAGTCTTGCTGAGACAGCTTGTCAAGGTTTGTCAACCTCTCTGAAACATCTCACATCCAGTGTCAGAATAAGGGAAGTTCTCTTGTTTTCCTCAAAAGTGTTTTTGTTTGTTTCAATTTTTCTACAGAAAGCCATTGTCTTTTCCTTTTATAAATCGAAGCATACACACAAAGGAAGTGTAGTGCTGGCTCATGGATCAAAAAGATGCAAGAAAATCATCTGATGCTTCTGAGTCAGGGGTGGATATAGTGCAATTCATGGGCTGTATGTAGGCCCTGATGGCCCCACCAGTTCCCTCCCCCCATCCTTCAATTCTTTTTACAAAAATAAGTGTGACAATTTCAGGAGTTTTTGCTGCAAAGCCACACAGAGAATTCATCCCACAAATACATGAAAACACACAAAATTCCCCCATCTCATCACCCCAGGGACCACAGAGCCCCATACTATCTCCCAAAAACCTCTGTTTTCCTCTGCAGTACCTTTCAAAATAGTGACAGTAAGTAACACAATGTCACATTCTTTCATTTTGAGAGACACTGCACAGGAAAACAGAGATATTTGAGCTTGCTCAGGGGAGGGGCAGCTTACAGGGGAGTCTGGGGCCTCATTCTCTCTTGCTTTTAAATCGGTTTGTGATTCGTATTGACATCAGGTCACGGATTCAATTCAGGCTGATGTGTAGTTCCCACTATATAAGCAAATTATGTCTTTATTCCAAGTTCCCACTAGTGGGAATAAGTCCGTGCTTCAAAATGGAGAATGCTTCTGGATAGAAGGCTGAAAGGTAGGACTGTGTCCTGGAAAAGGAGGACCTGTGGTTACCTGTTGTGGAAGCCACTAAGCCCCTGATTGCAAATGGGTGGAAGACTGCTTCTCTCCCATCCCATTCAATTCTATAAGGATTCCATTCCAATTGCAAACATTATAAAATGTACTGAAATATCACAAAGAAAAGGGAAAGGGAAAAAGCAAAATGAGAACAAGAAAAACACAATTGAAAATGAACTTCACTAGGAATAAATTAATGAGTAAATCATACCAATGAAGAAAAATATGGATAGTGTAGAACCAGGCAAATTTTCCTTTGGTCCAACTCCTATTGAATGTTGACTAACCATTCAATGATTTATCAATGAGTTTATTCTAGTTTGGATTAAGATTTAGGCTATTGTGTTATGCTTATTAAAAAAGAGAACAATATTAAAGAATCAAAGGGTCACTATATTAAAGAACTCTTAGCTGATTTATCACATTGGTTTTAGGGGGGATGCAGACCAGGGCGTCCAGGACGCCCTGGTCCAGAGCGCCGCGGGGCCATGGCAGCCACACCGCGGCGCTCCTGCGGCGTCCCTGGAAGGAGCGCTAAATCAGCGCTCCTTCCTCAAAACAGGAAAAGTGTGCCCTAAAAGCGTCGGGCGCACTTTCCCTGTCTTTTCCGCCGCAGCACGTCCAGTCGCTGCGGCGGGAGGTTGTCCCCGGAGCGCCAGCCATGCGGAGGGCCGGCGGCTCCGAGGACGACCTTAGGGAGAAGAAGGAGCACCGCGCGCGCGGCTGCTCCTCCTCTTCCTGGCCTCAGAGACAGCTCAATAAGCCGTCTGCCGAGGCCCTCAGTTAACCAGGCTAAAATTGGATTTTGCATCTGTATAGGTTTTCATGATTTAAAACCCTGATTTTCCTGTGATATGCATCAAACAAGAAAGTTAAATAGAAACAGAGGTTCCATTGTGCAGAGGTTTGTCCTTTACAAATAGAGGGTGACAAGGATAGTGATGGAGAGAGTGGAGGATATGATCTGATAGTAACTACTACTACTCCTTGTGTGTAAAGTGGAACATTTTAATAGGTCTACCTTAAGCCAAATGTCATTTGCCATTAATCCAGCTCCAGAACAGATAGATCTTCATAATAAGGTTTTTATTTAAAATTGCATAGTAAAGAGAAAAACTATTTACAAGCCCATCATGCAAGTTTGAAGGTCTTGAACACACACAGAGAAGACAGCGCGATAAATTGTAACAAAGGAAACTCTTAAGCCAAAAAACTCCTCCCATGGGTGGATACCTCCATAGACAATTGGCTGAATTGCCTCTAACCCAGCCTCTTGCTGTGAGTCATGTGTCATGTGATCCTGGTTCCCAGACAACAAAGATGAGCTCACTGTTTATGTCTTGTCTGCCTGTGTTTCCAGACACTGACCTTGTGTGAAATGTTTACACTTTGCACCTGCAGGCCCAAAATCTTTCCATTAGAAATTTCCCCACATCTGTACATTTCCACTTTTGACTATATATCCCAATACTCCTAACATCTTATTCATAGGGTCACTATAGGTCAAAGCTGATCTGATGGAAATTAACAACAACATGCAAGACCCAAACAGGACTGCTGTTGATAAGGAAGACTCTGTGGGGGGGTCCCATTCACAAGGCCACCTCACAGCAAATAACAAAAAGAACAACCATGTATACATGTGCAACAAGGAAATTGAATTAAATTCTGTAGACTAGGAACAAGAATTGTGCAGCTACCTAGAAGGTATTTGACCATAGTTTAGTGCTTTCCTCCCATGGATATAAAAATATATTGAAGGCCACATGATGCTCACCTCTGTTCTACAAACTTACCTGAAAGTAGTTCCCAATGAATTCAGTGGGACTGTGAGTAGGCAGCCTGGCATTGTGCTTAAGTGCAGTTGGATGATGCAGGTATGTTTGTTGTTGTCCCTTTAAATTGTTTCTGATTTATGGCAGCCCTAAGGCAAATCTATCATGGGGTTTTCTGAGGCTGAGCATGTGTGACTTGCCTAAGGTCACCCAGTCAATTTCCAAGGCCAAGCGGGAATTTGAATCTTCATCTCCAGAGTCATAGTCCAGTGCTCCAATCACTACACCATGCTGGCTCCTTACTTAGTATGTACTTAACATGATTTCAGATAGTATTTCCACAGCAGCATACTTACCCATACAACATGCTGCCAACTATTAAATTAAGATAATGTTCTTTTCCATTGTTTGAAAATACTTGCAAGTGAACAAAGCTAGTTTTTCAGTCCTCCCTTTTGGAAAACATTGTAAATAATAACCAAGCAACTAAATTCATTATTTAATCAAGATGCTGAAGTTTCAACATTGTATTGCAATGATATTTACATACTATCAGCAGGATGCTACAATATGAGACACATTTATGAGATTGCCATATAAAATTGTTAAATGTCTAAAAGCTTTGATTGACAATAGAAACACTCCCAGGAATACTCTAGGAAAACAAAATAAAAAAATACTCACATTTATGCATCTGAACAGGAGGGATCAACACTACAATGTTTTGTTTCATGTCTCACTTATCTATTATTGATTCATGATGTTAGCTCCCTGTGGAAATTCTGTGGAAATTTATTTCTTCTGTTTTGCTCCTTTCAGACTGCATGAAATACTGGAGCTGACCAAAGATCTAGTCCTACAGAAGTGAACAATGTGCCTATGGAAAACTCAGGAGCATGACTTGAGATCAATATCCATCTCACATTCTTGTTCCTCTCTAGCTGGTTTTAAGAGGAACATTGACTTTGAACTTGAGATCTTACTACAGTACTGTCAAGACTGTCACCAGAAGTCAGGGGCCAGAAGGTAGGGGTCAGAAAAAAAACCTCTTCAATACTCCCCTTTGCTTCATGGTAATGATCTCCTCTGCATTTGATTGCTACCACCAATCCCAATGAATTATGTCCCTAATAGTCAGAGAGAAGTACTGGGGGCCTTTCCACAGGTAGAGGTGCTAAATGGTCACAGTAAGCATAAAATAGTCTGATGTCCTTTCTTCCATGTCCCAGGGCTCCCTCCACTTTTGAATGATACCATGATTTGTTTCTGCAGTTTAACTGCACATCATTCGACATATTATAATCAATGGGATAGTCAATGGGAACAAGAAACCATTGTTACAATAGTCAGTGGGGATGAAGTTGTAGTCTTTGGGACAATCAATATTATAGTCAGAAACAAAATATACTATTGTCAATAGTGCAGTCATTAAGCAATGTCAATTCAAGCACATTTTAGGTTGGTTTACATACAAATATAAATTCAATCATTAATCAAGAATAAGAGGAAGTTGTTTGTTAATAATGAGTGAGAGTTTTTTTATTTTTTTAATTGTGACAATCTTTCTAAATAATAATAGCATTTGAATACAATAAAAATGGAAAATAGTCCATTTTTATCAAGTTTCTCATTGAAGAGTTCCACTAAGTACTATTCCCTTCACCTTAAGCTACATTCCTTGTGTAAGTAGCCTTCAAGTATTTGTACAAACTGAGAAGTGGCCCTTGGACCCATAGAAGTGTCTACCTCAGTTCTAAATTATGTCTTTTCCCAATTCTAACCTCATTTCCTGAAAAGAGAGATTAGATTCCCCAGCTGCCAAACTCATCTGTCAGGTCTGTCACCCTGGAGCCATGCCATTAACAACAGAACAATACCTATTCAACACAGAACAACACACAGTTCACCTGGGAACCACTCCTCCCTACCCAGGGTCTCACAGTATATACAGACCCACTCTCTTCTATTCCAGTTTTCTCTGAAAATGCCAGCCACAGATGCTGGCAAAATGTCAGAAAGAAACCCTGCTAGAACATGGCCACACAGCCCAAAAAACCCACAAAAAAACTATCATCTGTCATTCTCCAGAGGTTGACTTTGCCTGGGAGTTGCCTTTGCAGTCAGAGGCACACAAACACTGATCACCTTCTCTGTTGTTGTTATGTGCCTTCAAATCATTTCCAGCTTGTGACAATCCTAAGGCAAACCTATCATAGGGTTTTCAAGGGCTGAGCGTGTGTGGTTTATCCAAGGTCACACAGTGGATTTTCATAACCAAACAGGGGAATCAAACCCTGATCTCCAGAGTTATAGTTCAACACTCAAATCACTACATCATGCTGTTTTTCTCCTTTCTCCCTCACCCACAAAACCAGTATTGAAGTGGGATATTTCATTTAAATGGAAGAAAATACTGAATGTTAGATTACTGAGTGTTGTAAGCAACTATAAAGAGAAAGAACACATGGGATCCCTCCTTTGGGCACAATGTTAGAGCTAAAGAAAATAATATCCAATTGGTAGCCAAAAGAAGCCCCTGAAAAGTGTAATTACATTTATTTATTTATTTGTCTGGAGTATTTATACCCTGCTCTTCAACTACAAAGGCTCAAAGGCTTACAAATGGTTAATTAAACGATTCCCTGCCATCAGGCTTACAATCTAAAAAGACATGACACAAAAGGAGAAGGGAAGGGTGGTGGGGAAGGGGAACAGGTCCAGCAAGTCATCTCTCCCTCTGAGGCCTGGGCCATGGCAGATGGACTGGAGGGAGGGCTCTTCTTCTTAGTCCAAATCTAGGCCCGATGGAGCTGGTCCTGCATCGTTCCCTCTGAGGTTAGAATGTTAATTTCATTGTATCTAAGCTGAGCATTCTAACTATTCATTCCTCTGTAGATCTCAATCCTTCCTGAAACAAGAACTGATTGGAGAGCCTTGGTTCTTATGTTTGGCTTACCTAATAACTTCATCAACCATGTCAACTCAAACTTATGTGGACCATAATCTCCATGATCACCTTTATTATCTTAACCCTCTGAAGGTAGTAAATGTAAATTGTAATGTTTGGATAAATTGTACAGCTTTCTCTTATTCACTGCAACTATCAAAAGACCCTTAAGGATAACATTACAGTAGTTCTGTACCCATTCACCCAGAAGCAAACTCAATAGAAGTCAATGAAATTTAGTTCTGAACAGATACAGAGGATTGTGAAGTAGACCAACACTCATCTGAGTTTTGGATTCCCAAGATTTCTTTAAAATTGTGGAGAAAAAGAGAAATGCAGCCCCTACAAGATTTCCTCAAATGCTGGCTACTGTTTCTCCTCAGCAAAGCAGTATTGGGAAACCCTGACTTTCATAGAAGTAATAGCAACCAGGAGGAAGATTCTTGAATCTTCCCTTGAACATTACTTTCATCCAGCTATTACTCTTTGATCCACCAAGCTTCAAGACTATTGTGAATGATAGAGACAGAGAAACAGGACTGGGAAAAGGTGTGGGTTATGTGGGTGGGGTCTACAGGAGAAATTATATTTGGCAAATGTATCTCAGTCCCATCGTCTCACATCTTGACCTTCTTGCTTTGACCCAAAATAGATGGCTCAAACAGAGATTACAGAGTGGCCAAGTGGCCACCCAATTTGTAGTATTCCTATGCATATGGAGGTCAACTTTTTGTTACTCAAGGCATGTTTTACCAAGATTATTAACGTATTCCTTTTGAGTAAACACAGCAAGGAAATAGTTCACTAAAAAATCATTGGGGCAATGCTGACATGGTAACACAGGAGAAGCACCACAATATAACAGAGAATCATACCAAGTGAGGAATTATCATACCAAGTCACCAAATTATTGACCACTTTCCTTGGAGCCTGTTATGTTCAAAAATCAGGATATGTGTGCATGTATTAGATACAGGTGAGAATTTTGTTTCAGTTCAGTTTGGATCCAAATGTACCAAAATTCACAAAACCTGAATGTGAGGGAAAGCAAAGCTGGCAGAAGTCCCATCTCCTAGAACAGGTGTCGGGTCAACAACTTACGGAAGTTGGAAGGCCAAACGGCTCTGGTGCCTTGTAAAATTTGCATGGTGCCAGCGCTGGTGCTGGTGGGCCTTCCAAAATGCAAATTTGCATGGCGCTGGTGCCGTTTGGCCTTCCAAAATGGAGCCCGCTGCTGTGCGCATGCGTGATGCAGAGTGCCATTTGGGAAGGCCCAACGGCGACAGCACCGTGCGAATTCGCATGGCACCATCGCTGTTGGGCCTTCCCAAATGGTGCCCCACATCATGCGCATGTGCACATGACACAGAGCGCCATTTTGGAAGCCATTTGGAGTGCTGTTGGGCATTCCAAAATGGCACCCCCATTTCCCCCCAACACCATTTCCCCCCCCAGCCCCCAGCAATAAAAAGTTGCTGATCCCTGTCCTAGAATGATCAAGAAATTTTTTAAAGAATTTTTTTTATTGATTCCAAGGATTTAAATCCTTGAAATAAAAAATTATTTATGATTAGAATCTCCCCAAACATGAATCTACATTTGAATATGGCAGAAAGAGAAACTGGTAGAATTGCTAGTCCCTAAGAAGTGGAAGAATAATGCATACCCCTCCCTACTTGTCACATCTTCCCACTCTTGGAGCCATTTTTTACTTCAGATGCTGAATTGTAGAGAAGTGGCAGCTGACTGTCAGGGCGTGATGCAGAAATGCAGCATCTAATGCTGGTCTAAAATGAAAAGGAGAGAAGGAGGTTGCATGGTGTCCTAGGGAACTGTAAAGGCACTATTGTCTGCCAAGCTCTCAAAGAATCTGTTAAGATAAAAAAAGCAGCTAAACAAAGCAGCTAAACAAAGCAAGTGCTGGACACCCAATAAGTCTTTAGCATTAGTCTTTCTCATTGAAATGGAAAGTATTTTTCTTAAAATCATGGCTTCATAACAGATAATTCGATTGTCCTGAAAACTGGCATGTTAAAATATATACTCACTTACAGAGCAGGATTTATAGGTTATAATAACAACACAGAGATGAATCTTTTATAAAGAGAAACAATTTAACATAATGAGAATACATCAGGCGATTAGATACAACTTAATAGACAAATTGTAGTTAAGCTAAAATGAAAAGCACAGAAGTCAATATGTAACGGCTTAGAACATTTTTATTGACATAAACAGCTTACAGTTTCTTCTCAGAAAATGTCTGTTTGAGGTTGTTTCTCTTCCCATCCAAAAGATAAGATGAAAGTTATTGAACAATGTGTTAGCCAATTGGATTCTTGTTTAATGGACTATCTCTGTTGTATGTACATTTGAGAAAGAACAGGATTCAGCAATACTGATAATATTGGCAGAGCAGTTTCTGACCCCTGCCAAGAAGTTGGTGGGGACAGTAAAAATATCCATTGGCAACAAGAACACATCTGCTTCATAGGTCCCAATCACAACTGTTAAAAAGAAAAAAGAAAATAGAAGAAGCTTTATGAGTATATCTGGGGCCCCTTCCATATTATACAATGTTATCACTATGATTCTACATTAATGGTCACAGTTGCATCCTATGGGATCTTGGGGTTTCTGGCTACAAAACTAAATATGATGTAGCCATGCCAGTTCAAGTGAAATCATAGTATTATAATTATGTAAGGTGAAAAGGCCTCTATACCACAACAGCGTTCTGGCTGGTAGTAGGCCCTGAAACAGATCATTCCTATGGGAGAGCATACATGAGACAGATGTGGTCTTGGACCTACTGAATGTAAAGGGTTCCCAGACTGGGGGGATAAAGATTTTCTTAACTCCAGCTTGGAGATGGCATAATTAAAATGTTGTATTGAAATCAAAAGAAAATTTAAACATACTGGACAAAACAAAAACAAAGTTGTTCATTATGACCCTTGAGATTCCAACTCAGAGGACTTTGGAAATGATTAACACTTTACAGCTCCTCTCTCCCATTGGTATTTTATTTTAATCCAGGAGGATAGTAGAGAAATACCAATACTGCCACTTGAGAAAGTATTACAAAACATTGAACAAGTTTCTGTTTTCTCTGACTGTACTAGGAAGACTTACCAATTGTACACTGCATACAGAACACATTCTCTTGGTTATAAAAAATAATTCATGTTGACAACTGTTCATAGATTAGTGTTACCTATATCCTTCAAGCTATAGTATCAAGAACTATGCCCTTTTACTGATTTTGGCAATTTGTACAGCAGCATGAGCCACAAAGGCATTCCCATCTCCTTTCAAAAAGCACATTTTTATAACTTTTTACACTTTGCTTCATCTTTATCTTTTCTGTTATTTTCATCAGGGCAACAAACACTGAAAAGACTTTTCTTCAAA
This sequence comes from Phrynosoma platyrhinos, assembly GCA_020142125.1. Classification (NCBI taxonomy): domain Eukaryota; kingdom Metazoa; phylum Chordata; class Lepidosauria; order Squamata; family Phrynosomatidae; genus Phrynosoma; species Phrynosoma platyrhinos. The sequence goes on along the minus strand of CM034708.1, from coordinate 75,469,696 downwards.
ATATTTAATTAGAAACCAGGGGATAATTCCCACTAGGAGGTAGCATTTATTTTTTTTTTTCAAAGCCTCATTGTACACACATAGTTTGATGGTCTGTCACCAGAAAACACTGTTTAGTTTTCCCCTCACCCCACTACAGGCCAGTTTTAATTTAGAAATAGTGAATCTTACCTTGTTTTTTAAAACCAACTGAGCTAATATAAATGGATACCATGCTGTTCAGCAAATGAAAACAGTTTTAAAATGTAATTAGAAGAAATGTGCCAATAATTATTCACTATGAGACTTCAAACTAGCCAATGTTTTCATTAACCTGAATTTAAAGAGTCACTCTTTTCACTGAGGCCAGTAACAGCTAGAAAGTCTGACAAAGTCTTTAGACTATGGGAGTCTAAGGACAATGAAGATTATCACATGTGAAAAAAGGACGGAAGCGGAGCAGATCGCTCCCATCCTTATCCCATTCTTATTGCATGATTGCGCGAAGATTATCACACATGTCTGTTAATGAAAAGTGATATGACAATTCCATTTCATTGATGGGATAATGATGAGATAAGTGTGACATCATCCGATAATCTTCATGTGATCATGCAATAAGGACAGAAGTGATTCACTTCGCTCCCATCTTTTTTCATATGTGATAATCTCCTTTGTCACATGCAGCTTTTAAACCACCATTCAAGCTAGAAAATAGCACCTTTGGCAATACTTATCACGCAACCCTATCTCCATCATGTTGCTCCCTTATTATTCACACACTGTTAGAGCACACCTTGTCATTGATGGGGAAAACCCATCAATAAGCTCCCAAATGCATTGGTGCCAGCTTCTCCTGTTCTTTTATTTTCTTTTATTTTTTTCCTTGCCCCTCCCAAAAGAAGAAATGAGAATCCCACAAAGAAAAAAAATGAGAGTCCTTCTTCATGGGAAGAGAGACAGTCTCTACTTTTTTGAGCAAATGGAGGCACCATGCCAAAGAGGAAATGACAGTCTTCTCTTTGTGAGGAGAGACTCTCTTTTCTTTTTTGGTGGAGAACTGTGAAACTATGGGCCTCTGCAGATGGGCCCTTTGTAGTGTGTTGGAGGCAGGGAAAGGGAGGGACAGCCACATGCCAGCCGCCAGCCGCCAGCCACCCCAACCCCTCCCCAAATATGTCCTGATGCCACATGCCCTTACATACGATACGTGGCATCAGGACATCCTCCCAGCATAACATCCCCATGTGCTACCCTGGAAGAGGCAAAGAAAAGCCACATGGCGGCTCTTCGGGTGGCCTTTTGGAGAATCGCGGCCACTGTGTGTGCTAGCAGGAGCCCTGATCTTCTGCTTCCCAGGGCGGCCCAGGGCCGCCCATCTGCATCCCCCCATGTCAAAGAAAACTTTAAAAAAAATTAAAAGTGAAGGAAAGACACATATGTGCACACAGGAGTCAGAAGGTCACATTATGGCAACAGTGTGAAAATCATATCACACCACCATGGATAACCAAAGTAGTGCTAAAGCATTAATGCAGCGAACGTGTGACAAAGATTGATTCAAAACCAGTACACTTCTATTATTGAACTAGCATGATTGTGGTGAGTCAGTAGGCATATGCGATAAAGTCCAAAGAACACTGTCACCTGAGTATCTGGATATCAGGAATTTGAATAAAGGGTATAATGTTACTTTCCCAATTTTCCTTTCTTCTGTATTTGAATTTGTAAACCTCACATTCTTTCTTTCAGATATGAAGAAATTAGAGAATTTTTGCAAACAATTCAATCCATTTCTGTTTAGCCTTATTGTGTTAGATGAAGTCATAGCAATGAACAAGACCTATTCCAACAACAACAACAAAAATGGAAATAAAATTCTTCCCCCTTTCCCTCAGTGAAATGCAAGAGGCATGTCTATTCCTAGCATGGAAAACATTGTACTGGATTCTGGATTTATTTATTTTTTATCATTCACCCCCCCCCCCGGTAACTTTTCCACACCCTGACCAAACCTGAATCTCCCTAAAAATCTGGACATTCCTTTTACTTCAAGTACCTTTTTTGACAATAACATCCAGTCATCCCATGTTTCCTTTTCTCACTTTCCCTTGACAAATGATGCTTTGATGCTTCCCAAAGCTGTTTATGCCCTTGCTTTTCCATTGTTACTTCAGAAAGGGCAAGTTAATTGGGGGAAATCACTTTAATCTTAGAAAGTGACAAAAGAATGTGTGCTCCTGTAGCCAAGAAGGAAGGGAAGAGACAAAAGTTAATGCAAAAATGTGGGTTTGAGTGCCAAATTTCTGATGCTATGGGTGTTCTTTAAAAAAAAATAACAACCCAAGAGCCATGTTACAATGGGTCCTTGGCTCTTCCCTTTTGCTGCAGGAATAATCAGGTTATAAAATGTTGTTGTTGCTATTATTATTTATTTCATTCATATTCTGTCATTGTTCCAATACTAGGACTCAAGGCATCTTACAAAATCAAAACAAATGCAATTTAACCAGAAAGTTACAAATAAAAACTTTCAAAAATGTATTATTAACATGCAAATAGATTGCCCATCAGTTTAAAACAATTTTTAAAAAAACAATTTAAAACATTATGTCCCATAAAAATCAGCAAAACAGCACACTATTAAATTTGCCAGCAGTCAATTTATGTGTCGCTTTGGCTCTAACTTATAGCTGGGCTGTACATTACTGTGCACTTAGGAGAAGGAAGATCTGCTTCTTTTCAGGCAGGCATAATCAATTCAGGTTTAACTATACAATTTCCTCCTTTCCATGCTGAAGTCATCTTTGAAACATCTCCACTTGTTTGCATTTTCAAAAACTTAAATCTGGAGGGGATTTCTCAGTCAGGATCATTCCAGACTAGAGTTACTGTGCTCAGAGTTTGCCCATTTTGTGTGTATGGGGGGGGCAGCATTTTCTGTGCAGAAAAAAAATGCAGAAAATACTGTTTCTTTTGAAGAAAAAGGCTGTTTTCAAGTGCTGTTTTCTGGGCACACATGCATGCGTGCATACACAAAAATCCATGTGAAATGAATTCAATGCTACAAATATTTTCATCATTTCAAACCCTCCTCAACAGGATTTGTCAACACTTGAAAAACACATTTTTACTGTTTATCTATTTTTTAAAATATATATTCTTTCCATCCCTATCCCAGATCCTGAGATTTCAAAGCCAAAGCCCAGAAAGAGACCTAGGGACAGACATTGGTGATGTCATAGGGGAAGACCCTGATGATGTTATTAAGCATGATTCAGAATAAAAGGTAAAGGTAAAGGTATTCCCCATTGACAAGGTTGTCAAGTTGTGTCTGACCATGGGGGGCCGTGCTCATCTCTGTTACTAAGCCAATGAGCCAGCATTGTCTGAGGACTGCTCTAGTGGTAATGTGGCCAGCATGACTGCACAGAATGCTGTTTAACTTCCCACCAAAGTGGCACCTATTTATCTACTTGCATTTGCATGCTTTCGAACTGCTAAGTTGGCAGAAGCTGGGACTAGTGACAGCAGCTCACCTCATCATGTGGCACCTGAGCCTCAAGCAGCTAACCTGCCAATCTTACAATCAACAGAGTCAGCATCTTAACCACTTGAGCCACTGAATCCCTGATTCAGAGTATGAAGATTATTGCACACTTAAATAAACTAGTTTACTTGGTCTGGCTTAAAAATAAATGCAGGCAGTGTCTGGATCCTATCACAAGGGTTTTGCTGCAGAAATTGCTGCCTGGGACCATCCGAGGGCCATTGCTGCTCCTGGAGCCTCTTTCTCAAGCCAAACAACTCCTGCCATGCTGAGAGCTTCAGGAGCAAGGATGGCCTCAGGATGGTCCCGGGCAGCGATTTCAGTGACAAAACCCTTGTGATAGGGTCCGGATGCTGCCCACATTTATTTTTAAGCCAGATCAGGTAAACCAGTTTATTTAAGTGTGCGATAAGCTCCTATGTTTTTTTCTCTCACACTTCAAAGTAGAGCTTGGAAAACTGTGGGCCTCGGCAGACGACTAATAGAGTCGTCTTCGAGGCCCTGAAGAGGAGGGGCAGCCGCACGAGTGGCGGCCCTTCCTCTTCCTGAGGTCGCCCTCGGAGTCGCTGGCCCTCCGCACGGCCGGCGCTCCAGGGATGACCTCACGGTGCAGCAACCACATGCGCTGCGGCGGAAGAGTCAGGGAAAGTGCGCCCACAGCTTTTAGGGCGCACTTTCCCTGACATCTAAAAGGAGCGCCAATTTGGAGCTCTGTCTGGCGGCGTCTCTGGGGCCTCCATCTGCTGAGGTCCTCAGTTTCCAATTAGATAACGATTTTCTGATTTCTTAGATTAGTGTTTTTATTTGATTCGGAGTATGTACTTCAAATAAAAACACCAATCTAAGAAATCAGAAAATAGTTATCTAATTGGAAACTGAGTTTTCCAATCTCTAAAAAACAGCTCTGTTTTTTAACATTTTCCCAAGCAATTCTTTTAAGACATGGATGTTCTAGTCCAATCACATACATTTTGAAGCAAAAAAGAAAGTTTCTCAAACTCTGCTTCTAATGAATTGGAATCCATTAAATCCACAGCAGATTCACCACCTCACTGACATGGGAGCTATCAACCATCACTTAAAATAATGGAAACATTAATCTATAGAAGAATAGCCAATTAAATAAAACATAAGGCCTATTTCCCAAATCTGCGTTTTTCAACATGTAAAGTGGTATGCAATATAGGAGTCTGGACTCATTTGGAAAAGCCAAAAAAAAATTATCTACTGCATTGTTTTAAAAGAGCCATTTCTCATGCCTTAGCTGATAATTCACCTTGAATCCTACTTCTAAATGGAAAGAAAAGTAGAAATATGGCTGTCATGTTTGCTTTCAATCTCTCTTGCAATGCTCAATTAACTCCACCTTTCTCCATTCCCTGCAAGGAGCTGTCAGTACCTTCTGGCAATGACTGTTCAAGTATACCCAAGCCCAGTAGTTTAGCTTCCCTGCATAGCAGGTCTTCAAAGCTGAAGCTTTAGGCTCAGCTGACTTCAGGCTAGGATTTTGTTCTCCCCATGGAAGAATAGTTTTGGGGTATAAAAGGTAAAGGAAGGCACAGAAGTAATGCTGTGAAACAATGATAATAACATCTGGATGGCTGGAGGCTTCTTCTTTAAAATCAGAGTCAATGAAGCTTTGACTGGAGCTGTTGATATCTGTGCATGATAGCAAGAAATTGCTCTGCAAATGAAGTTAGATAAATGAAGGAAAGGAACACACACACACACACCAGAAAGTGTATTACCCCTGAATATAAAATACATCAGAGATTGTTATAAATTAGATCTTTGGAGGCACATACCAACAATCTTGCCTTGTTTGGTAGAGTCTGACAACTCCATATAAGGCTGAATATAGCAAATCCAACCCTCATACAGCCCCATGTGAAAAACTACAGAAATTGTTGTTTAGAAAATAATGAAGGGAAATGGTTTTTAAGGGTTAACTGCTAATGCAGGTTCACCCAAATTTTAAGTGACTAATGTAGGTGACTAAGATCAACAGTTAACCACAAATTACTTGTACATTGTTGGGCCAAGAAGTGTTTGCCATCTCATAAATGAAAGTCTGTTGTATTCAATAGGGACATACTTCTTGTAAGAACCCATGGTTGTCCAACTGTTGGAGGTACCACAGTTCTATCCTATGACATAAAAGACCTTTCCAATTGTACACACACACACACACACACACACTGAGAAATACATTGTAGCACATAATAAATGCATGTGTTTTTGTAAATATGAATTGAACGGTTTTTGATAGCTGCAGGTAGTTCTCACTGAGGGACCTTTCATATGACACAGGTATATCATTATGAATTTATTTAATTCAGATATAACATTATGAATTCACTTAACAGCCATGGCTCCACCCTATTGATGCAGGGTAGAATTCTTAGCCTGAAAGCTCTTCCAGTGCCTCTCCAAAAAAACCCTAGCATTCCATAGGATGGACCCATGACAGTTAAAGGGGAGTCCTATTGTCATAACAGAACAGTGTGAAAATATCTGCCAACTGTTTGGAATATCATGGAATGTCCTAAGGGAACCTAAAAGAATCCTACATTTATCTCCACTCCGTAATATCCCCAAATTCAGATATTCAAAGAAATTGCCTCCTTCCTCCAGAATTTTTTTCTATTGTCTGACATTCACTAAAAATACCAACAAGTTTCCCATTATCCAGTGGCTAGTAGGATTCTCTCCCCCCCCCCCAACAGCATTAGAACTAATGGGTCTTATTCCCTGCAAACCATTCAAAATTGGAGAGGAAGTTGATTTCTGATTGATATGGGCATAAAGACTGCCCATCTCACTCTTTGTGCACCACATCCTGTGACTGCATGTGTGCCCTGTCAAGGATGTTTTGGAAGCCATTGGAAGCCATTGGATTACCAATGGGTGGGATATAAATAAATATTATTATTATTATTATTATTATTATTATCTAGACTCCCCAGATGGACCTTTTTTTTCTGGCAAAAAGAGAGTAAATTTCCTGGAAGAAGAAATTTACTTCCTAGGTGGGTTACAAAGGTCCCTACACCTCTTAAAGTCAAAATGATTGGCTGTTTCCCTCCAAAATTGGAGTATGAGAGTATGTGAGAATATGGCCACTTCCTTTGGGGGGCTGATTGTAGAATCCCAACAAACTTTGGGGACATCCTGGACCCACCACAATTCCTTTAGGCAGATGTTGATAGAAAAGATGAAAAAAGAAAGATAGGACATTGAGAATAGAAAGAAATGATGAGCAGAACAATTGACAAGTTCTCTTTCAGTGTGTATGTGCAAATCTTAACACAACTTTATGTATATGAAAAAAAATTATCTTAGAGCTTACGTTTATAATTCCCTTTTTTTAGGTACAATTATCCCCAGACACCAGCCATTCTGAGGAGTTGTCAGTCAAAATAAGAAATTTGTAAAAGGGAGAATGCAATTTTTATGGGTGGCTTCTAACTGTGGGTGATCAAGACACACCACCACCATCCCCCCAGAAGTCAAAATTTTACCTAGATTTTGTTTTTCCTTTAAATAAGATTTCAGTTGCTTTCTAACAGAACATTCCATGCCCCACCTGAAGAAATATATTAAAAGAAATGCCTTTTTGTTTTTTGTTTTTTGGGGGAGGGTCAATTAAAAATGGCCAAGATCACGCCCAGTTTTCCTGCTCAGCTCCATCACTACTTCTTCTTGAAGTGGCTCTAGGACACAGCCATTTAGTGACTGGTGGAGAATGCTGGATGGCACAATAAGCATCTCCAAACTTGACTGTATCTTCATGTTGCCTAGCACACTCTCTGGATCACATTCTCAAGTTGATTGGCTACACTTCTGCTAAAATGTATGCTCAAGAGTAACCCATATCTGAGCAGACGGGATCTTATCCCACCACTCTGGAGTAAGCTGCACACCCATATATACACAGCATGGGCCACCAGTATTTATGCTATAATGACCATATTAGTCTGTAAAGTGCCAGAAGAATCTGCATTCTTTCTTCCATATTTGAAAACAATTTTGATACTATCAGAATGATGTCTTATACCTGTTCCCTAAGCATACCAGTTTCTCACTATAAAGAAGGTAACATAAAATCATCACCCATTTTTATATTCTCTTTACATTGGCATGTGATTCAACACTTACAAAATACAAAATTAGGTCATGCCAAAATTGATGCTAATCTATACATCTATTGGTGTTTCTCACTAATGTTTTCTATTGCTTACTTTTATAACAACCACATATAGTTTGTCTTTCCATATCCATATACATTATGGATTACATTTCCATTTGCAGTGAAGATTAAATAAACAAGGCTGAAACAAATAATGCCTATTCAATTTTCAAATGTGAAATTTGGGGTTCAGGTTTGCCTGTGTTCTTATAAACTATGGCTCTGAGATAGAGGCATTCAAATTGTCACATTGCCAATGCCTTTTGCATCAATTTTGTTTTGTTACTGTATTACATTTTCCTATGGCTTTGATTGTATCATTTTGTTTTCATAAGTCAAGTTTGCCATGTGTTTCAGGTTGATTACAAAAATGCACCTTGACTTTCCCAGAGTTGGTGACTTTGGGGTTAGCAAACAAAGTAACAAACAAACAAATCAACTTCAGAATCTAATTACCATTTAGGCAGTAGAGACTCTTGATTGGATCAGTCTCTGGATCCAGCATTAAATGATACTTGGTTCCATAGGTGATCCAAAATTCCTCAGAAGACAATTTTCTGAGAACATACCTGAGATTTGTTTTTCTTTTTCCTATCTATCCTTCACCTTGAAAAAGGTCATTTTGTAAAATTTTCAGAATTCAATGTGAACAAGCTTCTAGAATTTCTTGCAGCATATAATCACATATTTACTGACAAAATAGCTGTACATTTAAATTAAGAAGGGCAGTTTTTTGGGCATTTGGCAGACCATTTTTGCCATCTGTAGACCCTAGAAGGTCACACCCTCTCTGAACCCTTCCATATCCCCACCTTAAATAATGACCTTAAATCATGTCCAAATGGTAAATCAAGCATCTCCAGTAGCCTCTTGGGGCATGATTTTCATTTAAATTTTTCATTTAATTTTAAAACAGACATTAATGTGCCCGCAAAAGTAAAACAGTCTTCAACTGGTACTATATGAACCTCTCTAGGGAGAACATTTCATAAGCAGGATGTCACTACTGAAAAGGCCTTCTTTCTCATGGCTACTGTCCTTATTCATTTGGCAAAGTAATCTGCAGGAGGACCTCAGATTATGCCTTTAAGGTTCAGACTTGGAAGGAGATACACTTTTAAGCAATGTAGCCCCTGGATCTTTCAAGCAATGTAGCTCCTAGTGGAGTCACTAAGGTTGGCATCACTCAGTGAGGTGACACACCCCCTCCATTGACTTCCTCCCATACCTCACTATACAGAATCCTCAATAATGTTTTCTATACTAATGTTACTCATAAATCATAATTCCCATATATCACTGAATGCAATGGTAATAATTGCTGAACAAACAACTAGCAAAATTAAAATTATACCTTTAAATTATAATATCATACACAAAGCCAAAATGTATTTACATGTACATAGTTTCATGTGTTTAAAGTTAAAATTTGGTAAGCTCTGATGTTTTTAAAGAAAATGTAAAAGAATTTTTAAAAACTAAAAATTAAAAAAATAAACATTTATTTTTTTAAACATGGGGCCTCTCCTTTCTCCTCCCACTGATCCTCACCCTGTTCATACCTTCTCTTCAGCATTTCAAAGGGACACAGATGAATGCTACAGCTCGTTTCTGCCAAAAGGTAGATGTTTGGGGAGCAGTGGTGTCATCCCTTCTTAGGGTGTCACTTGGTGTAGACCAAACCCCCCGCACCCCCTAATAATGCCTCTGCCTTAGATTGCTCTCAGAAGCAGACTATCAGCCAGTACAGGTTTTGAAAGACATGCATCATAATATCATACGAGTTTCAGTAGAAATCTAGTTTCCCAGTTGTGGATCAACAAATGGTTCTAGATCATTTTCAAACACAAGCCCCAATGTACCACACTACACATAGAACATATTGCATTAAACCAAATGGGAGCAGCATGTGCAATAGTTAGAGGGCTATCACTCTTCATAGAGGTTGTAGAGCAGGGGTAGGCCATTGTTGGGGGGGACAGTTTTCATCACATTGCCTCAGTGGGTTGCATTTCCCACTAAAAGTCCAAATGCCTCCATTTGTCTCTGCAGTCCATCTCAACATTTCATCACTTCCTGTCACAATCTTGAGAAAAGCTGCAGAGTAAAATGGAGGTATTCAGGCAATAGCATCACTAGGGTTGATGTCACCTAGAGAAGTAAATCATGGTATCAATCTAATGGACCTTCTCCCATACTAGACCATACAAAATTCCTCCTCACTACTCACCAGCCCCCATCAAAGGGCAGCAGCTGGTTTCAATAGCCATGTTGCAATCTTACAATTCATTTGCATTGCTGCATCAGCATCTGAGGCACTTGGTAGGAAAAGCATCACATTGGTCTTTTTTCTCTTTCTGCCCACAAAAGGGGAATGGCCTTGATGGCAACTGAATGGGAGAGAGGAGAGGATACCTCTGGGCACATGAGCTACCATTCGGTGACATGCTCCAATCAAATTAAATTTATTAATTACTATATCCCACTGACATCAGTGGAGCCTGGGTCAATTACAACTAATTTCATTGGTTTCAATGGAATTATGTAATGATCTATACCCCATTGGATCATAAGAATTTTGTTTTTACAGTCCAACCCACCACACGCCCACCCCCGTAACTGCAGGATTTCTAACAGTGGTTTCACTTACCCACATCTGGACAAAAAAGGTATCTCAAGGCATTTGAGAATCTCCAGTGAGATTCTATGGTTAACGTCCATGTGAAATATAGCATTTGCCATTATCCATAGTTATCTGTTGCAAATCTGGAGATGTACTCCCCCATGGATATTGGGGTCAGATTTTTGAAATTTTCCTCCTTGAATTAAACACAGGAAGAGCATAGAAAGATAAGAATGACATACACAAAAGAAGGTGCTTCTATGGGACTGTAAATGATCATGGAATCATACAATAAGAGATTCTAAAAATTTTAGAGTCATTTCTTGCAGTGTTAATGACACAAGAAGATTCTTAGCACTAATTTCCATTTACCTGGTTGGAACACCAGCATACAAATCTAGATCTCAATGAATGTCAGCAGGTGTAAGGTCTTCTTGATGGCAAATCCGTTGCATTGCTCACTGCATTTTAATAAGCAGTAATTGAATTTTTTTCATTCCCTGTTATTTAATAGTGTCCCCTCCTCCAACCTCATGCATAAAATTTAACTTGTAACTACCTGAAAAGAAGAAGTCAGGCAATGTATCCAATGAACAGAGAAAATTATGCAATTTTGTCATGAAAAGAGATTAATCTAGAATCTGAGAACAATAGTAAAGCCCAGAAATTTCATGAAGTCTATTATAATCTTTGCCATTGCCAATCTAATGTACGTGAGAAGCTGTATGATGAACAATTTTTTCCTTTTCCATTTTTTTAAAAAAAAATATATGATAATTTGACAGATGTAGCATAAAAAGGAGGACAGAAGGGGATGGAAAAAAGAAAAGAAATATGGCTGCACCTTTGTGTGAGCTTTCATGGATAAAAATCCAGTTCTTTTGTACTGCATCTGAAGAGGTGGGTTTTATATTCATGAAATCTCATGCAAAAATAAACACCAGTTAATCTTAAATGTGCTACCACATCTCTTTTTTTCTCTTCCCCTTCCTTCCTCCTTTTTATGCTACAAAAGACTAACACAGCTTGTTGTTGTTGTCTTCATGTTGATGGGCAGATGGGCAGCTCTGGGCCTCCCTGAGAAGTGACAAATCGGGGCCGTGGCAACCTCACGCTATGGCCCCTATCCTCCCTTTTGCTGCCCCGAAAAGAGCAGCAAAATGTCGATCCTTTCAGGGACGGCAAAAGGCCACCCTAAGATCCAGTGAGCAGCTCTTCCTTGCTCTTTTCAGCGCAGCATGTCAGAACGGTGAGCCATGCACTGTTCAGCTCTCACATCCACTCATGGTAATAGGGAATGCAATGGCTTGTATGATTCTGACTTTTGTCCTGAGTTGTATGTCTCTGCATTTTACGATATTTTCTATTCTTTCATAGCCACCCTCCCCATTCTTAATCTTCTGATTTCCTGGCTGCAGTCTGCATTCTGATCAATGTTTTATCCCAGATATGAGAACTCTTTTACTATTTCTATCTCCTCATTGTCTAGTTTGAATTATGTAAGTTCTCTGTAGTCATTATTTTTGTTTTCTTTGTGTTCAACAGCCTGCCTGTGCACTTTCTTTTTTGATCTGCCTTAATAGATGTTCCAGGTCTGTTAAGTTTTTTGCTAGTATTATGGTGTCATCAGCATATCTCAGATTGTGATATTTCTTCCTCCTATTTTCACTCCTCTGTCTTCCATGTCCAAGCCTGCTTTCCTTACAATATGTTCTGCATATAAGATGAATAGATAGGGTGATAGGATGCCTGTCTTACCTCTTTGCCAATTAGGAACCATTCTGTTTCTTTGTTTTCTGTTCTGACAGTAGCCTCTTGTCCAGAGCACAGATTCCTCATCAGGACTGTCAGATGTGTTGGCACTCCCTTGTCTTTATGGGCATTCCATAGCCTTTTGGGATCTATGCAGTCAAAGTCTTTGCTATTGTCTATACAACACATGATGATTTTCTTTTGGAACTCCCTGCTGTGCTCCATTAGCCATCATATATTTGCAATGTGATCTATAGTGCCTCTTCCTTTCTTGAACCCTGCTTAGACCTCTGTGATTTCTATGTCCATGTATGGTTGCATGAATCTCTTGCCTATCCACCTCACTGTATCAACCCAGATTCTGGAATTTTAAGAAAGTGAATAGTAACTCAAATCCACAAGTAATTTGGCTTTCCCCTTTATGTACCTATTGCTGCATGTTATCTCTGCTGTAACACAAAGTATTTGTGGATCATTTGGTTTTGAAAAAGCAATTAAGATTCATTAGCTTTTAAACAGAGCTGCTCCTGGTGCAGATGAAAATCACTTGAACTGGTTTGTTCATATATTTATTAGTCTGCAGTACTTTCTTTGGGCGTCTGGTTGTAGGCTTTTCATAACAAGTGTCAGCACTTTAAAATTTATATTTCATTGGGATACACTGTTTGCTATAGTGATGTAACTAAGCATTTATAAATCTTACCTCAATTCTTAAAGATTGTGAGATCTCAGTCTGGATGATTATGTACCACCCAACATGGGAATGGGAAGTGGGCAACAGAGGGAGAGTCTGGAAAGTCAGTAGTATGACCTAGACGACAATGGTGGAAATGCAATCCATACTCAAATGTGCCACAAGAAAGTAAGAATTAAACATATGTGCAAACAGATGACTTCAGATGACAAAGGCAGGAAGACAAGTCACAGAGTTTTATCTCGGGTCAAATGGTATATTAAAATCCATATATCCACTATGCTGCACACATGATGCTTAGAGGAAATTTATCCCATTTTACAGCTATGGACTACTTAACTACAATAGGTGACTAGCCTAAGACCAGTCAGTGAATCCATGGCAGAAAAAGTCTTATTGAGTAATTTCTAGAGAGCCTCTGAGCTAGGGACGTAATGTTAATGTTGTTTTTAAAGGAACCAACAAATAATTTTAGCAAATTTCTCTATTCTCTGAGAAAGTCCACAAAAATAAATAGGGCTTTTCTGTGAAAAACTTGGGGAAGTGCACAGAAAACAGCATTTTCTGCACCAAAATTCAAGTTTCTGCAAAGAAAATGTATTAGGACTTCTAATGCAGAAAAGTCCCAAACTGAGAAACTTAATGGTGTAGGAAATTCTCTTCAACTGCTGACAGAATATTTTCAAACATTCTTTCCATGCCTACTATGAGCATATGAAAAATGCAATCCTCCACACATGTTGAATGGGGCTTGCAGGGTAGTGGCATATCCCCCAAACAATGTAAGACCCAGCACTTCTCACTTTAAAAATTTAAGCACTCCTCCATCTCCATTGCTAGGAAACAATGACCAAACTGCAGGATCAGCATTATCAAACACCTCTTATATTTGCTCCAAAGTATATTTAGGGCAAGCAAAAAGATTTAGCCGGGGGTTTTCCCCAACAAGCTACCACTCATCATTTAAAGCAGCTGGTATTAAGCCCATAAGGATTTACCATGTTGAACAAGAATGTGTTGCATTATGTCAACCTGATGTTCGTCATACAGTTTATAGAATAAAACAAGGACTTCTGTCAGAAGTGAAAATACCCTCAAAAAAATCCTCCTTTGAGTATCACTAACACTAAGCAAACACCTCTGGTGTGATATGATGAACTGTTCCACTGTGTTAAACCATAAGGGGTTATGAAAAATTCAGTTGCTTGGCTGGTAGCGCATAAAACATAAAACCACAGAGGCCTATGATTCATGAAAAAAAGTACCCTCATGACATTTGTTGTGACTTGCTTTCTGTCAAAAAGCAATTTTCACACATTGCTTGTCCAATCTGTTTGAGTTGTCTGCAAATGAAAATAAGCTTCATTGAATACAGTTCTTGTTCAATTGAGCAAAGGCCTTGTTCATAAATGGCTGTTCTGAAGTTGACCTTATTAAGTTGACTCATCTCTGTGCCACAAAGATGTTTATGGGAGCATGGGACACATGACTACCAGTGGCACAAAGTACTGGATGAGAGAGATCATAATGAATAAATCACTTATAGGTGGAAGCATGAGCTGACCAAAAGAAGGAAAATGTGCTTATACCTGATGCTTTGCTTTTGTAAATGTAGGCCTTTTCTTGCTAGCTATAGGTGCACAGGGATTGTTCCTTTGCTCTGTGGCACAGAGTAGAGCTATCCACATAATTAGACTAAAGGGCATGCAGATGGGCTTAAAGGGGTGTTTTGAGGGTGACCTGAAGGCATGGTAAAAAAAAAAAGCACCCCCCCACCTGCCTCTTCCTGTGAAAATGCGCTTCAAAAAGGAGCCACATTTTTCCACTTCTTCCTAAAACATGTGCACCTACATAGGTATGTCGGTTTACACCAACGGAGGGACAGCAGAAAAAAAGGCACCCAAGAGTTAAAACGCCAGTGTAAATGCACCTGCACAGGTGCATCGCATTTTCAGCTCTCTCTGGGGAGCATGCATCCTGTGAAAAAAACTTTAATTTAAAGTGTTTTACGGGCTCAGGTGTGGGTGAACCACCGCAGGTGCATCTGCATGGAAAATCCTAGCCCTAACCCTAATTTCTGTAGTGCGCATGTGCCAGAGTGGGAAGGTAAAACTGTTGCAACCAGATGTATCAGTGTAAAAGTGATTAAAGGAAAAGTTTCATTTATAAGCTAGACCCCCACGCATATTCCAGCACCATTTTCTCAGTGGACTTTTGTAGCTGCAGACCCCCATA
>CM034708.1:75428519-75438868 GCA_020142125.1 Phrynosoma platyrhinos | reverse complement strand
AAGTGTTTCCACTCCCTTATTTTTACTTTCATCCATTTAGTGACAAGGTCATAGTTCCTAGGAACCAACTGAGATAAATCTTTTGTGATAAGAATGCCTAGATATGTGAATCCAGATGGACATAGTTGTAATCCAGAGACTTTTGTCAGCTTGTCCTGGTCTGAAGGTGGAGCATTCAGATACATCCATTTAGATTTTTGATACTTGATCTTAAGCCCTAAATGCTTCCCAAAGGTGTCCAATATCTTTTTTATTTCAGGAAATGATGTTTCAGATTTTAGCACTGCAAGCAGAATGTCATCCACATTATTTTGTGATAGTGGCCATTGAAACAGGGCACCAGAACATTTGAGTTTGACCTAACTAGTTTAGCTAGGGGTCCAATAAAAAGTGTGAATAGTGTTGATGAGAGGGGACATCCATGCTTAGTGCCTCTGTGTAAGTTGAAGTGATATGAGTCTACCCCATTAACCAACACCATTGCTTCTGAGTGTTTGTATAGATGTTTTTAGAATAGATATAAATTCATTGCCAAAATTCATTTCCTTTAGTACTTTGAATAGGAAATGCCATTCAACCCTGTCAAACACCTTTAATACATCTAGTGAGAAAAGTGCCAAAGGAGTTTTTGTCTGGGATGAGTAGTGAATCAGGTTAAGAACCCTACGGATTGAATCTGACATTCCCCTACCTGGCATATAGCCTACTTGATCCAAGTGGACATAATCCAAGATAAATTCATTTAGGGCCTCTGCAGACTGGCCCAAAGGGCTGGCCTGGAGGCAGCCACACACCGGCCACCAAAAACCCACGCCGATGCTGTCCTAACACTGTCCGCCATTAAGCATGGTGTGCAGCATTAGGACACCCTCCTGGTGCAGCGTTCTGTTGCGCTGAGCCAGAAAGGGTGAAAAAGAGCTGCATGCTGGCTCTTAGGGTGCCCTTTTGCCACCCCTGAACATAGCAGCATTTTGCTGCTCTTTTCGGGGTGACAAAAGGGAGGATCAGGGCTGCAGCATGGGGTAGCCGCAGCCCTGATCCACTGCTTCACGGGGTGGCCCAGAGCCACCTGTCTACACCCCACCTTAGTGTGTTTGCCATGATAGACATGAATAATTTTGCATCTTGGTTTAATACAGCTATCGGCCTGAATGCTTGCCTGGATGGTTCTCATCTTGTGTCTTCAGTATGGGAATGATTCTTGACCTGCATCACCTGCTGGGAGGAATACCACCACCCATGACTTCATTAAACAAATTAAATAGTGAAGGGGTTAGTTCATCTGTAAAAAGCTTATAGAATTCACCAGAGAAGCCATCTGGGCCTGGGGATTTGAATGGTTTTAGTTTGCCTATAGTCCTTTATATTTCCTCCAGTTCTATTGGTCTGTTCAGAAAAGAATGATGTGATTCAGAGAGTATCTTAATTTTTAATGACTTTATGAATCAATTGCGGATGAGTCACCTGTGTTTTTTCATATATACAAATCTTTATAGAATCTGTGGAATTAATTAACAATATCCTTAGGAAGGGTGATTAAAAGTCACCTTTGCTGGAGGATACTGTGGTGATCAATCTTTTATTTACTTTCTTTTTATCTGCTCTGGCTAATAGGCATGAGTTTTTGTTGTTAAATTCATAGTAATATGCTTTGGTATATAGTAGTGAGACTTGTATTTTCCTATTGTCTAAATCTGCTAGTTCTGTTCTCTCTTTTTTTTCCTTTTTTTTAGAAGTATGGCTTGTAACTTTGGATGCTTCTGCTCCATAGAACCTGCATAAGGCTTTTGGTGTTTATGTGTCCTATTGTAACTTGCATGTAACTTGTAGTAACTTGAATTTCAGACATAAGGATTTGTCTATCCAAATCTCTAAGGGGGGTTGCAGACTTCCAGAAATAGTGAAAATTGAGTCCACTTTTAGGGTTAGGGTAGGGTTGGGAATCATGGGAACTGTATTTTATTGTGGCACCAGAGCTCTCTGACATAGAAGGCTCAATATCTCAGGGGGGGAAAAACAATTCCCATGATTCCCTAGCAGCAACCCTAACCCTAAAAGTGGACTAAATTTACACTATTTCTGGCAGTCTGCAACCCTCCTAAGTTTCTTTTCCTAGCTCCCTCTTGGATGAGTAAACCCCTGAGTACTGCTTTCAGAGTGTCCCACAATGTGTCTGTCTTTGTGTCTGATGTGTCTGTCTTTTTATTTTCTTGTAAAAAAAATGGCCTCTCTAATTCACTTTTGAAAGTATACATCAGACAGGAGGGAGGGGTTAAATCTCCAAATCCATGTTTTTGGGGTGCCAGGACCAAGTCTCCAGTTCATGGTTACCAACCTGTGGTCGGAATGGGAGCTAGGGTTGATTTTGACCTCAGTGACTTCAGCACTTTGGAAATGAAAAAATAATCAACCCTAGAGTATGATTTATGGGTATTATCGGCATTAGAGAAGAAAGTATATTGCCTATCCAGGGATCAATAAGGGCAGCTTTGGCAATGATGTTAGGTAGGGATGAGTCTCTCTCAGTCTCTTCTTGGTGGGGCAATGAGACTTGTCTAGATCATAGTTTGAGACTTCGTTTGCATCACCATCAATGATGATTTCACCAACTGCAAGAGTCTTAATAAAGGATTGTAAAAAAGTATGTTGATCATTATTGGGAGAATTAAAAAGTACCAAAGATGACTTTCCTTCCTGCAATAGAGCTCTTTAAAATTATAAAGTGTCCTGCTGAGTCTCTTATCACATGTTCTTCTGCAAAAGGGCATGACTTATCAAACAGATAGAGCTAGAGGTGATTTCTTCATGCTTCCATTTCTTTTTCTTTTAGTGGCTTTCACAGAGTCTCCTGTTGTGTATTGGGTTGGGAAAACTGAATATTCCCTCATCCCTTCCTATGCATCTCTTTCAGAAATGTGACATTGGATCTTAATTTCCTCAAATAGTTTGTAATTCTTGGATGTTTAGGGTCAGAGTCTAGCCCCTTAACATTAAGTGAGACTATCTTAAGGTTATCCAGGGCAGGGATGTGGGGTTTGCATAGAGACTAACACAAGTCTACTCTTTACAAGTGAGTGGAGTTTAGCATACGTAGGTACAACTGAGACTATTTCCCAAGGCTGGAATGCAATTAACAAAAACATAACTACATCAACATTAAACTTTAAAAACATTATCACCAAGAGGACAAGCTCACAAGGCCCAGTCAGTGCAAGCATGGCTGAACTCCTCAGGTGGAAAATGGGAGGGGTAGTATAGGGTGCCTACCCCAAATGACATATAGAGTTTGAACATCCATATTAACACATTGAAGCAGTGCGATAAATTTTCATAACTTTTCATAAATGTTAAGAAAGAAATTGGTGCATTATGTGGCAGGCTCCACCAGGGAGAGCAGGTAAGGTGTGAGTAGGTTTTTTGCACCATAATAAGAGCAGGAAAGATGGAGTAGCAAAGTACAACAAAATGGAGTCTCAGAAGGTGCCCTCTGAAGGACACCAGCAAGAAAACAAAAAAATCCAAGATGGCTTCCTACTTATCTTTGAATCTGAAGTCAGCTTATCCAACACCAAGGGTGAATCAGTGTTTGTTAATCTACTCCAGGGGTAGGCAACCTTTCCCTTTTAAGGGCCGAGGGACTTCAGCTCCCAGAAGCCTCAGCCATGTTGGCCAATAGTCCCATGTTGGCCAATAGCTCCTGGGATTCTGGGAGCTGAAGTCCCTCGGCCCTTAAAGGGGAAAGGTTGCCTACCCCTGATCTACTCCATTTCGTCAGTGTTTGAAGATTCATCTTGAAGGTTGTCCCTCAGTCTGTTAGAGGTGATTTCTTCATGCTTCCATTTCTTTTTCTTTTAGTGATCATCCTCCAGAAGTATTTTGATTGAATCTGGGCTTACCTTCATCTTTTGTCTCTTCCACTAGGTCCCTGGGTTTCACATATCTTGATCAATTGGCTTTAGTTGATGCAATCATATTTCTGTTCTTGTGGGTGACAATTAGCTTAAATGGGAAGCCCCATCTGTATTTTATCCCAGCTTCTTGTAGAAGGGAAGTGAGTGGTTTGAGGTCACATCTTTGTGTCTCAGGTGAGAGATCCTGGCATACCTGGACTTTGTGACCTCTGATAAGTCCTTGATAGATGAAAGGTTGCTCAGAACATGAGATTTTCTGGGGTAATGTGCAAATAGAGTCAGTATATCCTGTAGCTGCATAGATACTCTTGATTTCAGAGCATGTGATCTATGAATCCTTTCTATGTTTAAGGCTTAAGTTAGGGCAGATGTTGTTAATCCACACAGTCATGAGGGACAGAAGATTAATTGATTCTTCATGCTCCTACACACCTTTAAAGTGGATATTGAGGTGGCGGTTTCTGTTTTCCAAATGCTCAATTTTTATTTGAAGGTGGTCAAGAGAGTTTTCTAATATTTCAATCCTACTGGTGTGGGATAAAGTTTGCTGCAGAGCTGCATTTTCAGCCTCTTCTATGTCTCTGATCCATCTTGTTAGGACTGATAGCTTGGCATATACTGGTTCAAGGGCAGCAGCCCAATCCTTTTGAAAGTCTTTCACTAAATTCTCTCTTTCTCCAATACGTCTGGAAAAGAGAGATCTGCCAGTGTGGGGTGTCTGTTCTTCCCTCCTTTACTCATTCTGTTAGGGCCACGCACCATCTTTGATTCCTCTGATGAATCTGTCTCATCTGAGGATTGTCCAGGATCTTTTGCTGAGATGCAGAATTCTGCAATCTTTTGTTCTTTTTTTTATTAAATTTTATTAACATTAAAATACATTAAAATACATACACAAAAACAGACAAACAAACAAAGAAAAAAAACATAAATACAAAAAGAAACAGTACAACAAGCAACTACTTTATCCCTGTACACAAATATGATCTAATAATTAAAAAGACTTCCTAGGTTGACCAATGTTTACTAAACAGCCCGATACGTTGTAACTTCTATTAATATCATCATTTTAACTCTTCTATCCCACATTTAAAATAGATCTATCCATAAATTTTAGTTAATTAATCATAACGTATAACATTTAACATTTAATATTTAAACAAAAAAAGAAAAGAAAAAAAAGTACTATTAATTCAATTTATAATAAAAAGAAAAACCACCTATTGTTAATCATGAATCAATCAAGATTCATTATCATCTGTAGACCACTCTCTGATTTCCAATAATCCAGTAAAGGTTTCCACTCCAGTTGGAACGTATCATACTCTTGATCTTTAAATAGTGACGTCAATTTTTCAATTTCCAATATGTCCCAAATGTTTTGTCTCCACTCCAAGATAGTTGGGGTATCTGTTAATTTCCATTTAGAGGCTTATAGTATCCTTGCAGCTGATGTTAAATAAAATAATAACTTACCAAATTCCTTTTCTAAATTATCATCTTTAATTATACTCAATAAAAAGAATTGGAGATCCAAACTGATAGAGATTGAAAATATATCCATAATCTCCTTATGTATACTTCTCCAGTAATTTTTGGCTTTCTTACAACTCCACCATAGATGAAAGAATGTTCCTATTTTTTTGTCACACTTCCAACATTTTGGGGAATAATTACCTGACATTTTTGCTAATCTTGCTGGCGTTAGATACCAGCGGTACTGGATTTTATAAAAATTTTCCCTAATCTCCACATTAAGTGTGTATTTTAATCTCTTTGTCCAATACCTTTCCCATTGGCTTAATTCGATATTACATCCAATATCCTGGGCCCATTTGACCATCTGCGGTTTTACCAATTCACCCACTAAATTAAATCTTAATAACATTTTATATATTTTCGATATATGGTGATCTTGTACTAAATCTATTATTTGTTCAAATTCTTTATTCATCGAACCAATTGGTTTTGTTTTTTTATCTGTCAGAAAATGCTCCCTTATCTGCCAATAGGCAAACCAATTGCAATTATAGCCTTCTAAATTAAGTTGGTCTTGGGTCTTTATCATCAAGGGTTCCCGAGTCTGTTTCAGTAGTTCCCTATATGTTAACTGCAATCTTTTGTTCTGCCAAGTGTTTTGTCCCTTGCATTAGGGATCTCTTGGCAGGTAAAAGTTTTAGGATCTGTTGCTTAGAAGTGTTTCAGTTATTCAAAATGTCATTGAGGCCAGGCTCCACTCATTATTAGACCTCAGACATGCTGGATCGTTGGCCACCCCACCCCCCATCAAAAAAAAAGCAACACCTTTTTAATACAAAGTGGCTACTATTTTGATCTTCTTAGCTTAGAGTAATATTCAGAAAATCTGTGAGTCCTAGTTACAAAATGTGAGTCCTAGTTACAAAGGGTAACAATGAAGCAAGAATATGCCAGCAAAGCATAATGAATTACAAGTAAACAGAAGATTTTCTGAAAGAGAAATCTTTGGAGTTGTTGTTTTTAAATGGGAACTTTGCTACTTTGTTATTTTGAAGTTTTTTCTGAAAAGTATTAATGTGCTAGTCTTAAAAGTGATTGTAGAAAGAAGGCACATTCTCGCTAAAACAATCAGTCCAAGAGATTAGGTGTTCTATGCTAGAATTCTGTGGAAAGAATTCTAACATTATTTTTGAATTATTCCTACTGTCAAAACAAAATGGCCATCAATTTATGTGAATCAGTGGGTATGGAATAGCTGTGCTGATCATTCCTGATTGTTTGCAAACAATAATTCTTGAATCATTCTTTCCAAACAAGTTTCCTTATTATGATGTACGTTAGACATGCAAACAGGACTGAGATGAGGATGAGAACTGGCTTAATGGTTGATCATGTGATATCACAAGGAGACAAATGAGAATTCATTGTTATTTCCCTCTGCAGTTTCTAAGGGGAAGTGGCATTTGCATAATTCTCACCCAAACAAAAGATCACAGATTCTTCAAATATAAAGGAATGTAGAAGCTTGAGAGAGATTAGCAAAATATAGGACATCGTTTTATTATCTCTTTAAATTTTATTTGGTATTATTCTGTTATTATCATCTATAGTAAGTCTGTCAGGAGTTTATGTTACCAGCCAACAATGCAAAAGCACAGTGTTAGTGAAATTAATTGTTCAAAAAAAAAAAAAACAGGATAAGAACTAACAAATATAGTAGATTTGAGATACAATACTGAGACATTTTTACACTTCAACTGTAGTAAAATTTCCATTCCCCTTGAGGAGTATACTTTGGAGAATCTTTAATGATTGACCAGGAAACTTTCCCAGGGAAGAATATATTATGCCTTATAACTACAGTAGAGGATGCATGAAAAATAGAAAGTCAGACAAGTAGAATTATTCTAGGGGCCATGAGATATGCACGGTGGTTCTATTCCCTAGGTCCCCTTCTCCACAGATGCATGCACATTCCTGGCTGACTGAGTCAGGTAATGATCTGTATGCGTGAAATAGCTTTTAAAAATCAAAAACCACAGACAGATGCTTTACATAACTTTATATGATGATAAATACAATACTTTCTTATGAAGGGGTTCACTATTTCAGCTATCACTAATTGTGTTATAAGTTACTGAATGATGTATTATACAACTGATGCAAGTCA
This sequence comes from Phrynosoma platyrhinos, assembly GCA_020142125.1. Classification (NCBI taxonomy): domain Eukaryota; kingdom Metazoa; phylum Chordata; class Lepidosauria; order Squamata; family Phrynosomatidae; genus Phrynosoma; species Phrynosoma platyrhinos. Next base: position 75,431,308 of record CM034708.1, on the reverse strand, counting down.
ACACCAAGAGTTTTGTACTGCATTTTTAAAGAAAATTATAAATGTTGAGACTTATTATTAGAAATAAACATGTGAGATATTTTCATTTCAGGCTTCAAGGTGAAGGACAAAGAATGCACTGTGAAGACTCTTAATTGGGCAACCTAAAATCTACAGTCTTAAATAATTGGCAAAGATTTTATAACCATGCTCATCTTCCTTCATCATTTTCAGCCATTTACAATGAACAATGGTAATGAGCTTGCTCTTTGTGTAAAGAATAAACTGCAATAAATACCTAAGTAATAACAATTAATAGCAATTCTAAGATGCCTAGGAAATAACAATTAATAACACTAGCCAAATACCTCTGATTTGTTAACCATTATTATAATTTGGTTAACAATAGGCACTTACCTAAGAGTAAACAAAGCCGTAGAACAGAATGGCATTTAGATTTGAACAAACATGTCAAATGAGTTCAATAGCATCAAAAATCCACCAAACAGTGATAACTTTATTGGCCAGTCAAAATGCACAATATACATGATTTCTTTAGTGTCATTTTAGATTGCAAGTGGTAGCAGAGTGGATTATTTGTTGGAACACAATTCATTGAAAAGAATATCAACTAACATGAAGCTAGTATCTCAGAGATAAGATACTAATACTGACAGTAGGCTTTCCTCTTAGCAGAGGAGCACTTATGGCTGATTGCTGGCAGATGGCAAGAAGCTTTCACTATTGAGTGATATAAATGCAGGAAAGTACTCAGAACTTTAACTGAAGCGCATTACAAACTAGTATAAGAGGCCCTTTTCAATGATTGCCCCAGGCTCTGGAACTTCCTACTGAGAGGAGTAAGATTCTGCTCTGGAACTTCCTACTGAGAGGAGTAAGATTCTTTTGATATCTTTCCACAGGCAAATTAAGACTTTGGGAGAGCTCAAGTCTTCAAAGACTACTGCTCAAGGGGAGCTATCAGCATTGAGCTGTACTGTCTAGGGCCTTGTCTACATGGGTGATTTACATTGAGGTCCTCCCACCAGCTCACTGCATCCTGCTTACATGATGCAGGGTCCAAACCCTAAATCAGGTCCAGACTGACTTCATGACACCTGCACCCAATTCATGGCTTCCATCCTCTAACCATGTGACAATTCTCTGGATCCCTCTCCCTTGTCCTGCCTGACCTGGATGGAACCATTTGAGACCAATTTTTATCTAAAGAACTCACAGTGACTACCCAATGATTGATTGCTCCCACTTTAACAAAGCATCGAGACATTGCTGGGAATTCCACTGGTACTTTCCTTGGCGTCCATAGGGAATAGCTGGGTAAGCTAACACATGAGAAGGAGTGCAAAACTTCAATGACTTCAAGAAAAACAGCAGCAGCTCAATCAATTGTTCTAATACATTAAAAGAAGTGAAAGAGGACATAACATTAACAAATACAAGAATAGAAAATGTCAAAGAAAAATCAAGGAAATGGAAGAAATAACAACAGAATTAAAAGCAATAAAAGAAGTTTAGACAATAAGACATTGGAAGAGCAGAAACAGAGGGGAAACTGTCTAAAGATCAGAGATTTAAAAGACCAGAAAAATGAAGATTATATGAATATTTAGTTCCAGTCCTACCAAATTTGTGGAACAAACTAAGCAGGACATGATGTGGGAAATAAGTAAGATATTTAGAATAAACTCTCAAGTGCCGAAAGGAAAAAAACCAACCCAGAGACGTGGTCATAGAATCATAAAATCATAGAATCATAGAATCATAGAGTTGGAAGAGACCACAAGGGCCATCCAGTCCAATCCTCTGCCATGCAGGAACTCCCAATCAAAGCATCCCCAACAGATGGCCATCCAGCCTCGGCTTTAAGACCTCCAAGGAGGGAGACTCCACTACACTCCAAAGGAGTGTGTTCCACTATAGAACAGCCCTTATTGTCCTAATGTTGAGGTGGAATCTCTTTTCCTGGATCTTGCATCCATTGTTCCGGGTCCTAGTCTCTGGAGCAGCAGAAAACAAGCTTGCTCCCTCCTCAATATGATATCCTTTCAAATATTTAAACACTGCTGTCATATCAATTGCTAAGAATGATAGAGGTAGAATATAATTATAATACAATGTGGGTTAAATTAGAAAGACAGAGCAATCAAATGGAGCAGGGGTAGGCAACCTTTCCCCTTTAAGGGCCAAGGGACTTCAGCTCCCAGAAGCCTTAGCCATGTTGGCCAATAGTCCCATGTTGGCCAATAGCTCCTGGGATTCTGGGAGCTGAAGTCCTTTGGCCTTTAAAGGGGAAAGGTTGCCTACCCCTGAAACGGAGCAATCAAATGGCACTATTACTTCTCTTGATCTACACCAGGGGTTGGCAACCTTTCCCCTTTAAGGGCCGAGGGACTTCAGCTCCCAGAATCCCAGGAGCTATTGGCCAACATGGGACTATTGGCCAACATGGCTGAGGCTTCTGGGAGCTGAAGTCCCTTGACCCTTAAAGGGGAAAAGTTGCCTACCCCTGATCTACACTATACTTCTATTGATACAGCCTAAAATTGCATTGACCTTTTTAGCTGCTGCATCACACTGTTGACTCATGTTCAACTTGTGGTATACCTGGACTCCTAGATCCCTTTCACACGAAATCACGTTCAGCCAGGTGTCCCCCATCGTATATCTGTGCTTTTTGTTTTTCTGCCCTAAGTTCACTACCTTACATTTCTCCGTGTTGAATTTTATTTTGTTAGCTTTGGCCAGCTTTCTAGTCTATTCAAGTCATTTTGAAATTTGATCCTGTCTTC
>CM034708.1:75370458-75428419 GCA_020142125.1 Phrynosoma platyrhinos | reverse complement strand
CTTTACTTATTCTATGCTGAAATTCTCCTATTCTGTCCTCTGCTTTATCTCCATTATTAAAAATGAGTCAACCTTTAAAGAGTGGCAAAAATATATAGCACTTTTTATATGGGCTGGTAAGAGGCCCAGGATCAAATGTAAATATCTGCAGGATTGTAGAGAAAAGGGAAGCTTAGCCTTACCGAATCTGAAAATTTACTATGAATCTACTATGAATCTAGCTGTTTGTTATGGGTCAAACATTGGGTACATTTGTGTAACAGGAGTTTATTAAAATTAGAAGAAGCTGGCCTATGTTATGGCTGGCATGCATATCTCTTTTACAACAAAGAGAATGTTAACAAGGACTTCAAAAACCATTACATTAGGGATTCACTTCTTTGAATTTGGGAAAAAATACCTACATGGGCTTCTCCCTATAAAGCGCTATTTAGGACTGATCTATGATCTAAATACAAAGACTTAATAAATAAAATCAACAACAAATGGAAATTCAAAATCTGTGAAAAATGAAAAGAAGAGGGGAAAGAGTGCAGTCAGTTTCTCCACAGAGATTTAGAACTGACATTAAGACTGAAGGGATAACAAAAGTAAAAACAGAGTTAGAAGAAATCCTTCTGACAGACAACAATAAAATGCTATCCAAGCTGTATAAATGCTTATTAAAACTAGATATGGAAGAAGAAATAATAAAAGAAAATATGCTAAAATGGCCCAAAATTTCAGTTATGAAATTGAACTTAAACAATGGGAGATATCATGGAAAAAGAGGCTGAAATATACCTTATGTTGGGATATTAAAGAAAATTACTCCAAGATCTTTTACAAGTGGTATCTAACACCAGATAAGTTATCCAAAATTCAGGGTGGTTGTAGTAACAAATGTTGGAAATGTCAGACAGAAAAGGGAATGATTTACCATATGTGGTGGTCTTACCATAAAGCTAAAAAAAAATGGTTGCAGATTCATGGTATAATAAATCTTAGAGATAAGTATGCAATTTAAACCTAAAGTATTTTCAATAAATATTTTAGAAGAAAAAATAAAAAGTAAACATGGAAGAATAATGTTTTATATGATATCTGCAGCCAGAATGGTCTACACTAGAACATGGAAACAAGAAGAAAAAGATAAACTAGATACTAAGAGACTAGATTAAAATACCTCAAAGGTCATAGTTAAGGAAGTAATGAGTGTTATTATGGATATAGGTAGATATGTGTTGTTAGTAGGGTGGATCTTAAGGGGTGGGGAGAGGATGTAAATATGTATGTTTATGTTCTTCTTTTAGTATTAGAATTATTAAAATGAATAAAACAATTTTTTAAAAAAAGGAATGCAAGAGTGGCAGAGTACTTTTAAAGAAACAGCTTTATTCTAAGTAAAGAAATTCTATAGCAAAAGGATATCTCTTACATGAAGAACCATCTTGTCCTTCAGGCACAGATAGAAAGTTGTTACAGAGTAAAATCATTTCAGCCAAGTCAAGAAAATAATCAAAATGCCCTAAACCCACAAATACCCTGAAGGCCTCCACCTCTGTTTGTGATGTTGGAAGGGTGTGCCTGATCACATGGGTGTATTCAGGCATCCTGTTTCCACCTTTACAGGCTGCTATGGGAACCCATTGGAAGGATGTGGTGGTGGTGGCAGATAATGGTGCACAGTGGTGGTAGCTCCATCACATGGCAACAGGTGGACATGTGAACATCTGTATGTTGCCCCATTGGCCTGGAAACTGACCAAGGTGGAACAAGTAGGCAGGATACCATGGGTAGGATAACATAAGGTTGGCCTGTGGTATTCTGCCTGTTTGTTTAAGCCCTCAAATACCATGATAGGCTAGCAGGTCATGTTTCCTAACAGCTCCTGGGAGCAATTTTCCCTCCCCTCCCATGTGTAGGTGGCTTTTCTGTCCAAGCTCACTTTTGGGGATGTTGTGCTTTATCATGATTCTACATCAATAACTAAGTGCAATTTCAGCTCATATCACTTCCACATTATTTGAGTAGTTTCCTTGGACTGGCAGGCATAATGATTTCCTTAGACTGGCAGGCAGAAAAGGTTGCTGTTTTGTCCTTTGAAATCACTCAGAAATTCTACACAGGCACACTCCAGCAAATCTATTCCTTATAAAACCAGTAGTAGCAGAATAAATGACATAGGACTTTTAAGTTCACAACAATTTTTGGTAAATCAAATTTTTTGCTTTCTCGCTTTCAAAAATCATATGCTGCACCTCCACTTGTTATGAAACAATCTCTTCTTTGTCCTTGTTTGTTTTCCAAAGGCAAAAGTATGATTATCTTTGTCTGAAATATATTGGTGCATGAATTTAATCCAACGTTTACTGGAAACATGGAAACTTTGTGCTTTACACACTTTTATATATTGCTTCTAAGTCTACTTGCATGTACATAACACTTTCTCCATCTTATATCATTCAGATGGGACTTAAATTTCAGTGTTCAGTTTCCAACTACAATATATAATTTGGTGCTTAAATCAAAAATTGATAATGGATTGTATCCAATGGTTTCATTTCACTAATGCCAGGCTGGGCAACTGTTCTGGGAGTAAGGAACAATTTTGGACTCCATGTGCCCATCTGCCCCACCATGAGCTGCACAAATGCATGCCTGTGCCCCAGAATTGGCATCATCAGACTTCTGGTCATGGTTGGATTTCTGATGGAATAAGGTGATTAGGAACATTGAGAGCTTCTGGGGAGAAACTGCTACATTCATAAATGGTTTTCTTTTGTTTTATTTCATTATAGAAACAAAAATAACAATAACGCTAGGAAAATGGTCCATATTTAAAAAAAAACTTTTTCTTAAAAAAAAAAAGTAGGACTTTGGGAGTTACCAAAGTAAGGACTGCAGATTTCATGAAGCCTGAATATGCCCTTTCCCTTCCTCTGCACTAGGTACTTACATCAACTACTTTTATCAACCCCATTCATCATGTGCATATGTGATTTCCAGCAGTTTGATTCTGGGATCAAATTCTAATTGAGGTGTTCTCTCCTAGTATGGCTAGAGAAAATTAGCCCATTGGCCTCAAATTGAGGCCTCTGAAGTAGTCCCTCAAAGCTTCCAGAAATCATCCTCCTGCAAAAAAAATTCAAGCAGGCAAACTTTTTGCCCTCACACATCACAAAACAGGTCAAAACTGCTGCAACACACAACAAAGCCCTCTGCATTCACCAACCCTATATAAAAAGGGGAAAAAATCAGCCAAAATTGATTGTTTTTTTATTTATTTTTAATTTTCCAACCTTATCAATTTTCCAACCTTATATCAATTATTTCCATAGACAACAAACTTTATCAAAACATTTTCTTTAATTAATGTGATAAGTTTATCCATATATATCACAGTCTTATGATCCAGTCATCTATTGAAGGTGTATACTTCACCTTCCAATTTTTTGTATAAGTTAATCTGCCAGTCATGATCATATATAGCATGGTTCTATGGATATAAAATTGATTGATTGTTTAATTAAAATATTTTTATGTCACCCTTTCATCACACCAGAGGTCTCTGAGCAGCAATAATTAAATTAAATAATTAAATTATTTAATAATATGAACAATTTAAACAATTCCAGATTAAAATAATGAATAATTTAAACAAGATAATATGTATTAAACAACTCAACAAGTTAAAACAGTTGAGATCAAAAAAGTTAAAGAAATAGAAGACAGCACAGAAAGTGAATTCTAATACCAGTCACAATCAAAATTCTTAGCTATGCAGATACCTGAAACAATGTCACAGTTCTAAAAATAACAAAATTGCCATAAAAGTGGAGTCAAGTTTTTAAAACCAAAAAGATAGTGACATAGGTCCATAGAGTGGGAAATCCCATAAATAAGAATTTGAAATAGGTGCCACAGAAAAGGCCTTTGATCTCTTAGCTGCCATGAATGTCTCAAATTGATCAGAACTCAAAGAAAGACTGGAGAGTGACAATCAGCCTACATGCTATATCCATCCCCCAGGACAGTTTTTATGGCCCCAAGCCCTTCCAGGCGCCAAAATTTCCAACCACAAATGGGAGGGGCAGTTTAGCCATCTTTCCCATTCTAATCCATTACTTATTACAAAATAAGGCCTTTCCTAGGTCTAAAATTCCTCCCCTCCCATACAACCCTAAAGGATATTTGGGGGTATTTGGAGTAATAAATTTGAATATTTTCTTTTAATGGGTGGTGCCATTCTTCAAGGCTTCCTGGGGCTTCCAACAGTTGTCCAGCTTTGATTATAACGACAATGTTAGGCATGTATGTGAACAGGAATTCTTCAAATATTTCCCAGTATACTGTTGAGTCCTCCATATGTATAAATTCTACAAAACTTGTTGGACATATTTGTCCAGTGCAGAACATCCACATTCATTTTAAAGATGGAGAAGCAGAGTGATGTGATTGATTGGCCTATCATCAGTATCTAGTATTTTCTCTACAATCACTGATAAATTATTTTGTGTTGCCATTCCAAGACTCTTTCATCAAGCACATCAATCATATTAAGTAGATTCTTTATCAGCCAAGTAACTTTAATTCTTCTCTAATCTATAGATTTGTATCTATGTTGACTTATCTCTGTTCAGTACACTGACTTGATTCTAGATAACCATAATTTGTTCTTCTGCCAAACCTGAACTCTTTTTCCGGTATCCAGTAATATCTTGTTAGTTTTTGATTGATTCAGTTTGACACAGGTGTAAATGGTCATCTTTGTTGAATTGTCATCCTTTATAGTATATTGAATTTTAGCTTTCCCTATGGGTGATTTGTTCAATATTGTCTTCTTACCTTGATGCTACATATATATGTGTGTGTTACAGAAAAGAAAGAGAGAGAGGTGGTTGTTGCTGCTGCTGCTTCTGCTGTTGTTTGGCTTCAAGTCATTTCTCACTTATAGTGATCCCAAGGTGACAGTATCATGGGTTTTATTGGCAAAATTTGTTCACATAGGGTTTGTTATTGCCTTCTCCTGGGGCTGCAAGAGTGTGATTTGCCCAATGTCACTGAGTGGATTTCCAGGGCTAAGCAGGGATTTCAACCCTGGTCTTCTGTGCCTTAGTCCAACACTCAAGCCACCATGCCATGCTGGCTCTCAGAGAGGGACCTATATAGATATATAACATATTATAATTTACATACAAATAAAGAATTAAGCATATTGGTCCAAAGCAGTATATTAATGCCTTATTTCCATTAGTATCTGCTCTGACAAATATTGTGAATGTTGTCCTAGAACACTGCTCTAGACATTTATTTTATTTCATTTCTTTCCACCTTGCTCCCACAGTGGGACTCAAGGCGACTCCCAAAGATATATTTATCTTTTTATTAGTTTTATTAAAGATTTTTTAAACAATAAATAAGAATAAATACAAAACCTAAACACTAAAATTAAAAAAACCAAAATCCAAACATTAAATGATATACAATCATTTTAAAACATTAATTAATTAATTAATTAATTAATTAATTAATTAAATGTGCATAGTAGCCAAGTAATGTATAAAACTAGTATGAAAAGCCTTTCAGAGATAATGAACCACTTTATATATCTGGATGAGAAGTAGAGATGAAGTACTTTAATGGAATTCCAGATTCATTTCCATAAGAACACAAGAATTTTGGCAAGCATACAGTAAGAGTATGCATTGGGGGAAATATGTTTGTACTATGATTCAACAACTGAGATCTGTACCCATCTCTAAAAATATATTTGGAAATCTAGATTTCTAATCCTTGCACACTGACTTGCATTAGAAAACCAAATGACATCTATAGCTTTCTCTTTCATTTTTCATCCATCTAAAATGTATAGGTAGGTTACACCCCAAAAAAAGAATCAGCCCAGCCACCACCCTAGAATTTCTACTGGGAGTGAAGCAAGCTTGTCCCCATGGGCACTTACCGGGTGTAAAACAAAAGGCAACGAGTCTGTCTCCCTCTGGTCTTAGGGGCATCATGTCGATTTCAGTTGCTGCTATGAAGATGTCTTGCAATTGACAAGTTAAACTAATGAGCAGGCATAGTAGTACTAACACATTTTAAAACTATAAATGATACATACATTTAATTAAGATTAAATCTGATCATTGACTTGCACAGTCAAATGGGTAACAAATGATTGTGCTACGCTTTATTTCACAATATGAATTAAATAGGCAATTTTAAAAATAAAATATACTTGCTTTGTGAACTGGATGTTTGTTGCTAGACCAAAATTTCTCTCTCAGATACAGACATGAAAGGGGGTGAAATATTAAATATTAAGTATTTTTTAAAAAAAATCATACTGAGAAAATAAAATAGACACTTAACAGAAACTAGGGGTAGTTGAGCCAGGAGAGGGAAGAGAATATATTTTGCTACCTAAAATACACAAAGATTCCTGAAGAAATTACCATTTTGCGATCTACATTTGGGGAAATAGTTGACTCTTAACATAAAATGGAGGTGATAATTTGCAGTCCACAGCCTGCATAAAGTCTTTGGAGAGATGTGAGAGGAAACACAAAGGTCCAAACACACTGCAGAAATAATCTAGTTTGAGATGCCTTTAACTGCCCTGGCAAAGTGGTAGGGAATTCTTGGAACTATAGTTTTGTAAAACATTTAGCCTTCTCTGTCAGAGAACTCTAATGCCACAATAAACTACAATTCCCATGATTCCCTAGCACTGAGCTAGGGCAGTTAAAGTGATCTCAAGCTGAATTGTTTTTGCAGTGTGTTTTGGACCATACACACACACACACACACACACGCATTCAGCTAATCCCCCCATTTTTCCACAAAAGAACCCACCTCAAAATAGTTTCAGGACACTGGGAAGCTCAAAGCATACAAAAACAAAAACAGACCCCAAAGGTAATTGGAAGTGATGCAACATCTCTTCTAATCACAAAAATGCAGGCACGTTGTAGCCCTCTGGAGCTCTAGAATGGCCAAAGACTGAGTAGTACAACTCTCCAAGCATACCCACCCCATTCCTGAGGATTATTATATTGACTATTTATAATCAGTGTTCAAAAGGTCTTCCATAGAAAATCTAGATATCACCTCAAAGCTCATAAACTTACAATAAGACTTGTATATTTAATAAATGTGATTCACTGATCTTATTTTGATGTTGTTGTTAACTGCCCTCGATCTCAACTTATGGTAACCCTATGGATGAGACATCTCCAAGACCCTCTCTCCTCCACTGCTCTGCTTAATTCCTGCAACCCCTTAATACCCGGGACCTCCTTAATAGACTCCATCCATCTAGCATGTGGCCTTCCTCTCTTCCTACTTCCCCCCACCTTTCCCAGCACTATTGTTTTTTTCCAAAGAGTCCTCTCTTCTCATGATGTTTCTGAAGTACAATAGTCTCAGTTTGGTCATCTTAAAGATCCTAAATTACTCTTAGCAAATTTTGAGCAGAATATGTCTCAAATTACAAATTGTCAGTTTTCTTCTAGGACAGGTACATTTTCATGTAGTGAAATCTCATCTCACTATAGAGAAGACGATTGTTAGAAGAAAGAAAACTGCTAGAATTACTCATTACTTCCTTTAACAACATAATTAATGAAGAATTACATCCCTTTTCAACCTCCTACACCAGTAGTGGGACTCACACAGCTATACAGATACTGTATGAGACCTCCTCTCATCCATCTCACCATGGCATTGGGCTTGCCGATATGTGGTAGTTGAAATGATTCCAACTCCTTCCCAAGATCAAACTTACCCAAATCTTCCATGGCATTAAATAATGCCCATGGTTGATTTAATACCTCCAAAGCAGCCAGGTTGTTGGGGTGGGGGTGCGGGGGTCCTTGCAGCTGTAGTCTTAAAAAGTGACTTTTCTATGCACTATGGCAGTCAGAGGGTCTGTGATAACTCTGCATGAAAACCAGTGCTTGGAACAATTCCCTTTTCCTTAATCGCCCAGTTGTCTGGGAGAGTATTGAAGTTGCAGTCCAAAGAAATTAGTTTTTTTTTTAAATGGGTGAAAACCCTGGTGATACTGAGAAGATCAACCACTCACTCCATAATCCTACAGCCCCAGGCATCTTTCCTGAATATCTTTACTAAGGTTTAAGCCTGTAGTGGATTGCCCTGTTTTGTGAGTTCAGAATGTGGCATGCAAAGTGTTCTTTTCTCCAGTCATTTTCACAGGCTGTAGATCCTGCAGGATATCACCCATAGATGGCCTCCTGTAAAATGGCAGTTGCAGCTTTAAAAGTTGCCATCTGCAGCACAATGCACAACATGATATTTCCTCCTTTCTTGGCATTGGGCTTGCCCATTGAAGAGGAGAGACTGCACTGTGCATTGTTTGGCACAAACAGATCCTGCTTCGTGAGGGTGGTTTGTCATTTGGCAGGAACTTCACACTTCATTCCCAAAATACCAACTCTGGTGCCAAAAATCAAATCACATGAAAATTTGGTGCATCAAGATTTTTAAAAAAATAAGCAAATACTTAGTTTTGACTGAATCATACTTCAGCTTTTGTCTGCTAATAGCATATTCTCTCTCTCAGTAGCCAAGGGCTTGTGTGAATAAAAGAAATAGATTTCCTTGTGGCAAAGTTTGTAAAATGATTAGTATGGGAATGAGGAATCAAACCACAGAATATATGGTAATAGAGCAATCACTGAGTGTATAGATCAGGAAAAAATGTTTGGGGAATTATTAAGGGAAATCATTTAAGCCAGTTTAACACAGCACAACAACAGTAAAGCAGGCAAACAAACTGCAGTACTCAATACACAAAGCAGAAGGATTAATATTTATATTTAAAAGGTAACACTGTTTCTGAGTACATCTAAACCCCTGTGGGGGGGGGGGGAATTCACAGTTGCTATATTTTTCATTGTATTCTTTATTTGGTATTTTATTATATCTTGTATACTCTCCTTTGTTTTAACTAGATAGTGGCAAAAAGTATGGCAGCTGGTGACTCCTGTGTAAGCAGGACAGTGAATTTGCACTCTAAGGAGCTATCCAAAGTGCTGAAACCTATTCCCCAAACTCCAAATCTCTCATAGTGGTCCCCAAACTCTCTCCACTTTCAGAGATTTTGGACTTCAGCTCCCAAAAGCCTCAGCCATGCTGGCCAATAGTCTGTGATTCTGGGAGGTGAAGTCCAAAATCCCTTAAAGAACACAGTTTGGGGACCACTGCTAGAGTTTACCACATAGCATTAAAACACATTTCTGGGAAACCAGTCCACCCCCAAAAAAATGCTCTCTTTTTTTTCTTTCTCTAAGTTTCAGACTGCCCCACCCCTCCCCCATTAGGGGTTCTTTCTCTTTCTTAAAATGGTTCCTGGAAGTCAGGGATCATAAAGGATTAAGTGGCAGATCTGTGAAACCAATAAGATTTCACTCCATGACAATGTGCCTGACCGGAAGTTAAATGAAGCCAGTTGAGAGGAAAAATAATATTTCCTAACTTAGACACATGGGCAATCTCCATGAACTACCAATTGCCCTAATTAGAGATGAAACCAATTTTTGCTTCCTTTTCTGCATGATCTCTGAAAAGGGTGAGGACATTTATCAACATTACTGGTAAAAGTTTATCAAAACGCCATTTTTTCACTCAGGTCTAGTTTTAAAAAAGTGAATCATTGGAAAATTAGCAGACTGGCAACCTTACCTTATCTATATTTATCCATAAATAAATAAGTCTTACTTATTTCAAAGGCAATACTTAGGATTGCAAGTTGCCTTCTTGCTTCTTTGCATGGCATCCCAAGGAACTTTATGGTTCATGGGCCCACACAGCCTGGTAGAAGGTATATTGGCATTTTCAAAAAGTGTATGTAAATCCTGGAAAGTAGGGCACAGACATCTGCCTATGCTCTGTTCTGCCTCCCATGAACAGCATTCTGCTTACTGAAAAAGTATTCCTTTATACTATTTCAACTGATCTATAGAGTTAAGCTGCACAGAGAATGTTAGTCACTTTAAAAAAATTGCTGAACTTAATAAAAAAACTCTGTGAAATATGGATGAGCACAAATGAGGAAATACACTAGATTTAAAATAATGCAAGAAGGTCTGTGTTGGTTTAGTCTTTTTCTTTCTTCTTCAAATTTACTAAGTTCTCATGCATAAGTTAAAAGAACTGTCACAGAGAAGATTAATGCTACGTTCATCAATGCCAGCATCAAAATAGTTACTTTGGTCCAGTGTTAATAAAGACAGTGAATAATATTAATCAGGCTATGTTTAAATGAAATTCACTAAATCATATTCATTAACTCAAAAAAGATAAAGTGAGCAAATGAAAATTCATACAAGTTCTAGTCTAAAGGCAAAAATAATTCTTTACAAAGATGATTTGTCTGCTCTGCTATCATAATTTTCCTTCGCAAGTAGAAGACATCTTATTCTAATTGCTTTTTTAGCCTGTTTGAAACAAAGAATTCTGTTGCATTTGAAAACTAAAATTTGCTTATGCCAGCTGGTTTCAAAAGCATATTAAACTTTCAACATCAAAGGCTTTACTTAACAGTTTTAAAATCTTTAAAATAATGCTGGTTAACTCTTGCTTTGCTTTGCTAAAAAAAACATCTAGGGATAGTCATGTTGGACATATAGCAAATCCAATAACATCCAAACAATGATACCTTTATTGGGCCAACCAAAATGCACAACTACATGTTCCAGGCTTTTGAAGTCACACTGGCTTCTTCATCAGGCAAATAGAAGGAAAAAAATTGAAGATGTTAGTCATAGGCATTTTCTGTTTCTAGTCTTAGTTCAGATGGTAGGGGAGGGCTATCTGCAGGCTGGCTCCTACTCCTTTTGACCATGCAGTCACTAGGCCAGAAACAGAAAATGCAGGAAATGTACGGTCTAAGCAGACGGCTTATTGGGCCATCTTCGAAGCAGGGAAGGGGAGGGGCAGCCACACGCTTAGCGCCCCAACCCCCTCCCAAGGTCATCCTTGGAGCAGCTGGCCCTCCGCATTGCCGGCGCTGCGAGGGAGACCTCCCGCTGCAGTGTTCGGACACGCTGTGGCAGAAAAGTCAGCGAAAGTGCGCTGCAGCCTTTTGCGGCGCACTTTCGCTGACTTGTGAAAGGAGCGGTAATTTAGCACTCTTTTCAGGGGCGGCAAAGCTGCGCCACAGGATCAAGGTGTGGGGATGCCTCGGTCCCGCAGCGCAGCTTCCCAGGGCGGCCTATGGCCGCCCGTCTGCTTAGGACTGTAGTTGGTAAGTTTTACCTATATAGCACCAAAAAGATTTTCAAGATGTAACAGTACAGAAACATCTTGAAAAATTTAGTGTTCTTTGCTTAAGAAAGAGTCAGTCAGCCTCACATGGGACAGAGTAAACCCGAACCTCAATGCAAGTTAGTTTGCTGCTGCTAATGAATTTGAAATTTTATGGCCTATCATTTACTGCCCTTGGTCCCCACATGGCCAAGAAAGACAGTGGCCTCTGCCTGCTTTGATATCCCTCCAGACCATCTTAACTGCCAGCAGAAGTAATATCTGAGACAAAATGTAGGCCCATAACGCAAACACCATCGCTTTTCTCCTCATGTATGATTATTAACTTTTTTGCCTGATGTAGAAGTCAATGAAGCTTCAAAGGTTTGCATGATGCATTTAGTGTTTTTTTATTTGGCCCAATAAAGGTATCACTGTTTTGTAGATTTTGTATTTAGTTGTACGCTTGTCCCTCACCATTCATGGACTTGTGGGTGGCAAGCGGCGAGGGACAAAATGATGTATGTGGTCAAGGCATGTGCACAGTGTAGGAGCATGCAGCCATTCTAACCAATGGGGCACCAGTATTTGTGATATTTCCGATTCGCGGGAGGGTGTCCCCCACGAATTGGAAAGGATGGCTGTATTCTCTGTTCAACATGTCTACATCTGAATATGTTATTTGTAGTAGCCATCCACCTTTTACCCACACTCTCCTTTTGCTCATACTGTCTCACTGTTCTGGCAAATGGCCCACCTGAAGTCATATTTTTGGATGCCATGAAAATATTTCTAAAGGGAGTTGTGCATGCATGTTTTATACATGGATAACAAGTCAAATTACCTATAGTTCATCACCATCATGTTCTAGGTTTTCTTGCATCACATTTATATTTCTTCTGTTAAAAGAGTGAAAAATAACAACAAAATGTTTGTGAGCCTTATGGTAAGGAAGTTTATGTTTTATGGCTGAAAGGGTTTTTTGAGAGGGATACAAGTTTTGGGAGTGCAGGAAGTCATACATGATTCAGTGATTTTGGCTGAATGCAACCATTTTTGCCATAAAATACAACATTTGGCAAGCAACCTGACAAGTAAGGTTAAGCATGCTTAGCATCCAAGAGTTAAAGAGGAGGTCTCCTTGAGACTGCCCTTCTATTACCATTTCTTTAACACTCTAGGGATACATTTTCTTGGTTAAAAGATATATGACTCTTCATGAGCGTGAGGGTTAAGGTCCTCACACTTAGTTTTTCAGGTTTTTTTAATAAAAGAAAGAAATCTCAGAAGGTTCTCAGATTATTTTGCAATAATTCTCAAGGAAAGTTTAAGAAAAGAATAATTTAGGAAATTAGCATGGAAGTGAGGGGAGAGAACTCAGAAGTGATTTCTAGTGGCATCCCTATGGCAAATATAATGTGTACTCTGGCCTTTACAAAAGTTATCCTGGCTTATGATATACTAGTGCAGCACACTATAAATATATATGCTGCTATTGTAAATCTGAGTGCCCTTTCGCATGTAACCTTTCTCTTGTACAGAGTAGTTTGGGAAAGAATACATGAATGCATCACATTCTATGAAAATTAGTATCTGAGTTGTCAGATGTACATATTTGGCAAATTCAACAGGGTGTGGCCTTGTTTTCTAAATGTATACTATAGCAGAATAGAGACATGTAATTTTCACACATGATGGTAAACACAGGTTTTCTAATATCCATGTACGGACCTTGTAAGAAAAATGAAATAGTTCTTAAGATGTCACCATCGCTGTTTTTTCCTAGTATCTACGGTACATAAAATAGTATTTTCCCCTTACAAAAAGTCAGGTGGAATAAATCAACAAGGTAAAGTAATTTCAGTTGTCCTTCCTAAGTTGATATTCACATTGTCTTCCTATAATTGGATTTTCTTAACCAATCCTATTAACATATAGGTTCAAAACTCTCACAGTGGATGAATTAACTTAAAACCAAGAAGTCCAGATCTCTTAATTACTTAGGAAGTGTTTAATCCATCAAATTATGGGGAGGAGTTTGACTAATCAAATCAACTATGCTTTGTGTTGATGTCCCACCCACACTTCTCAATATAGTAAGTACATTTCATAAAACATGTGCATAAAAATGTGGAAATCCCCCTTTTGCTCGTTTATTACTTTTCTCTACAAAAGGCCCCTCCTCGCAAAAAATAACAATTTTCAAAAACTGACAACAAAAGATAGAGGAAGATACTTGAGTAGATTAGACAACCACCTCATCCCTAGTTCTTTTCAAATCATCACTTCTTTTAAGCTCACTAGATGTATATTCTGGTGTTACTTCACTTTTTCAACCTGACGCAAGGACAGGAGCACTAGAAGTAATAGCTTCTCGGTCAACAAGACCTCTCTGTCCCTCTTCCTTCTCCTCTTTCTCCCCCCCCCCACTTCATTTGACCACCCCAAAACTGCCAAAATTCTGAGTTAAATGGAGTCAGGAACACTGGAAAACTGGTGTTTTATGCTACAATTGCAGGATTTTGGTATCCCAATAGATAGAGGAGAATATGGAGAAAACTTGTTACTTCCCTCATGGTCAAAACTACAGAGAGAGAGGGAGAGAAAGAACATTTGGAAGAAAGGGAAGGAATGGCAAAGATCAGAAACCTGACCATCAGAGACATGTATGAAGCTCAGTGTTAAGCAAATGAAGCCTTGGCCTGAGTTTTAAGAGTTCATAGAGCAGTTTATATTCTGAACTTCCCCAGTTCAGATTTCTCCTCTATTACCAGCCTTGTAAATAACATTATTTGGTATACTTTTGGGTAATAACACATTTCAGGGTCTTTTGTTCTTCTCATAGCTACCTTCTCAATGTTATTGTCTCTATAAAATCTAAGACCTAACCATATTGCCTGCGGAGAGATTTATCAATCCAACTCTACTGCAGTGAGGGAAACAATGGGCCTGAACAGACTGCCAGAAATCCAGCTTGAGACCACTTTAACTGTCCTAGCTCAGTGCTAGGGAATCATGGGAATTCTAGTTTTTTCTGAAACATTGAGCCTTCCCTGTCAGAGAGCTATGGTGCCACAATAAATTATAGTTCCCATGATTCCCTAGCACTGAGCCAGGACAGTTAAAGTGGTCTCAGACTGGATTATTTCTGGCAGTCTGTTCAGGCCCAATATTTAAGTCAGGACCCCTATGAATCTCATTATGAAGAATCTAATTACATGAACATCATAAGACATGCTATTAAATATCATGATACAAAAGAAAGGGAGTAGTTCACATGCTTGAAACTTCCTGTGTGTTCTACTCTCGACCTGTGTTTCACGTGTTGGCCTTTCCTTCCTTACGGCTAAATTTGAGGCTTTCGATGGTGACAGAATTCAAAGCCCAGGCCTCCTGGAGCCCTGGTGGTGCAGTGGTTAAATGCTGGTACTGCGTCCAAAATGCTATGAGTTGGGTCCTGCAGGGCTCCAGGTTGACTCAGCCTTCCATCCTTTTGTAGGCCAGTAAAATGAGTACCCACCTTGTTGGGGACAATTGGCTAACACATCATAAACTGCTTAGAGAGTGCTTAGCACTATAAAAGCAGCATAGAAATATAAGCAATATTGCTAAAGACATAGCTGTATTAGTCTAGAAAATCACTACCACAAAGGAAAGCACCAAATTCAGCTAGACGGAATGGAAATCCATCAATCTCTTCCAGATTCCATCTTGGACATTCTCACACAGAAACGGCTTCTATAGGTCTGTCTCTGGATTCTCCACACCAAACATGCATCTGAGGAAGTAGTCTTAAGTCTACAAAAGCTCATGCTACCAACTTATTTTTTCAGTCAGTCTCAAAGCTGCTACAAGATCCCTTTGCATATTAACGTCCAAGATGAAAGCACTCATTATGCTCTCTACATACTAGTATTCTATGTGCAAAGTGTGGACCATTATTTCACAGGATTCACAAAATGCAATCTATCTGCCCCAGGATCTGAACTGGTACTATCCAAGCTGGACAAGACCAAGGTGATATTCTGGAATATCTAGCTCAATAAACAGTGGAATGTGTGATACTACAGAATCAAGCCAGGCATAAATAAAGGTTTTCTGGCTGATATGATGAATCATTCACAAGATGTTTGAGATGGGGTATCCACTTCCACACTTCCACCACTATGAAATCACAAAGAGCATGTTTGAGTGTTGAACTAGAACTCCAGAAAACCATAGTTCAAATCCCCTCTCAGCCATGGAAATATACTGGATAATCTTGGACAAGTCACATCTCTCAGCCTCAGAAGAAGGCAATGACAAACCTGTGATAAATTCACTTTAGGGTCCTCAGAAATCAGAAATGACTTGAAGACACACAACTATGACATTATAGTTGGTTTCTCTGGAAAATATGTAACTATTGCTTTCTATGTAACTGTTAAAGGTATAGAAGTCCCAGCACTGAAAGATCACAAACACACACACACACTTCTTTTTTTCCCATGGAAGCACTGAATATCTGTTATGTGTAGTTTTCCAAAATCTGTGCTAAAAAGTCCTGTGTGAATTTCTTAACATTTACACTTTTCATAAGCATTTCAGTTAATTCAAATGTACACATTTCTATAATGTAGACATGTTTTTAGGTGTATTTGTCTTAACTTCAGAATACACTGCAGCATTGCAAGTATATTGATTTCTGTGGCAAGAACTGTCTTGTTCCATTAGCAGTCCAGGGAAGGTGCAAAATGGTTATTTCTTTATGCAAATAGGAATCCAGTGAATTTCTTTTTCATGTCTAACACACACACACACACACACACACACACACACACACACAGTATTGCTTTTCATAATAACCAGTAACTCAAAAAAGTTTCTGTAAGTTTCAGCCCTCTCTGGCTACACATTAATTTTTAATTTCTAAATGTCTTTGATGGAAATAAAATTAGCATGGAAAAATGGACATGCAATCTCTGTTAGTCCATTAAAGATGTAATGAGTTATTCTCTGAGAACACAAAATGACCACTCAGACAATGAGATTTCAGAAGATTCTGCTATTTACAATTCTGCTATTTATAAAATTACAAAATTACAGGGGTCTAGTTGTACTCATGCTTAATATTCCTCATATTCCTCAGAGAATGGATGAGTGAAAGTGAAAAGATGGCTTCTTCTTTGATTGATAATTGAAATATCACAATGTTAGCAAAAATGTTGGATGCCATAAAATTATACACTATGAAAATTGACTTGCTAGGCAGACAGAACTGAAGATAGCTTGTGAAAATGTGATACAAGTTGAGCATCCCTTCTCTGGAATTCCAAAATCCAGAATATTCCTAAATCCAAAATTGTCTATATGGGTGGCTGACATAGCGACACCTTTGCTTTCTGATGGTTCAGTGTACAAAAACTTTATTTTATGCACAAAATTACATATAACATTGTGCATAAAATTACCTTCAGGCTATGTGTATAAGGTGTCTATGAAAAATAAATGAATTTTATGTTTAGACTTGGGTCCCATCCCTAAGTTACCTCATTATGTACAGTCAGCTCTCAGTAATCACAGATTCTTTATCCATGGATTCAACCATCCACAGGTTGAAAATATTCCAAAAAGATATAAAATACAAAAAATAAATATTGATTTTACCATTTTATATAAGGGTCACCATTTCATTATGCCACTGTACTGAATGGGACTTGAGCACGGATTTTGTTGTCCATGGATTGCAGGAGGGACATCCTGGAACCAAACTCCAGTGGATACCAAGGGCTCAAAAGCAAGTATCAAAAATTCAAAAGACTCCAGGCCGATACAACCACATGCCGTGGCCCAATCCTCCTTTTTGCTGCCCTGAAAAGAGTGGCAAAATGCCACTCCTTTTGGGGGCAGCAAAAGGCTGCCCTTTCAGACATGGCAATGGCTTTTTTGCACCCTTTTGGCACAGCGTGTGTGCATGCTTCACCAAGAGGGTGTCCTGACACCATCTGCCATGTGAATGAGCACACAGTGTCAGGACGGGGTCAGGGTGGAGTCAGGGTGGCCAACGGGCAGCTGCCCCACCCCAACTCCACCCCCAGGCCAGCCCTTTGTGCCAGACTGCAGAGCCCCTCCTAGTCCAAGCATTTTGGAAAAGGAAGACTCAACCTGTATTCTGTTCCCCCCTAATTTTATTAAAATTAAAATTCTCCTCAGATTATAAATCTATATAGGTAAACAAACAAAATGGTTAAGAATAACTAAATAAGGAACAAAATAAAAAAGTAGTACTACTCAGTACCAGTCAAATCAATATGTGATTATTAAAACTTTTTCTTTCTCATATATCTTATGGATATGACATCTCTTGGTTTCAATAATGGTTTTGGAGTTTCTAATAGTGACTCCATCAACTATTTGAGTATATAACATCTTTCCAAAGACCTTGGTGGTATTCTGGTGGTCCTCTCAAGTACATTTCTGCATTTACAATATCAATAAATGGATAACATTTCTCAATAAAGGCATCTTGGTTTGCATCTCTTGTTGTTCTTCTTATATTGTCTGATAGTTTCTCAGGCAACAAAGTGTCCCATATACGTTTCCACCACCTTTCTAATGTTCCATTGCCTGATTTCCAGGAAAAAGCTATTTCAAGTTGAGCTAGTGGTTCTGAAATTTCCTTTCTCTGAAATAGAGCCTACAACACCTGGAATTCATTGGCAGTCTTCCATCCAAGTACTAACCAGGGCTTGCCCTGCTTAGCCTCCATGATGGGATCAAGTGCCTTCAAGTCATTCCTTCTGTTTTTTACCTAATATTATCTATGCTTGGATCTCATGAACAACAGCTGGTAGAAGGGACAGCAAAAAGGTGGGATTCTTCTAGATGTCTCAAAGTGAAGCAAATAATTTGAATCCATTGCTTTTGTAAAGCAGCACAATGTATTGTTAGAATCTTTCATTCTATCCTTGTCCATGACTGCAACAGAATATAGTATTCCTTTCCTAAGAAAACTATATGAAATTTATGGGATTGCCTTAATTTGACAGGCAACCTGAAGGCACATACACACAGACAATAGATCGGTATGGAATTTCATAAGGCAGAAGATGCTCCTTGGAGCAAAAGTGTCCTGATGATATTTAAGCAGTTTGTGGTGCCATGCTGCAGAAGATATAATCTCTCAGTATTATCCCAAGTGGGGAAAGCAAAGAAAATTGTATTGACTTTTTGTGCTGAAGGCTGTGTATTTCTGCTGATATTCTCCAGCTGCAGCCATTTTGAAAATTACTCTCACCTATACAGTTTTATCTCTAGACTGGAATGGGATTCATGCAGCTTGCCAAATGTTAGCATAGCCAAAGAGAAGAAAAAGTTGAACAATATGTGGACGTTCACATGGTTAGTAAATTAGCTCTGGACCTTTGTAAAATCTATGCAACAGTACCAGAGGAGAACCACACTAAATATATATATATATATATATATATATATATAGCCACTAAGCATGCTCATTATCCACTCAAAACTATCTCTTGCTAAGTCAGATGAGGGTCTTATTTACTGAATAAAAGGGATCTAGGACAGTATTACAGGGATGTTGTTGTTGTTGTTGTTGTGTGCCTTCCAGTTGTTTCTGAGTTATAGTGACTCTAAAGGAAACCTATCACAGGGTTTTCTGGGGCCAGGAGTGTGTGACTCACCCAAGGTGGCTTTCCATGGCTGAGTAGGAAATTGAACCTTAATCTCCAGAGTTGTAGTGCAACCCTTAAACCTCTACACCACGCTGGGATTTTAGGGTGGAATAAATCTATTATGTGTGGCTCCACACAATCAAGTATGTGCTGCATTTAAGAAAGATGGTACAATAGTTAGGTTTCAGACCTAATAGCTATTGGATGAGCCTGCTACTTTTAAAGAAATGATCTAACTCAGCACTACTCAAAGTGGTGGTTTGAAGCTATTGGCTGCTGGTGTGTAGTGCTTTCCAGAAAAGAAAGAAACAGTTGTAACCAAAAAGGATATGTATGATGCACAGGGGGTGGAGATGGAAACCAGCTGGTCCACCACATCAGAAAGCTTGAGGACATTACTACACATGGCTTTTAAACTGTGATTAAACCAGGAAAGAAGTGGCATCAGCCATATGCATCACATGACACCACCTCCAACCCATAGCTGCTCTGTCCCTGACCCTTTTTATCAACAGGGAAATCCATCAATGACCTGGCAAGTGTGCAAGTCCCCAGATGGGCAATGTCGCTCCCATGGTAGTTATGCAATCACATGATGTCAATGTCCCCACCTCCTCCTGTCCCCCTCCCCTTGCTATTCCTGATAACCTTTATTACCTTTATTACCTTTATTTCTTTTCATTCTTTCTTTTGACTACAATTGCAATAGCAGAGTTCTGGAATTACATGAAAGGGTTGGAGGATTTTACGAAACCCTAAAGGCATGTTGGGTAAGGTATAAGGCGTGAGGGGTTTAAGGGAGAATCAGGAAGAGAGCATCATGGCAGCAGCAGCCCCAGTCACGCAACTTAGAGGAGGTGTAATGATAGCTGCTTTGAAAGCAGTATGTTCCTATTTTATTTTTACTAGCAAGACTGGGTTCGTGTGGAAGACCCCAAGAAGGACTGATCTAAGTGGTTTTTGACATGTTGCAACAGTAATTCCATGCACTAAACATATGAAGCATGAAAAAACCTTATTTCTATCTGCCAAGAAACTTCTTGTTCTTTTTCTATTTCCCAAGAGCCTACTACTAATCCATTTCATTCCAATATCTAAGGTCCTTTTCACAATACATAATTTTAGCACTATGATCCCATTTTAACAGCCATGGTTGCATCCTACAGAATCCTGCAGTTTAGCTCTCAGGCAGAGAATTCTAAGTACATCTTCCTAAAGAGCAAATCCCAGGGTTCCATAGGTGGAATCATGAAAGCTGAAGTGGAATCACAATGTTATGACCATGTAGCATGCAAGGGTCCTAGTACTTTTAAAGCAGGAGAGAGACACAAAAACAGAGAAGGGTTTATTTCTATACAGTGTTAGACTGAGGTCATATTTCAAAATACCTAATAAATTTCTGACCACAACCTTGTTGAGACACTATGCTAGTGCAAGTATCACTGTGCAAGTGGTTGCACCAGGTGTTTTCTCTGAGTTTGCACAATCACAGCCCTTAGCACAGGCAGTGTTCCAAAGCACACAAAGAGAGAGACCTGTCTCACACTTCTGACTTGATTCCAGGCAATTGCACCAAGGACACAATTGGTTGCAAACTAGATATATCTATAATACATAAGTATATTTACACTACACCAAAAGTGTATTGAATCTGGGCCTATGTACAGGTTTTCCAAAATTATTTTTTTATTAAATTTTTTATTGACAAAAATGAAGATAACATCTATACATGCAACAAGCAACAACCAAACAAACACAAAAGCCAAAAGAAAAAAACAGAAAAACAAAAACAATATAGTACCATACAATGCAAACAACACAATAACCTTAATAAAGTAAATAGTAAAATAAAAATAATTAGAAATTACTAATATATTTTCTTTCCCCTTTCAGTCTTTCCTACTAATATCAGTCTACCTTACAAATCCTACACATCAGTATATACAAACAAAATAACTAGGGTTACACACTATCACAAAAAAAAAATTGACTTCCTAGCTATCACTTCTATTTATAAAATATATGGTGACTTCTTATAATTCCTTACTTAATCCTTTGTTATTTCAACCTAATATAATAACTCTTATCTTTCTCAACTTGCTTATACTTTTCCTCCCCACTAATATATTTAATTTATACTTCTTCCTTTACATTTCCTAGTCTTTGGTCATACATCCTGTACAAACTCGACTTGACTTAAACTAACTGTATTTCTTGAAACATACTAGTTGACATTAATTTCCAATAATCCCTCCCCATTGCTCTCTTATAAATTTAACAACTTTCTCCCAATCTTTGTTATATTTTTCTGGGGAGTAGCCCTTTAACAACAGTGTCAATTTATCTATTTCTAAAATGTCGTATAACTTCCAAAGCCAATCTTCTTTATTTGGGATTTCCTTCAATTTCCATCTACTTGAAAAGAGGATTCTGGCGATTGTGATCATATAAAACAATAATTTTCCATGTTTCCTTTCCAATTGGTCCTCCAAAATTCCTAAAAGATAAATTTCTGGTTTTAATTCTATTTTGGTGCCTATTATCTCATTGATTAAATCATTAATCATCCCCCAATATCTTTTTGCATATTTGCATGTCCACCAACAATAAAAATGTTCTGTTCAGCTCCCTACACTTCCAACAACAATTATCACAGTTTTTATATATTTTGGTCAATTTGCTGGGGCTCAGATACCATTGATAAACATTTTGTACAAATTCTCTTTCAAATTTTGGGAAGCTGTGTCTCTCAAATTTTCCCCCCAAATTTTTTCCCATTCAGCAAGATGAATGTTGTGTCCAACATATTTGTCCGATTGGACCATTGTATTCTTTATAGTTTTATCCTCCATTTCAATTTTTAGTAGGAATTTGTATAATAACCCTATTAGTTTTTCTTTTTCTCCACAGAGAATTTCTTCTATTTCTGATTTTCCCCCTCTAATTCCATGTTCCTTAATATCTTTCCTCACTTTCTCATAAAGTTGTCTATATTGGTACCAACCTAGATCAAATCCTTTTTCCTTCATCTCCTCTTGTGTAAGAATTTTGATTGTCTGTCTTTCAAATTTTAATAGATCTTTATAAAAGCACAAATTATCATATCTAATAATGTCCCTTCTATAAAAAGCTTCTTGGGGTGAAGGCCAAAGAGGTATACTCTGGGTGATTCTACATTTATATTTTTTCCAGATTTTTACCAGAGCCTTCCTAATACAGTGTTCATTAAAGGATTGATTACATTTCCCTTTCCCATATAATAAATATGCATGGTAACCATAAACTAAACCATCTCCTTCTAATTCTAACATCCTTTTGTTCTCCAACATAATCCAATCCTTAATCCATAGCAAACCACACGCATCATGATACAACTCAAAACTAGGTAGGGCTAATCCTCCCCTTTCTCTTGCATCTTGTAGGATTTTTAGTTTCACCCTTGGTTTCTTCCCTTGCCAAATAAATCTTGTGATATCTTTATTCCATTCTTTGAATTTTTTTGTTGTTGAAATAATTGGTAATGTTTGGAATAAGCATAACAATTTAAGTAGAACCATCATTTTGATCACTGCTAATCTGCCCAGAAATGAAAGATTTAATTTGTTCCACTTTATTAAATTGTTCTTTATCTCTTTCCATAATTGCTTATAATTGTTTTTGAATAGTTCGTTTGATTTTTTTTGTAATTTGGATTCCTAAATATTTTACTTTTTTTCCTTATCTCTATTCCTGCTATTTCTTGTAGCTTTCCTCTTCTACTAAATCCATATATTTAGTAATAATTGCTGATTTGTTTTTGTTGATTTTGCACCCTGTAATTTCACCAAACGTTTTCATTATCTCCATCAACAAATTTGTTTTCCCAATTGGATCCTCCAAATTAATTATTAAGTCATCTGTGAATGCCCTAATTTTGTATTTATAATTTTTTATTTTAACTTCTTCTAGAACTTTTTCATTTTTACTCTTCTAATCAGTAATTCTATGACTACCAGGAATAGCAGGGGAGATAGAGGGCATCCTTGCCTTGTCCCTCTCTTAATTTCTATTTGATGTGTTTTATCTCCATTTATTATTATTTGGGCTTTTTGTCTTTCATATATTTTCTTCATCTGATTCACAAATCTCTCCCCAATATTCATATTTAGCATAATCCGCATTAATGATCTCCAATTCACTGTATCAAACGCTTTTTGCAAATCGGAAAAAAAAACCAATTTCTTATCATTATGCCTTTCATAATATTCTATTATATTAATAATATATCTTAGATTGTCTCTGATTTGTCTCTTCAGGAGGAATCCTCTCTGATCATCATCTATAACTTCCTTTAAACATTTTTTTAAATCTATTGGCCAGAACCTTTGCAAAAATCTTATAATCATTATTTAAGAGTGAGATAGGTCGATAATTTTTTGGATCTTCCAAATTTTCTTTACCTTTCGGTATGAGAATTATGTCTGCCTCTTTCCATGATTCTGGTATCCCTTCTATTTCCATCTTATTTATAGTTTCCTGAAGTGTATCGAGTAGTTCGTTCACAAATACTTTATAGTACACTACCAGAAGTCCATCTGGACCAGAGGAATTACCTTCTTTAGCTTGTTTCAATGCTTCGATTATCTCCTCACTTGTAATTTCTGTTTCTAAATATTCCTTTTGTGCCTCGCTGCATCTAGCCCAGTCCTCCTTACCTAAGAACTTTCCCAGGTTTTCCTCTTCAATTAGCTGCTCTGCATATAAATTTTCATAAAACTTGGAAAATATTTCCTTAATTTCCCCATGTTGTGTATGTAATCTATCCCCTTCTTTGATTTTTGTAATTTGACATTTTTCCTTGACTTTCCTTAACCTTGACACTAGCCATCTACCCAATTTATTTGAATGTTTGAAATTATACTGTTTCAATCTCTTTAATTTTTTCCCAACTTCCTCCACCATTTCAATTGAGAGTTGCTTTTGAATTAATTTTATTTCTCTGATTATTTTTTAATTATTTGGCTCTTTCTTCAATATCTCTTCCCGCTCTTTTAGCTTTCTTTGCAATACCTCATTGTTCAATTTTTTGTTCCTTTGAATGATTGAGTTTTGTTGGATGAAAAACCATCTTAGCACCACTTTACTAGTATCCCACACTATCGAGGTTTTAGTTCCTTTGTTCAAATTATCCTCAAAGAAATTTTTGAGTATCACTTTCTCCTTTTTGACAATTTTTGGGTCTTTAAGTAGAGTTTCATTCAGCCTCCATTTTTTTGTTATATGTTGATCTTCCAAATTTGCTATTTGAGGGTTATAATCAGAAATAGCTCTGGGTAATACTTTTATTTCTTTAATTTCTTTTAATAATGTCTTTGTACTTAAAAATAAGTTCAACCTTGCCAGTGAATTGTGCCTATCTGAATTTTTTACAAAATTATTTTTAAAATGTCAGTTCTATATAGGTCATCCAGTGGGTTTCTGTGGCTGAGCAGGGATTTGAACACTGGGCTCTAGAGTCATAGACTACATCCATACTGCAGATATAATTCAGTTTGACACCAGTTTAACTGCCATGGCTCAATGCTATGAAATTCTGGAAATTGTAGTTTGTTGTGGCACCAGAGGTATCTGACAGAGAAGGCTCAATGTCTCACAAAACAACAGTTCCCAGAATACCATAGCATTGAGTCATAGAAGTTAAAGTGGTGTCAAACTGGATTATTTCTACAGCATGGATGCAGTCCACATCCAACACTCAAAGCATTACACCATGCTGTATTACTCGTCACATGCTCAAAGTATGATCTCAGCCTCTGAAATGTATTTATTCCACTCATATATTTTTCCATTTTCCAGAGATTCATACAGTGTACACAAGGATTTTCTTATTTACCCTCTTAAAAACAAATCCTCTCCCCCCCACCCCTTCTTGAAAGAGGAAGGAAAAGCAGAAGAAGTAATTCTATGCCATGTTCATATGCTAGGAAATATTCCTTTTAGTTACTTGCAATATGGCTGTTTTCATGTCCAAATAACCATGCTCAAGTAGTTTAGGAATGTAGTGCAGGATTAACAGCTGTGCATCCTAATTTTTAAAAGTCCACCTACTCCCAATATGCTTTATTTGCAATATTAATAAATAATCAGATAATGCAAGGACACCACAAATCTTCAGTACTCTCTCACCAAAGGAAACTAGAACCTATAGTTCTGTTCCTGTACCTCTCATTGCTCAGAAAAGTAGGGTGTGTAAAACAATTTGCAAAAAAATACATAAATAGACTGCCTTTTTATTACAGAAATACACAGCATTTTGAAGTTTCCATTAAAATTGCCATGTATCAAACATATCACGTTGGCAAAACATATTCTTTAATTTAACATGAAATTATTTTGGTTTATTTAAATGTTGTCGGTATTAATATTGTCCTTCAAACATTTTTGCTAGGGAAGAGGAACATCTGCCAAATTCTGAAGTATGCACATTTAAAATTGGGTATGCTGTTATCTAAAAAACTATTCTAATTGTTGCTATAAGCTCAGTATTGGGCTGAGCTGTGTAATAATTACAAATAATAGGGATGTTGCCAGACAGCTCCCTAAGAGCTACAGGATATATGAGTCTGAAAGGATGAAAAGTTCACCCTGAGAAGAAGAAATCCAATCTCCATTCCTCTTCCCTGTTCTCTCCCCTTTAACATTTTACACCTCTTACTGCTCCAAAGTCAGAGCTGCCCATCTGAAAAACAGGAGGGGAGAATCAAAACGGAGGGGAAAATCAAAAGGGAGGGGAGAATCAAAGACTTTAGAAGTCTTTAGATTAACATCAGAAGTGGGCAGCTCCTGAAATCCAACACAAGTCTCCCATAGCTTCCCCAACCCTAGCTTTTAAAAAAAACATCTGCATGGTTTTGGGGCATTTTCCACCAAAAACAGCCATGCCTGCACAAATACCCTATCTCCACACAGAAAGGCACTTGAGCCACCAGCATGTCTTAATCTAAATTTTCATCAAAGTCCTTCTGAAAATGGTGGAAGGTGACAAGATCACTTCCAGTGGCTATAATAGAAAATACTTGGATGATCCCATTTGGGAGCATTGTTAAGTTGGTGGGACCCACAGGTTGATTCGATGGGAGAAACTGGCCTTTGACTACCATGCAGTTGACTATACTGATTTACAGCATCCAAAGCCATCCCAGTTTCCAGAGTGAAAAAGAGACAGAGTGGGATGAGGAAACAGAAAGAAAACAAATTTAGCCAGGAGAATTGGGGAATTAGGGGAAAAGGACAAGGAAAAAGAAGATAAGAGAGAAGGAGAAGGACTAGGGAAGAAGAGAGAAAATGAGCATGGAAAGAAGTGGAGAGAATAAAAGCAGACAAAGGTCTCATTCACATAATAAACCAATTTTTGTGTTGGATAATTTTAAATTGATAGAGCTATTTCACACCAAATAGATGTTCAGACTTTGGTTGATGCAATCAAATCTGCTCATTTCAATTTAACCCACTTCATGTTCACATTAACAATTGGATTGATTCAAAATGGATTCTCCATGTGTGACATCACAGCGATGATTGCACAACAGTGAACCAAATCCAATTGACAATGCATTTGCATTTGCATTGAACTGAATCATTTAAAAAGAAGTGGTAAATGCCTTGGATTCAGAAGAAATGGTTTAACCGGATTTAGCCCCGGTGCCCCCACAAACTGTGTCAGAGAAATTCAGCACCAGCGTGAACAAGGGCCCTTTAAAGCAGTTTAAACCAGTTTGAAAACCAGTTTATTATGTAATGTGAATGAGGCCCAAGAGGAAAAGAAAGGAGAAGATATTTAGTTTAGAGCTATGATGGGGGTAGATAAGGAAAAAGATGAGGTGGCAAAGAGAGAAAGTTTAGACAAGAGTTGGAGGAGGAAAAAGAGGGCAGCAAAGAGAGAAGAAGAGGAGTTAGTGGAGGTGGGAGAAAATGAATGCAGTCAGGAACTGCACTGGGGAAAGAAAAAAGATGGGGGGAATGGAAATACCTGAACCAGTAGTTTCTAGGAAGGAGGGGAAGGGAAAACAGCATGAAAAAGAAACATAGAAGCAAAGACAGATAGTGAGAGAAGTGAAATCAAGAATTAAAAGAGAGAAATCAAATGCCTAAACAGAACTAAAGAAGTTATTTGTACCATGCTTTTTACTAACAACAGTGCAATCCACATGTGCCTCAAAACTCAAGAATATAAAAGATACTGTAGTTTCAACTACTCAGGGTGAAGAAGGTAGAATCAGAATTTATTGAATAGCCCAGAGGCCGTTTCAAAGTACAATAGCATCAAAAAGTGAAGAAGGTAAGAACAAGTGATAAAATCCATAAAGCAGCAATCTGTTGTACTAAGCAACTCCTAGGGCAGCTAATCCTGAAGCAGCTCATATTTCCTTGCACTGACCATTACATCTCTGTAACCCCTGATACTGAAATGTAGAAGCAGACTCAGCATCCAGCGCACTCAAATATCAGAATGAACCTTCATTTGCCATTCGATTTGGTATAAAGCTGACCTTGGGCAAGCCACATTCTCTCAGCCTCAGAAGAAGGCAAGGGCAACCCCCCCCCTCTGAAAAAAATCTTCCAATAAAAACCCTATGGTAAGCTTGCTTTGGCATTGCCATAAGTCAGAAATGACTTGAAGAACAAAAACAACAGTAAAGTATATATTGACTCACTTTACTCAATATAAGCTCTTGGAATAAGTGTGCCTTGCTGCTGTTGTGTGGCTTGATGTTGTTTCCTACTTATGTGACCCTACACAGGGTTTGGCAATATTTGTTCAGAGAGTTTGCCTATGCCCCCCAATTCAGGAGGTTTCCATGAAGGAGCAGAGATTCAAATTCCCAAGTCCTAGTACTCAAACCACTATACCTAGCTGGTTCTCTAAGGTGCACCTTAGGGTCCTCATAAGTTGGAAGCAACTTGAAGGCATACAACAAACATATTAGAACCAAGGAGACATGTATTCTCTGTCTAGAGTTGATGTGGGAGGGAGAATACTTACCCAGAGAGTTGTAGTAATTTTGTATAAGAACTGTATTATTATTATTATTATTATTATTATTATTATTATTATTATTATTATTTAAAGGATTTATATCTCACCTTTCTCCCACAATGGGATTCAAGTCAGGTTGCAACAATTTAAAAAGACAAAATAATTTTAAAAGACAGAAGTAAAAGCGTTAATTTACAAAAGTTAAAAAAATATTAAACAATATTTAACTGTAGTTATCTTCTGCAATTTAGCAACAAATGTCAAAAGGTTTCATTAGGTCATCTGTACTAAGAATTTTTTAATCAGTCGAAAATGTACCTTGGCAATGACAATATGTGTTTGCTTCTCAACAAAAGTGTTTAATGAGATGCTAGCAGGGCATCCATAGCACCTACTTATTGTAAATTTATTGTCATGTTTACAATTGCTAACAAAAGTCTACATGGAATGAATGTAAGTAACTGTTTGCTCCTGTAAGACACTCACGAAGCAAGGAGGATTAGACAAGGAGAAACTTTCTCATCATTACATTTAGCAAGGATTGTTCGCCCTTAAGAGCATACTACAGGGTTTTTACTTTTAATTAAGTTTTAACTGCTGTTTATGGAAATTCTCCTCTAAATCAGTATCAAACATGTCCTAAAGCCATTCATACATAACCACTAATTCATCCTGCGCTTGACAATTCAGCTGATAGAGCACTGTCAGCAAAGTAGCTGATCATGCTAGATTTGGTTGTGACTCATTTGCAATTTCTGATTAAACTGCTTTTATTGTACTGGATTGTAATGCTAATCAGAATTAGCTAGGTGCTGAAACATGACCAACATTTATCAGGGAATGAGGTTTTTAAGGAGATCAGACCCAAAGTCTAAATGGGACTAACCTGCAGTCTGTTTATTAAGATTAGCACTAGAGCAAAACAAATTTGCGGTGCAAGGAGTTTTCTAATTTTGAGTTTTCATTTTTACAGGACTTGGAGGGGTGGAAGCAATACAGCTGGAGGTTTCAAAGGCATTAGTTGTGATTAAATTCAAATGATACAAAGCTCTAAGGTAAACATTTGTACATCCTGTACTATTTATGCTTAAACAATAAAGACTTTGTTCTGCACACTGCAGACTATAAGTCAGGCTTACTATCTAATGGAACAAAAATCCTCAGTTCGTAGACAACCCTGGGTAAGATTAATGTTAATAGTTAATTACAGCAGACTTCTAATCACAGGAGGTGATGGTGTATTAGCCCAAGTGGTCCAAGCTGGATATACTGTTTTTAGGATAATCATAGAAAAAGGTAATAGTAAATTGGTTAACTTAAAGTTGCTTCTAACACCTGGCAACACAATCATATGAATCTCATTTATCCAGAGGAGGCTTGGCATTTCCTTTCTCTAAGGTTGAGAAAGTATAACTTGCCCAAGGTCCCCAAATGCATTTCTATGGCTAAATGATGATTCAAACCCTGGTCTCTCAAAGTCCTAGTCCAGTACTCAAACCGTTATATGACACTAGCTCCCACTGTATAAAACTGGTTAACTTCTAAACTCTGAATATAATTTAGCCTTGGGATGTAGCACAATCTTAAACTCTACAGAATGTGTATCTAAGACTGTAATAATATTTGCTGCATCTGCACTGCAGAAATAATCCAGTTTGACACCACTTTAACTGCCATGGCTCAGTGATATGGAATTCTGGGAACTACAGTTTGTTGTGGCACCAGAGCTCTCTGACAGAGAAGGCTAAATGTCTTATAGAACTACAATCCCCAGAATTCCATAGCATTGAGCCATGGTAATTAAAATGATGTCAAACTGGATTAATTCTGCACTGCAGATGCAGCCACAGTCTGTTGCAAATGCCATTGAAAACAGACTAACTTACTGACAAATGAGTATGCTTGAACTTCCAGTGCTTCAAAGTACAATGAGGTGTAAGATGTCTTTTGTCTATGCCTCAGAGATTGTACAACTACTATTCAGATTCTAAGGATGTTTATGCTTTGGATATGTGAGAATCCAGGATTCAGGATTCTGGTCTCAACATCCCCCCATTACCTTGGGCACTCTGTTGCAATGCTGGGCTGCTGCTTGAAGGTGTATTCCACTGTGCCAACCAGGGACATTGACATCAGTAGCATTTCTGTGGGGAGGGGAGTGCAGGCCACACTGGGTGACACCCAAGAAGTAGGTGACACCACAGAAGAAAGGGGTGACACCTGGTCAGCCCGCCCCCCCAGGCACTCCTTGGAGATCTCTGGCCCGGGCAAGCAGTGGGCTGTGCCTTTGTTTTCCCAGGCCTCAGGGGGTCTCCAGGCCTTGGGGGGTGGGTATCTGGCCCAGACAGTCAGTGGGTGGCTGTTTCTCCAGGCCATGCCACCATTTTTCGGCTCATGCCACTGTTTTCCCAGGCCTTGGGGGAGTATCTAGGCCTCAAGGGGAGGGTCTCTGGCCTGGGTGGATGTGTGGGTGAGCAGCAGTTTCTCCTGGCCACAGCATGCTGTTGTTTTCCCAGACCTCAGAGGGAAGATCTCCGACATGAGTAGGTGGTGGGCGGCCATTTCTCCTGGCTGTGCTGCTGTTTTCCCAGGCTTCAGGGAGTCTCTGGGCCTCAGGAGGAGGGTGTCTGGCCCTGGTGACAGCCGTTTCTCCCAACTGTGCCACCATTTTCCTGGCCCACACAGCCATGTTCCCAGACCTCAGGGGGTCTCCAGGTTTCAAGGGAAGAGTCTCCTGGTGGGTGGGTGGGCAGTAGCCATTTCCACAGACTGCGTAGCTGCTTTCCGCATGATTTATTGTAAACTGTTATTTATTATTTATTGTTTTAATTTCTGATGTTTAATACTATTTTAAGGAGTGGGTGGGTTTTGGGATGTATATTGTGGTATTTTATTGTTGTAAGCCACCCCAACTGCTTTGGCAGAGGGGCAGGATAGAAATAAAATATTATTATTATTATTATTATTATTATTATTATTATTATTATTATTATTATTATTATCCCACACCCCAGAAGTCCTGCTGGAAGTCCCACCTGGAAGTCCTGCCCCAGAAGCCTCACCTCCCTGCACCGGGTGACACCCCGGGTGAGGATGCCACTGATTGCCACTGCTGGTGTGAGTCACTCACTTGGAGTCAGAGCGAGACACTCAATGTCAGTCACATGACCAATGGTGTCCTCATTCCTGGTGTCACCTGGTGCAGGAGGTGGGGCTTCTGGTGTGAGGGCAGGGCTTCTGGAGATGTCAGGGGCAATGAGGTCTGGGGGGTGCACTCACCCTTCCTCATTGCCTCACCTTCATTCTTCTAATGAGGAGAACAAGGCAGTGGCAATGAGATACGGGGGAGTGACTGGGTGTCACCCGGTGTGGTCTGAACCCCACACATACCCCTAATGATGTCACTCCATATGACTGAGCACCTCATTCTGACCTCAGAGCAAGTGACTCACCATAATTGCAATGGCACCAGGTGGCACAGTAGGGTGCATTGTAAACAGCCACCTGACATTGGAACAAAGGGCACTGGATTTTCCATGGCAAAGATCTATTGTTTTTCAAAACTGTACTAGTATGAGTGTTTTTAAAGAATGTTTTAAGTAAGTAGGGATGATGATTAGAGCAAGTGAGATAAGATTGGAAGGGAAGGAAGGGAAAATTAAGTGATAGAGGTATATTGATCTTTGGATGATAATTGCATAGTGTGAAGGAAAGGGATAAATAAGAAAAGAAGAAAAAGGTTGCCTCTTTACCAAGCAAGTTAGAATGGCCAGTATATGGGCGAAGCTAGTCCTTAAACTAGACAGAAAAGTAAAATGAATTCTAGTTTCCAGTTTGTTAAAGAACCAAGCAGAGATATGCTGCAAAACAGTCAGTTGTATGTAAAATATAAAAAAAATCAACCACCCATTATCTAAATAGGCATCCCAGAATCATAAAAATAATTTGCTCAAGCAGCTTTCTGGAGAACAAGACCCCTATACCTTCCTCTATTATCCTTTGTAAAGGCAAGGAAATCTCTTGTACTGTACCATCAAAGGTTTTCAACTGGGCATTAAAGGAGGTCTCAGAGAGGAAGATCCTCATCATAACAGTGGTTTTATGTCATATTTTGGTGTTTCCAGTGCTCTAACAACTTTCATCAAGAGGTATTTTGGGAGGCACTACAGAGTTAAAACACCAGAGGTATTCTAGGAGGAAGTTCAACTACAATATCATCTAAACAAGGCACTACAGTGGGGCCTTGGGATCTACTACTATTCCAGGATCCTGGATTTCAATTCAGTTAAAAATCATGCTGTGAGCACTCTGTCAACTAAAATAGCATATAATCATGATTTACTTACTTAATTCATTTTTATGCTGCCTTTTTTCCATGTAGTGGGACCCAAGGCAGCTTCCAAAAAAAGCAAGATTTGGAAGAAACCAGCATCAGACTGCAGAAGTAGAAATCTATAAATTGCTATAACCCAATTACATTTAGATCTAAATCCAGTTACTAGTTCCAACTAGAGTAAAAGTACTGAATCAACTAAATTTACATAAATGTTGATGTACTACTGAACAATTGATTGAAGGGGTCCATTCTAGCTGGGTTTAGCAATTGAATTTAGGCTTTAGGTTTTCAGTCAGAGTGTTACTGTTCTGTATCTGTCAATAAATCAGGAATGAAAACTGAAAGGACATGAGATTTTCCATATACAAACTTATTTTAAAGAAAGCAAAAGTGTTAGCCTATTTTTGATCAAATTTAATTTGATTCAATTGCTTACCAATTTCTGGCATTCCTGTCTATCACTAATGACCATTCCTTTTTATGATGTGAGGGAAGAGAAGGGAGGAGACAGGAGAAAAGGAATTTGTGAATCAGCCAAAAAAAATGTGCACAGTAAAACTGTAAAACCTATTCTCAATCCTCAGGCTAATTAGTCTGTGTAATTAAACTGTCTAATTGGAGGCTGTCTTGCTGCAAACAAGAATGAAGGTGTCAGAGGCACCAGTTTAAAATGCTTTTTTGATTAGACTTTTAGAAATTCAGAAAGATTATACATGTTCACATGGCTCTGAAAGAAAACAAGCAAAGAAATCATAGGGCTGCTGCTTTCTCTTTTCTCAGTTATATTTGTCATTATAGTTTTGTGGGCCTCCACAGTATTCGCTTTCCTGCACATTTACAAAACAACAGAGAAGAGACATTTATTGTTCACCAAAAAACAATATTTCCTATAAGCTCTGCTTCTGTGTTCACTTGGGAAAAATAGGATTGTTGGGTTTGTTTACTTTTTAAGTTTTAAAAAATGTGCTTAATTTCAAAGTGACCTTACACCAGAAATCTATATAATTGAGTATTGTGACTGCTTTTCAAGGAAAGTGTGACACAGTCAACCAGTGTAGCAAAGGAATGCAATTAAATTGTATCCATAGGCCTAAATCCAATAGGTAGTACTATCTAAACACTTTGAATCAATGGGATTTACATGTGTTGATGTACAAGTTCCCACTGATTCAATGGGTTTGATCTAATTGGACTGAGAACTGGATTTAGACCATTATTTTTATTTATATTATAAGTGAACATTCAGAAAGTGATGTTTTAACAGTTTAGTAGCAATGAGTAACAAGCACTTGTTCCATTGAAAAGTAGGGCCAATACAAATAACTTCACTCCAGTTCATTAGCCTACCAAAATGTCCAAAATACATCTTGCAAATTTTTGAAACTCTAAAGGCTTCTTCACTAGGCAAAGGATGATAAAAATCATAAAGGAGAAGAAAAGTGATGATTGAGTTAGAAGCCTACATTTTGTATCATATGTTGTTTTTATTGTAGTTCAGCTGGTATGGAGGGATCTCTTTGCATGCAGAGACCACTTTCACATTTTTGCAATGTGTGGATAGAAACAAAGGGCAGTAACATTTAAACTCCATAGGCAGTAGCAAAGTTATCTTCTTTAATTAGTAAAATAATTCTAGCAGGCCAAAATGCAATGTTCACAAATGGCTATGAAACATTTGTGAGTCCTATCATTTTTATTTTCCCTTCCCATCAATTATGTCAGTCCCACAAACCAAAGTTGGATAATGGCAATTTGTCTTTTGTCTTATGACATCACTCTTAACAATAAGCATGTAGATTGATACAGAATGTGCTTGCTGATATTTTTTTCTATCAACAAGTAGAAAGGATTTTTAATGTTACATATGAAAGAAAAGTACCATTTTAAAACAAGGGGTTTGTGTGGAGTTGTATTGTTTTTTTAAAAGCCTTAGCTCTTATTTATAGTCCTGTAATGAATTGTTAGCCTATTTCTAGTAGTAATTGTTTGTCAACTACTGTCAAATCGACTCTGACTCATGGCAGCCCTATGAATGAGAGGCCTCCAAGTTACCCAATCATCAACAGCCCTGCTCAAGTCCTACAGACTCAGGGCTGTGGCATCTTTGATCCAGTGTATCCATCTGGAATGCAGTCTTCCTCTTTTCCTACTGTCCCCCACTTTACAAAGCATTATCATCTTCTCTAGTGAGTCATGTCTTCTCACGATATTGCCAAAGTAGGACAACCTCAGTTTACTCATCTTGGCTTTTAAAGAGAGTTCAGGCCTGATTTGCTCTAGGAAGATTATTGCATTATGTTATAATGTGGCATACCTGAGGCAGCTTAAAATAAGAAGTGAGCGGCATCCTGATAGTATCAGATGCATTTAGCTGCCGAAATCGCTGCTTGGGTGCAGTCTGGCTCCATTGCCACTCAGAGGGATGCTCTGGAGGCCATTTTTTCAAGCCAGAAACTCACAGCTTTGAAAAGAGGCATGAGGAGCACCCCTTGGAGCAGCAATGGAGTTGGGCTGCACCCAGGCAGTGATTTTGGTGGCTAAGTGCACCTGATACTATCAGGACGCCACCCACTTCTAATTTTAAGCCAGCTCAGGTAAGTTGCATTATAACATCCCCAGAGTCATTTGTCTTTTTAGTGGTCCATGGTATCCACAGAACTGTTCTTCGGCACCACTCCTCAAATGAGTTGACTTTCTTCTTATCAGTCTCTTCATTGTCCAGGTTTCACAAGCATACACAGAAATGGGAAATAGGCTGACTTATTAGATCATTCTAACTTTAATATTCAATTATATATCTTTCCACTTCAGGATCTTGTCTAATTCCTTCATAACTGCTCTTCCACATCCTAGTCTTCTTCTTGTTTCTTAACCTCCATTCTGATTAATGACTGAGCCAAAGTATGGAAAATATTGAATTATTTCAATGTCTTCATCATCTGTATTGAAATTATGTAAGTAATGGGTGGTTATTATTTTTGGTTTCTTAGTGTTCAACCATAAACCTGTCTTTGCACTTTCTGCCTTGACCTTCTTCAATTATTTTTTCTATATCTCTGATATTTTCTGCAAGTATTATGGTGTCATCGGCATATCCTTCTGTATATCTTAGATTGCTGATGTTCCTTCCTCCAATTTTCATGCCTCCTTTCTCTGAAAATAAGCCTGTTTTGTGAATGATATTTTCTGCATACAAATTAAACAGATAAGGTGATAAAATGCAGCTTTGCCTGACCAACTGAAAACCATTCCATATGCTGTCCTAAAAGTAGCCTCTTGTCCTGAGTACAGGTTAAAAAGAAGAAATATATAAAATGCTATAAGTTAAACACTTTCTGGTTCATTGGCAATGCACAGAAATGATGCTTTCTGATCACCAATGGTGACATCAGTCAACAATGTGCTTATTCTTGCAATATTCCTCCACTGTTCCTATAATGTTCACCATATGGGTCCTTCAAAGCAAGAGCTGTCTCTATCCAAGTGGATAAGAAACCACTATAGATACATTTCCTATTATCTTACTGATGATTAGTCTGAGATCACTGGATTGTGTATCACCACTGTTTTCCAAATGGATTGCAAATGATATCTTTCACATGATGCCAACAGCAAAACTGTATCCCTTCCACTATAATACTTCACATTGCAAACACAAGAATACATTATTAATGTCTCCATTAGTATTTTCATTTTAAAAATTGCATTTTAAACCTCCATTAAAAAAAACACCTGCATAAAGAAAACTAATTGCCAAGTGGTAGGATGCTGAGGTAGTGTTCACCTAAACTAGCCTTGTTACTCTGGAAAACCGGTATACAAAGAGATATTGTAGACCTTTTAGACTTACTGAAAGAAAGAAGCTGGTAGCATGAGATTTTATAGACTTGAGCCTACTTCCTCAGATGCATGGGGTGAAGAGTCCAGAGACAGACTTATATAAACTGGTTGTGTGAGAGAATATCAATTGAAATTCAGAACCTTCTGGGTATGGAGATGAGGTGACAAATTCAATTTTAATTATGGTCATTGGGGGACAAAGGCAGGAAGAAGGATGTTGTCTAAAGCTAAGGTGAGTAGATAATCATATGAATGGTGGTGGGAGTACTGGGAGGTAGTGTGGGAACCAGAAAGGAGATATGATGAACTGGCCAAGAGATCCCTCATGAGGTTTGGGGGTTAGCTAGTGTTGTTATGTGTGTAGTGTGCCAGGAAAGCATTGTCTCTATTCAACCTATTGTTAATGGACTGGAAACTGTGGATACATTCCAATTCAGCTAATTTTCTTTCTAATCTTCCTTTGTAGTTCTTTTGTTGATGAGCATTCCATCTCGGACCTCATAACATTCTCAGAGATGGTTTGCTATTGGCTTCCTCTGAAATGTAGTCTAAACTACTCGATATTCCTTGGCAATCCTCCATCTAAGTACTGTCCAAGCTTGACCATACTTAGCTTCCAAGATCAGATGACATCTGGTGCTCTCTAGGTATCTGTGTTGTTCTTGTGTGCTTTCAAGTCATTTTTTTATAGCAACCCTAAAACAAACCTATCACAAGGTTTTCCCGGAAAGATTTATTCAGAGTGTATGACTAGGCCAAAGTCATGCAGTGGGTTACCATGGCCAAACAGAGATTTGAACCCTAGTCTCCAGGATCATAGCCCAACACTGAAACCACTACACCACACAGTTCTCACCGTCATCAATATAGTACATTCTTACAAAACTGTCTACTCCGGAATAGTTTAGTAGAAAATGATGTTTGGATGTTACCATGTCAGCCTAGCCTAAAATCTTTATTGATTTAATTGTTCTGTTTATCTAAGCATAAGGAATAAATTCCATATGTTGATGGATATGTTTGTGGGTCATGGTGTGATGACAATTTTTTCCACCCAAAATCATAAGTGAAGCAATTCTAGGTAAATATTTTCAGATAGAGTAAAGATTGCAGCAATCCTACAAACCATTCAAAAACTGAATTTTTGCCAGTTTCCTCAATGGCACACAACAGTGCAAGAGCCTCAAGCCTATTCATTTTTGATTTCTAATATGCTTTCACATCAGGATGATTTTCCATTACTTCATTTCTGTAATAACACATGTTCACAGCTGCAGGTTAATATTAAAGTAAGAAATTGACCTAAGGAGTTTGAGCTAAATATTCTGCCCAGCTTTCCTTGTACGGCCAAGAATGAGGGATGGATTCTTTAAGAAAGTCATTTCTTTTTAATAGATTTTTCATACTGTGTGATTTCCTTATTACACAAAAAAGTTTGTATAGCCAATATATAGTTTATGTCCCAAAGCAGGAATATTATGATGTCTTTTCAGTCTAAATCTATTTTTACATTATAGCTGTTTTTCATATAATGATTTAATATACAATCATTTAAAAACAACTGAAAAGTAATTAGTCAGTTCTTTTGCATTAGCATGGGAATATCATCATACTGTGTGAGTTCTGTCTTTGAATCACATATAGTTTAGGCAGCAGTACTGGGATGTTATTTCTTAGGTCTAAATCTTATTTTAGTCCCAGCTAGATTAGACTCATTAAATCAATTCAGGCTTCTTAAATCAGAAATGAAAAGAACGACTAAAGGATACAATGTTTCCATATTTCATCCATTTTGTTTTGTTTGTTTTTAAAAGAGATGTTATAGCTCTTTTGGTTTCCCAATGCAAAAATATATATTTATGAATACTGTTTCAGATGTGGGATCTGAAGTAAGCCAGATTGGATCTGTTGCTCTCAGATGAATTAAAGGAACCTTGCATAGCCCTAAATGAGAATTATATTTCAACACATCTAGAGCAGTGACACTCAAGGTGGTTATCTCTGGACCAATGCTCATCCATGACTTATCAGATGAGGGTTTATGGCAAGTTTCTAGGAAAAGAGAAACAAATGTACCCAATATGGTACAAGTGCCTGCCTGGCTTGTTTAAAAAATTGCTGGTTCCCCACATCAAATAGTTTGATCTAGGGGACACAAATTAGGGGAAAGCTGATCTATAAAAATTCCACTTTGGAGTAATTATCTAAAATCTATCACAATTTTTTCAGCTACAGGTGGACCATAAAATACAATATACCATAGAATTACTTGAATAAAATAATTGGCAACTGGGTTTATAACAAGGAGCTTCTCATTGCCCCCAATTTACACTATTGAGTACACATTTTGAATGTCGCATTACTTTTGAATGCATGCTCATATCAGAATTCTTCCTAATAGTCTGGCTCTTTGATGCCCACAGCACATTGAGCTGATGCTCACAGGAAACTCATTACTGGTTTAACAGCAAAGCCTTTATTAAACCATGTCCGAACTAGAGCAAATTATGCAGTCTAGTCCACTCTTCTATGGATCTGTGCAATCTTTATCACCCCCTGCATTGCTTGCGCATGGATAGTATGGTAATAATATATAAATAAAATCAAACCAATTTCTGTTGCTATCAGAATGCAGAATGTTCAGAGGAGTAATGTCATAATTAGGTCATCTACCATATCTTCTTAGAAGAACCTTCTAACCCTCATTTCCCTTTCTTCGAAAGGCTAGCCAAATTGTGCATTACCATAGCAACACAGACATTACTTCCTAGTGAACGCAATCTTCACAATGGGTGTAAGCATTTTTAAGTCCAATTGATTTTGGCATGAGAGTTTGACATAAGATAATTCCTAGCTATTGGGAACAAAGACAGAGATCCCTCTACAACTGGATGCTGACCTTGACTTATTTTCAGAAGCCCCATGCAAGTGGTTAATACACTAGTCAAGTGGTTAAGTCCAGCAGGAGCACTCAATATGTTTCCAAACAGAACTCAGAAAAATTTTCCTTTTGGATTATGATTCCCAGAATCCTTCATCAAGCACAGTCCATAATGGCTGGGGACTCTGGGCCTTGTAGCTTCAAAAGTAACTTTTTCAAACTTTGCTAGTTCTCTCTGCAGCCTCTAAGAGAGATGGAAGGCAGAGAAGATGGACAGGAGGAACAGAATTTAAAAAAGGAAAGAAACCTGTAACATGGATGGGCAGGGAGAAGGATTAAAAGGCACTTGGAAATCTTAACTTTTTATACTATGGGTCTCACAATCCCCCAGCCAGAATCCCTACTGAACATACTAGCAGGGTGATTCTGGGATTTATGGCTCCAAAAAGTAACTTGAGTAAGTTCTAGTTTTGGTTCTGGATCTGCCCAACAGATGACACCTGAGCTTTTGATCCTATAAGTCATGCACCAGAATAATTCCCTATTCCTGATGAAGGAGACTTTAAGGTGATAAACGTTATCTGGATTTTACTCCTAATCTGGAGCCCAAATAGGTTTGCTGTCAGTAACTAGATATCCAGGATTTGAATAGGATTATTGTTCTGATATTCAGATATTTCTGCCTCAAAACAGAACAAAAAATACCCCACACACATAAAAAACAGCCACCTGTTTCATTTTATTCAATCTTGATACAAAATAATGGAACAACCTCAATTTAACAGGAAACGTTGCCCTTTGTGAAGAGGAAAAATGTTTCAAAACACAATTCAGGACTTTTCATGCCTGACTTATTAATGATCGTTAATTGACACTTTAGGGCAAAACCAGAGAGAAAAAAGTAAAAAAAAAGCCAGCCTTGAATTTTTGACGAGTAGTTGTTAATCACTGTTTTAGATTCATGGCCAGTGCCTTTGGATACAATTTTGTATCACTTTGAATATTCATGTGTTGCACATGTCATCAAGTGTCACTAATTAGCATTTTAATCATTGGTTTATTTATTTTTTAGTCTTTGGAATCTATATCATTTTCCTTCCCTGCTTGCATCTCTTGCTCTTGGATACTAGGTGAAATCCTTTTAATGCACATTTTAGCATTCATGTTTGGTTCTTCCTCCAGCCCCACTTCAAACATCAGGCCACTGGCTTGTTTGAGTGACTGTTAAAAAGAAAATAAATGGCCTATACTTTAGTCTTTGGTCTTCTTGAATGGAGCTACCAGCCCTGTGTGTGGGCAAGAAAGAAACTTTATAAATTTCTCTTTTGATCAGTTCCCAGGGGATAGTACATAGACTAGACAACTTCAGCATAGCTTGAATCAATTGGTATCAGATACTTATAGACATCTAGTGATGAGGCGGTCAATAGAAAGTTGTGCATAGATCTTGGAAGAGATGCTTTTTAGACAACTACCAGAATCCAACAGCCAGCTTGGCAATCCTCCAAGAGTGTTCTCACCCCATCTAACAGGGAACAGAGGTAAGCATGATATCCTAAACGATATTTGACTTATTCCTTTGGTACTGAAGTCCACTCTATACCATAGGGATATTAGAGTATCCTGTACATGTGCGAACAAGTTGCGGCCACCATTTTATTTTCCAAAATAGTGGCCGTGGCTCATTCGTGCATACGCAGGAGTACTGCGCATGTGCAAATGAGTTGCAGCCACCATTTTGGAAAACAAATGGCAGCGGCGACATATGCGGCAGTGGGGGGTGGCGGGGGCAGTCCAAAGGTTGCCAACCCCTGCCCTAAGTTCTTCAACAGGATATGCAGAAGGATTCTAATTGCAGTCTAGACAATCTTACCTGGGAATATGCAATATTGAACATAGCAGGAGTTATATCTAAACATGCAAAGGATTTTTTTCTAGGGAAGCCAGAGACTTTTCTTAATGCCCCAATGAATTAAGAATTTAAAATAAATGAAAAACACTTTTCCTAACCTGGGGGAAGGGTTAAAAAGCCCTGTGTAATGTGGATCTCACTGCCTCCACAAGAGTTAGACTAGTTTTGTTTGGTCATGAAGTTTCTTGATAAAATTGTAAGAGAAAATTGAAAAATGGAGTGAAGGAAAGCAATTGAATGAAAAAGTTTATTTTTGAAGAAAAACAAGCAAACTCTGCACAATGACTGAGAGATGTCAAAACATGAAAAAGTCTTAGTGTTAAGGGCAAAAATCCTGACAGAAACAAAACAACAACCAGAGCAGACAATGGAGATGTGCTACATATTAGAAATGGTCCCCATGTGAAACTGGAAATATGAGAAAGTGCAATTATTCACCACAATGGACTATGATAATACATGTTGTTTTCTAGCAAAAACAAAAACAATAATAAAGATATTGAGAACCTGAGATATCTAAAGCATAGAAGGGAAAAACAGGGAACACACTATGGAGAAAAGATCAAAATGTATCAAGTGTGTGAACAATGCAAAGGTGAAGTATAAACCCTGATGCATAGGTGTT
This sequence comes from Phrynosoma platyrhinos, assembly GCA_020142125.1. Taxonomy (NCBI): domain Eukaryota; kingdom Metazoa; phylum Chordata; class Lepidosauria; order Squamata; family Phrynosomatidae; genus Phrynosoma; species Phrynosoma platyrhinos. The sequence continues at coordinate 75,386,886 of CM034708.1, read as the reverse complement.
AGCTCATTAGCAAACACAACAGAGAACACAGAAGAAAAATGAACTTTTGAAAAGATGATTAATATGGAGGAGGCTGACAAAAAGAGTATCAACTGCTGTCACATTGTAATGAATTTCACATACTTATCTATGCAAAGTTGCCTGCAGACTTGACCCAGTAAAAGTCTGCATAACTACATACATACAAGGGAAATAGAAAAGAAGCAGACAATATAAAATAAATGTGTGTTCCAAAGACATAAGTATGCATGCTCAGTGCCACCATGCAGATAGTAGAATGGTGGAAGAGCCCTGGTGGCAAAGTGGTTAAATGCATGTACTGCAGCCACTCACTCACAAACCATAAGGTTGTGAGTTCAATATCAGCCAGGGGCTCAGGGTTGACTAAGCCTTGCATCTTTCCGAGGTTGCTAAAATGAGTGCCCAGCTTGTTGGGGGTAATTGACTTACACATTGTAAACCACTTAGGGAGTGCTTAAATGCATGGCTAAGCAGTATAGAAATGTACTTCTATTGCTAACACGACTGATACTGCCTTCACTGCAGCTTATGTAGCAGAGTTGGGTGGTGGCAGCTGCTGAAGAGAATGGTTGGACTGGTCTGAACTATTTAAATCAGGGGTAGGCAACCTTTCCCCTTTAAGGGCCAAGGGACTTCAGCTCCCAGAATCCTAGGAGCTATTGGCCAACATGGGACTATTGGCCAACATGGCTGAGTCTTCTGGGAGCTGAAGTCCCTCGGCCCTTAAAGGGGACAGGTTGCCCACCCCTGATTTAAATCCATCATCATATCTAAATGATGCCACTTTCATTGGCCCATGCATGTGCTCACCAGCATTTCGGCATGCTTTATTATTTTTATCCCTCTGCACAGCCAAAAAAGCCAACTAGCATCTCCAGTGCTATTACACAAAAGAGGCAAACCATTGAGAAGAATAAAATAAAAAAGAAAGCTTACTACTTACTGCAGTCCCCAGAATCTACCAGCTAACACAACCACTGAGCTTGCTAACTTTGGGGTGAAAGACACAGAGAATAGAAAGCATCTTTCAGCTGCTTTGAAGGTAGGGGGGTTAGACATACGAGGGGAAAACAGTTGGGAAGCAAATTGAACCCTTCTCCAGGATTAAAAACTGGAGCAAAAAGAAACCAGAATATTCTGATTCATGCCAGAAAATGTGTATCTTTGCACTAGCATATAAACAGTGCTATTGTGTGTCTGTGGCAAAGGAAAAACACAATCTCTAATAATGCAATGGATGTAATTACACCATATACAAACAAGACAGTCCAACAGGGAGGCATGGAGTGAAGGGCAAATGAAAAGGGTATGTCTGGGAGGCCCCCATGATTGTGCTTTGCCACTGGCCACACTGATGCACTGTACAGGCACTGTGACTGTCTGGCTAATATATGGGCCAGTGTCTAATGGAATGGCATCTGGGAGAGAAGAGGAAAATAATTGGAGGTCATTGGTGGTGTGATTGTGTGATGGTTTGCATGTGGGCAGGAGGCAAAAAAAAGTTGCACAACATGGCTTGATGCTATGCCATGCACATAGCCTGTGTGTATTTGGACCGCCTTCAGTGAGGGTGGTGTGAATAGCAGGATTTCGACTGGCTTTCAGATAACACAGGATGGAGCTGCTTTTTCCTGCCCATCTACTCAGGCCCTTGGTAATTACAGGTTGTAGTCCAAAAAAGTGACTTCTTCCAAAACTAAGCAAAAAAAAAAAAAAGTAGTCTTTTAGGAGAATTTCCCTTCTTCTGAACCCACCTCATCATCTCCTGCTGTACCATGCTGTTATGTTTCTTATCATTTTCACATGAGATGATAGATTTGTGCTAAGTAATCAACCAAGAGCAGAAGGACAAGTTGAGTCTTGGCCATTCAGACATTTCAGTGTGGCCTATTAATCACAGGGACAGGTATTGCACACCTGCATTCTATACCACACCTGAAGAAGGTTCTGTGGGCTATAAGTCAATAACAACTTACTATGATAGATCCCAGACTGACATAACTGATATGTTGCTGCGTCATTCTATGGAATCCCTGGCACAGTGAAAGGAATTTAACTGAAGAGAATGATTACTTTTCCTACTACATTTAGGTGGCTTTTTCATTTGAATCTTAGCCAGTGGTTGTTTCAAAGGTACATTTTGTTCAGCAGGCTTATTTCTTGGCAGACTGTATTTTCGATAAGTAATTTGGCTAGAAACTCTGCTGGTTTATTTCTAACTATGCTACTCCAGAATTTTGAAATGGGAAGAGTTATATTGCCCTTTGAGTCTTTTGGATCCCCTTGTTATATCACATTGAAGCAACAAAGAAAAAATAAAGGTCATGAATAAATAAAGCCATAGAACTTTCAGTTAAGGCAAGCCAAACCTTAAGCCCAGTATGAATTATAAAATATTTATTTACTTCCAGAGACAAGAAAAACTTCTTTTTTGATTTACAGCTTCCTGAATTCCCCCATCCAGTATGGCTGATGTATTTACAGAAACTACAGGGCAAAATGAGAGGATCTTAGTTTTAATCAGCTAGTGAAGTATTAGCTCAAATATGGAATATTAACTGATATGTTTTGTTTTTAAATCCTTTCAATATAAAGCTAATAATAATAATCAGTAGGAAAAAAAATCAGCAACAAAATTCATCTTGACTTAAACACTCCCAGGGAAAGAAAGATGGCAACCTTTTTTCAAAAAAAATAATGGGTAAATAATGTTAAGAGTTAACACTATCAACAGCCCCACAGTAGAATGCCCACAACTGTACTATGAAACATACCATATACACTTGTCCTTCCACATTTGCAGCTTTGACTTTTGCAGATTTGATTATTCACAGATTTTATTAATATGTTCTCTCTAGGAATATCTACATCCTCCAGCACAACTCTGTGGTCAACCTTAACCAAAAGTCTCACTGAAGGACCTAGAGAGAAACACTCCACTAGGCATTTGTAGCTCCTCCAGTACAATTCTATGGCCAATGTCTGGCAGATGTTGACCACAGAGTTGCACTGGAGGACCTAGACATTCCTAGAAAGGTATTCTCTTGGGTAAAAATATAGTGTTTCTTCTATGCAGTTTTTCCACATACATGAGGGTCCTGTGCCTCTAACACCAGCGAATGTGGAGGGATGAATGTATACTTATGTATATGTTGAGGGCAGGTTTTGCAGCCAAAAATTTAGATTTTGATATAGTCAAGGGTAAAATTTAGGGGCATATAACAAAGGATGTAAAGGACGATGCAAAGGAAAATAGTGCAAAAGAAAACTGCTATTTTCCTCCCAGACATTCAAAAAGGCCAGAGGGTAGAAGGGTTCTGTGCTTCTTTTGGGTTTTCTCAGGATGGACTAAGCTCTCACCTTTTTTGACAATCTACTCAAAGAAGAGGATGGATCCTATTTTGATAAGAATCAAAGTATAGTATTTACATTGACCTGTGGATAAATCAACTAGATTTCTAGGTTGTTGTATTTTAGTTAAAAGTTCTAGATTTATACATGAGTATATACATTTAAGTCCAACCAACAGGCTCATAAGCCTTTACACATTAAACATGAATGTCAAGGGAACTATGCATACCTTGACACAAATATTTATTTCTGGTATCAAAGATGCATAGCTGGTAGGCTTTCCTATATTGCTAAGAGTGCTTATTCCAGTGAGTGCACAAACTAATGAGGAGAAAATTCTAATATAAATTCATTTTTAAAAAAGGTCTAAATTTCTTAAATGTATTTTGGTAATGATCAATGCCTTTAATTCTTCAGATAAAAAGGTCAAGTCATGGGGTGTTGAGATGAGAGCTATGTTGAAGAATGGCATGCTGGTGATTCTTTTAATAGTTTGGGGTTTGACACTTGACGGAGTGTGTCTTCCTATATAAGCCTACCTGAGGACTGAGTCCAAAACATATGGGCATGAAAGAGTTTCAGCTCCTCTTTGCTCTGTTCCTAAAGACCAGAGCACAGGTTTGGCAAAGTTTCCAGCTGCTTTGGAGGATGAGTAAGCCATCATTTGGCCCGTCTGTTTCACCTCGAGGTGTGTCAGTGGGATCTTCTCTGTGTCCTCCAAATAGGGGATACATTGTGGAAAAATACCAGAGAGGGTCTTGTCTGCAGTGACATCCACTGGGGAATACCGTCCCCATCGTAGCCTGTCTGGTGTCAACACTAATGTCATTCCAGTGCCAAATAAAAAGTATGTTTTTTTATTAAAGCTTTTGGAGACTAATTAGTTTCCCCCCCCAAAAAAAAAAATCTGTACATGAAGGTAGTTTTAAATGGTCTTCAATTATTTTGGAACTGTTTTGTTTCAAGTGTTAAATACATTTTCATGCTTTTAGCCTGCTTAGATTATTCCTGCTTTTTAAAATTATTTTAAACTGTTTAAATTGGATTTATTATAAAATTTATTTTATTGTAATAAATGTTATTGATTTCATTATAAGTTGATTTTACAGTAATTTATTTTGTTTAACATCATTCTGCTTAAAGTATTCTTGCTGTTTTATATTTTTTAAACTGTTTAAATTTATTTTATTGTAAAATATATCAATTTTATTTAAAATTGATTTTCTTATAATAGATTGTATTGATTTTATTGTAAGCTGGTTTTACCATAATAGATTTTTTTTGTAAGTAGTGAATTGTTTAAACTGCTTTTAGTCTGTTTAAATTTTTCTTACTGTTTTAAATTGTTTTAATTGAATTTATTCCATGCCATACTGAGATGCTTGGATATAAACTGAAATATAAATGTTTTCATAAAATTGATAAATAAATATAGAGTAGGAAAAGTGTAGAGGATTGATAGAAACATGTAGGCCTTAGAATTTGGGAAATGGATTCCAACCATGATAAAGAAAATACAATATTATTAGGGCAGGATATTTATTTATCTTGGCAATATGGTATGGCCCTTCACATTTATTCATCTTAAGAGTACATAATGGTCATTTCAATTGTTTACTAAGCAGCTTTATAGGTGAGGATGTAGAGAGTATTTATCATAGTACAGTAGAGGAAAAGTGTAAGAGCTATAGATGGGCACTAAACTTTATTGCAAGTGCTTGTAAAATGGGATTGCCAGCTGTAGGACAGCCTCACTAAACTCAAAAGTTACCAAATTTGTCATGCTTCCACATTCTGAGAACAGAGTCATGTTATAGGCTTTATAGTTCATCTGTAAAAATGCTAGTCTGGAGGAAAATACTTTGCAAGGGAGTAAAAGAGTACTATTGAAGAAACAAATAAACTGCATCCCAGAGTTAAGAGTAGCAACCTCCATTCCATTCTCTGTTAATCACATTGTCTGACAACTTAACATTATGACTCCATCTTGTCAAATACTCAAAATTCCCCCCAACATTAGAAGGGCAGAAAGGAATGGAGATGCAAAAAGAACAGTCATTGAGCATTATCTTATCTGGGCAATAGCATAGACATCCTTGCATAGATGAGCTTAGTATCACATGTACTGTGATGAAGGTCAGATAGAATAAAGGAAATCATATCAGACTATTTTCTAATATTAATAATAAAATATGTGATCTGTATCAAAGATGATAAATGTTATCTTTCCTTTTCCCTGTCATTAATGCTATTTGCACTTACTTTCCTCTACATTTTACCCTGTGATTCAGGTGGCAATGTTATCCTCAGGGACTTCTTGTGATGTTCTAATGGCCTAAACTAATGACAAAAAACTCTGCAGTGGGCTGAACCATCTATAGAACTATCTCAGAATGGCAAAATATTAATATTATTTTATTTCTACCATACCACAAAGGTACACAACCATTTTATATGTACACAACCATTGTACACAAATGTGCACACAAATATAAACAAAAACCCACTTCTTCCCAAAAATGGTCCCACAGGTATATAATAATAATAATAATAATAATAATAATAATAATAATAATAATAATAATAATAATAATTTATATCCTGCCCCTCTGCAAATGCAATTGGGGTGGCTTACAACAATAAGGCACCATAATATACAGTCCCAAAACCCATCCACCCCTTAAAATAGTATTAAACTTCAAAATATTAAAACAATAAAACAACAGACAATTAAATTAACTAAAAAAATCATAATAGCAGGCAGACACCAAGCGATATGTGTGGCAGAGGGTAGGGAGAGGGATAAATCCATTCCTTAGGCCGGGAAGACTAATCAGGAAAGGCCTGCCGGAAAAGATCCATCTTCACAGCTTTTTAAAAGCTGTTTAAACTGGTAATATGATGGATCTTATCCGGCAGGCCATTCCATAATCTGGGAGCAGGTGCCGAGAAGGCCCTCTGGGAGGTTGCAGACAGCCTAATTTTAATAGGCTGAAGCAAGTTCCTTCCAGAGAACAGGAGTGCACGGGCTGGATTATATGGAAGGAGGCGGTCCCAAAGATAGGTTGGACCTAAGCCATCTAGGGCTTTATAGGTAATAACCAACAACAATAAGGCACCATAATACTTGTACTGAGCCCAGAAACTGATCGGTAGCCAGTGGAATGTTTTAAGCACAGGTGTTATGTGGTCTTTCCTAGATGTACCAAGGACCAACCTGGCTGCCATATTTTGTACTAGTTGAAGTTTCCGGACCAAGCACGAGGGTAGCCCCATGTAGAATGCATTACAGAAATCAAGATGAGAGGTTACCAGAGCGTGCACTATAGTTTCAAGATCCCACATACTTCCATGTCACCACCCTCTGAAGATGTCAGGCACAGTTGCAGGCAAAACATCAGGAATAAATTCTTCCAAAATGTGGCCACACAGCCTGAAAAAACCATAGAAACCATAGAAAACTATGGATGCCAGCTGTGAAAGCCTTTGACTTTACATTACACAACCATTGTCTGTCTATCTTACACATTCATTAATGCCACAATGAATGTGTAAGGTAGATTTGTTGAGAAGCAGCAACTGACCCAAGGTGATGAAGCAGGAATTTGAACTTGGATCTCATGGTTTCAAATCTTCTAATCCCTGTACTATATTGGCTTTTTCTTACTAGTGCTTATTGAGGGACGAGTGGCTTAGTTGTTTAAGATGCCGACTCTAACAATTGCAAAGTCTGCAGATTGGCAGCTCAAGACCCAAATGTTCCACGATGGAGTGAGTTCCTGTCACTAGTCCCAGCTTCTGCCAAGCTAGCCTGTAAAAAAGTGCAAGCTGATAAATACGTAACGCTTTTTTGAGAAGGTAACAGCGTTCCATGCAGCTCAGCATTTAGTCATGCTGGCCACATGACCACTGAGTCATCTTTGACAATACTGGCTCCCTTGGCTTAGTAACAGAGATGAGCCCTGTCTCCTACCATTGGACACGACTAGACAATCACGTAAAAGGGGAAACCTTTACCTTTTTACCAAGACTGAAATACAGTAGTAAAAAATGCAACAATGAATGATATGAGGAATTAGAATATGGTAACACTTATTTTGGGCTTCTGGTTTTAATTTGTGTTGCTATTTTCTAGAGTTGATTTTCTGCAGAAAAGTTTGGTTTTTTTATAGAAAAGTAACTAAACCAATCAGAATGCATTCACTATTTTTTGTGTCAAAGATATCTCCTGCTAGCCTACAAAAACATCATTTCTCAAGTTTTCTTGAAATCTTTGTGCTATACTTTAAATTGTGAGATTTCACTTGGCAGATGCTCATTTTGCTTCATTTTTAGATGAAATGCATTCAGTAGTTTAAAAGATTAAAAAACTGATTTTAAAAGCTTATCTACAGATCCTGTTTGATTTTTATGGAAAGGAGTGCACCAACAAAGAGTCAACACTCTGAACATAAATAACTGCTGTGTCATTCTAACATTTTAAAATATATCTTCAAAGAAATAGCTAGGATTCAGGAAAATTGTTTAAATGAAGATTCTTTTCTTATAACACAGAAATTGATTCAGGCATTTGTATTTTCTCTCATGCAGGCACACACATACAGAGAGAGAGAGAGAGAGAGAGAGAGAGAGAGAGACTCTTTTATTTCCATCCCTACAGGCAGCTTTATTATCTTTCCAAATTACAAATTATGAGTTGGATAATTAAAGTTATTTCATTTCATTAGTGCCATCTATGACCAGAAGCCCCTTCAATAAATCTGATTATCAAAAGGTGATTATTGGGGGGAGGGGGAACCCTCTATTGAAATTCAATATTTGATTATTTTAAAAAATTCTGAAGTTGTTTTCACTGATATTAAAGGGGAAATCTGGTAAAAGATGCTGTCAGTATAAACAGCCAGAACCTCAACAACAACCTCATCTTGTGTGTGCATATAGTTTTCAGCACCAACACATTGTTGAAAAGGCCATGTCTATTTTCTTGGAAATGCTTGAATTGCATCCTTCTACCTGTTACTATCTTAAAAGAGATCAGTGTTGTGAAATTTTAAAAGAACACAAAAACTATTTTTAAAAGCTGTTTATTTTATTTTATTTTTTAAAAAAGGCTAACTACTGTTCCATCTATAGATATGCCAAAACAGAGCATGCTTGGCTTGGCATTTGCATGCCACCAAACAGAAATCACAGGATCTCCTGGGAGAAGTAGTTCCATAGCCTGAATGCACAGTAGAAATATTACAGCTGGTGGCCACAGAATATGGAGGAGAGTCTTCCTTGACAACCTGAATGGATAGCCAGAAGCATGTGGGAGGAGATCCCATCAATTCCAGAAAAGATGGTTGAACCATACTATTCCTAAGAGCCCAGTCCTAAACACATTAACTCAGAACTAATCTCAGTGTGTTGTGCCATATTTACTCTCAAGGATAGCAGATTATTCATCCTTGTTAATCAAGTGAGTTTGTCATACCATAGTTCAGTGAAAACCTTGGCACAACTTAAAGCCATAAAAACTCCTAAAAGCCTGTATGAAATTAGTTAAAGCAAGAGCTCCAAGTTATAGTCTAAAGGTTACCAAATGCAGTTCCCTATCATTGTACATTCTTAAAAGTAATACTTTATTATTTCTTGAAGGGGACTAAAATAGTTTTAGTTCTGTTTCTAAACAAATAGTATCTGAATCATACAAGACACTTGATTGTGGTACAAGATACATTCCCTTCCTTTCTTCCTCATTGGCTTCTAAACACCCACAACAGAGCAAATGTCAGCAGTGTGAAGTGTCAGCCAGCCCTTGAAGTTCCATCCTGGCATCTGCACTACAGAGAAAAAATGCATTTTGACACTGCTTCAATTGCCATGGCTCAGTGCTATGGAATTTTGGGATTTGTAGTTTTGTGAGCTATTTAGCCTTCTCTATCAGAGAGCTCTGGTGCCATAACATATGACAAATCCCAGGATTCCATAGCACTGAGCCACGACAATTAAAGTAGTGTCAAATGCATTACGTCTGCAGTGCAGAGGCAGCCTAAGAGAAACTCAGGGCCTTTACATACTGCCAGATATAGTGCAACTTGAGGCCACTTTAACTGTACTTGCTCAGTGCTTAGGCATCATGGGAACTGTAGTTTATTGTGGCACCAGAGCTCTCTGACAGAGAAGGCTGTGTCCCAGAAAAAAATACAGTTCCCATGATTCTCTAGCACTGAGCCAGGACAGTTAAAGTGGCCTCAAGTTGCACTATTTCTGGCAGTCTGTAAAGGACCTCACTAATTGAGGCCCATGTAATATAGTTTAAGTGTTGGAATAAGACTCTGGAAGACCAGGATTTGAATTTCCACTTGATCATGGAAACATACTGGGTGACCTTGGGGAAACCACACTCTCTCAGCCTCAGAGAAATGCAATGGCAAATCTTCTCTAAACAAACCTTGTGACAAGGTTGCCTTAAAGGCACATGACAATGACATAAATTTATTTCTTTATGTTACAATTGTTATGTAATATCGTTACAGATTCCTGGGGGGGGAACAATTACAAAGCTAATTATTTGTAACCTGTTGTTTCCAGGCTCCAAACATCTTTCTGCCAGATCAGATGATCCAGTACTGCCTACTGCAACTCATAATTGCTCTCCATGATCTCAAACAAAGATCCTTTACATCACCTGCTATTTGAACCTTTTAACAATGACTGTTTTTGTGGTTCCTTTTTCCCTACTACTTCTATTGATTTTCATTTTCTTCTTAATGCATTAATGCCCTTCTGTGTTGATTCTTTTTTAACTTAATCATGGTCAATTTTGTGTAACTGAAATGTGGAACATATATTTAAATAAAGAGGTAAGTGAATATCTAAGCAATGTGACAAAAAATAGAGACAAAATCATCTAAAGTTAAGCAAATCTGATTCCATTTGGTGAGTTGCATGCACTTAATTGTCTTCAAATCACTAGGACTTAAAAATGCTTAACTGAAAAATTTTGCCCCCTCAAGATCCATAAGACAACAAGTAATCTCATAATGTTCATTCTGCTACCAAAGCAAACACGTCTGGCAAAAAGGAGGACAAAAATATTATAGAAACAAAGATGAAGTCAAGCAGAAATGGCCAAAAACCTCATTAGGGGGTGTTAAACTGACAAGGAATAGAGGATTGTTCTGGAAGGGAATAGACGTAATAAAAGATTATTTAAATACACAAATGGAAGAGATCAATGAGTGAAGGAAGTGGACCATGAAGAGATGGTGATGGGAATTGAAATGCAGGAACAAGACATAAGAGAAAAATTAAATTAGTTCTTGTCTTCAGTATTAAACAGGGTAAATTAAAAGTGAAATACAAGAAATGGAACAACCTCTTCTAAGAGGGAAGTAAAAAAGAAGCAATAATTTGATAGTAATAAAAAAAACCTCTTGCTCTCTACAATAGTTAGATAGATAGGCACCTTTAGTAAAGGAGGTGCACCCTAAATTGTTGTCCTGTCAGCAATGATAACATCTCCAACAGTAAAGACTCAACAAATAGTCCCCAGGAAAGGAGAGGAATTAGAAAAATACTGGCCAGAATAACAACTTTCAGAAAAGATTAGGTGCCAAGAAAGACAAGGAGACTTGTCAGGGAAGAGGTGAAGTGAAAACATGCCAAAGAAATACTGAAGCCAAGACTACATGTAACTTAATGGCATGTCTTAAATTAAAATATAGCATCCATGCTACTTATTATTTAGATGAACCTAAGTTTTTGTACTGGATAAATCCCAGCATTGGGATTAAAAGCCATTGTCTTATGGGATGCCACAAAATTTCATCTTGTTCGGAATATCACTTAGTAAGTCCATGAAATTGCTGTGTGGAGTCATCTGTAGATCTGAGGTAAGATAGCACAAATGAACTGATGAAATGTGGTAACACAAGAGTTGGAGAATTTCATGCTTGTGAGATCTGGTTTACTTTTTGCTGGAACTCAAAGGTCCGCTAGTGAAAGACAAATGCAGAGGTACAGCCAGACATAGAATGATGATTCAGAGGTGGGAACCAATTGCCTCCTGCACACATATACATGTTTTTGCACTGTACCTATACGTAAAGTTCTAAAATCAGATTGGAGGCAACTGGCAACCAAGAGATGGCAATATTTTACATGTGAACAACACTGATACTGAGAGAAGTGTTTATGAGAAAACCAAAGTGTTTAATAATTTGCTTCTCCCTTGCCTATCTGTTAGCAGAATTGCTGAACAACCATTTTCCTTCCTCAGAGGAAATGGAAGACTGACCAATGAATGTAAAGTAAAAGTGCAAAGGAAACACCAAAAGAGGAAAATAAGTCAGTAAAAAAAATATGCCAGCTCTCAAAGAGATAAAAGCAAATCTGAGTACAATCAGTTTCCAAATAGGTTTATATTCTTCTCCATTCCACTTCCTGTGTTTCATATCTTTTAGGACTTTATCACATGGGGAAATTGGGGGTTTTAAGAGTCATTATCATGTAAAAGTAACGCAATTGCTGTAAAGATTTTTACATGATGTCGTGATTAAAGAAATCCCATGAATGATTTGTTGCTGATTATTCCCAGGATAAGCCCTCTTTAATCGTGATGTGTGTGAAAATCTTCCCGCAATTGCATAACTTTCACTGGATAATGATAATGAATATTAAACCCTCAATTTTCCCCCTGATTTTCCTCCATGTGATAATGTCCTTAGACTGTTATCCTGATGGCAAAGAATAAATATTTCTGGAGATCTTTCTGACTGTCTGTCTGTATGTATGTATGTGTTTCTTTTCTCCTTCCTTCCTTCCTTCCTTCCTTCCTTCCTTCCTTCCTTCTTTCCTCCTTCATTTTCTTCCCCCATTGTTGCTGGTTGTGGAAAAATACAGGCTAAACACTATTTACATAAATAAATAAAAGGCTTCTTGGAGCAAGGGTGTACACAGTTCAGCCCATGGGCTGTATATGGCCCCGGCCCCTACTTTTGTGGCCCCTGATTTCCCATCTGCTCTAAAATTGTGTGTGTGTGATTTGGGGGTGTATCTGTGTCCCCAAATTACACAGAAATCATAACAAAAGAATGAAAACATGCAAAAATAAATATTTCCACACAACCCCACAAGCACCAAGAATGCCATACTATTCCCAGATGCAGTCCCTCTCAAAGTGGTGAGAGTGGCATAATGCCATTTCCTGTTGCCATTTTGAAAGGAACTGCAGAAAAAAAAAGATTTGTATTGGCATGCCGTATTTTATTTTTTCTGTATTTCCCAATTCTGTATTCCCCATATGGAAATATACATTTCTTACCTCCCAAACCTAGTAATGGAATGGAACATACCTTGCCTTAGAAAGCCATACTTTTGCAAAACTTATAATAGACAAGGGAAACTAAGAAACACAGTGAGAACATGACCAACAGGTGTTTATAATCCTGTTCCAATTAACCCTAATTATTTGTTGTTATTCTTAATTACTATTAAGTCAGTTTTGACTTGTGGCAACCCTATGAATGAGAGACCATCAAGACACTCTGTCATCAATCACCCTGCTCAGGTCTTGTAAACTTAGGACTGTGGCTTCCATGATTGAGACTACCCACCAGTACTATGGTCTTCCTCTTTTCCTGCTGCCTTCAACTTTATTATCTTATTTCATTGATGATATCTGAGTGACATTTTTCCTACCAGATCCTAGGAAAGCAATGGAAACCCTGAATCGTGGCCAGACAGATCTGAAGAATTAGATGCAGCTTAATGTAGATAAAAAAGAATTGCAATCGGCTGGTTTATTGGCTAACCAGTAATCAGATTTACAGCTTGGCTTGGATAGGATTGTATTCCCCATGTAATCATAGATTCACAATGTGGGGGTACCTCTTCCTTTGTCACTGCTTTTAAACATTCATGTGGTGATATTTGGGGGAGGAGATGGAGGAGCTGCATGGAAGAGAGCTTTCTGTGGAAGCATCCTTCCTACTACAATTCAGCATGTCCAGTCTTGCCATTTTAAAGTCTTGAAGGGAAATTTGTCATGTAACACATGGATCTTGAAAACTGGATCAATGTGCTATTCAATAATCAGTGCCTATTGATTTCATGTAGCTACTGATTTCTTCACTCTTTCCTTACATTCAGTGTATGAATTATTTTCTTTGTCTACAGAACACATGCACCATTGTCCTTTACAAACTCCCTGCATTTTTTACTTTAATCCATAATTACAGAATGATCTTGGCCATCCACCCAGCCAAGGAAATTTTACATTTTAAAGCTATGCCTCAGCGGAGACAATAAATGAAACATAACCACAGAACTGCTCATCAGCTTTGATGTGATTACATCTCCTGCCACAATATGCCTAAAGAGAAGTAATAACCCAGTTGTAACTCCTACAGGCACACAAGTAAGAAAGAAAAAGGAATAAAGGGCAAAATATATGAACTCTAGCAGTATGTATATGAGATTTCCCACTAGTGTGGAAAACAGAACTGGAGTACTTGAAAAAAGCTATCTGAGAGTGTAAAATTCAATTCATAGATGCTACATCCACAGCAAAGATAAATTAACCTGTTTAGGGAGAGATACAATACTTGCTACTTGCTACTCTTGAATAACACGTTTAACTAAGTTTCAAAACATCATAGATGGCACCATGTGTTTAATTCATCTTCTCAATAAAATCTCGATGGGTGCCATCTGTATTTAACAGTAGTTCATAAATTGCAGAATTAGTTTTGCTTTAATGGGTACTCATTGTTCTCTTGATCACAAAAAGAAAAAAATAAACACATCAGTAGTATACTATATCATCAAAGGGATAGTACCTTGATGATACATTACAACAGTACGTCACCTGGGAGACAGCCCTTTGATAATGTGCTACATTAAATATATCATCAAAGCACCATCATTCTGATGATAAAGTGCTGTACCAGCTGGTGGAAAACCTGATACAGTTGGGATTTCTTTAGATAAACTTTGGAACAGCATTCTCTTTAAGAAAAGAGGTTATATGAGGTACTGAGCTAACTAAGATAATGTATGAATCAGAGAGAGACAGAGAGCACAAAGAGATGGGAGAAACTGAGTATCTAAGTATCCAAAAGGGGCTTCTGGAATAACAATTCCTTAAAAAGAGGCAAGGTAACTGATAGCTCTCCAGATGTTGACTTCAGTTCTCAACAGCCTCAGCTCCCCTGGTCAATGGTGAAAGATAATGGGACCAGTAGCTTAACATCTGGAGAAATAAAGGTGTCTACCCCTTCCTGGTAGGATCACAGCTAGAGTAGTAAAAACAGCTAACATGATGTTTAAAATTCAAATATAGTGAAACAGATGCTGAAAACACATTTACAGCTCAGTTCAGAGATGAGGGATCATGTGGCCCTCCAAACTATATTTAACTGTCTGCACTATTATTATTCTGGCCTGGACTGAGAGGAATTGTATACCAATAATAATAATAATAATAACAAGAAGAAGAAGAAGAAGAAGAAGAAGAAGAAGAAGAAGAAGAAGAAGAAGAAGAAGTTTTATTTATAACCCGCCCCTCATCGGGGCGACTTACAGCAGGTTAAAAAATACAACAGTTAAAACATTCCATCATCCTACACCCCCCACCCCCAGACCCAAACCCTCCCACCCCTTAAAACTAAATTAAACTATCATAAAATTAAAATCAATTCAATCATAAAATAATAAAAAAAACAGTTGACATACATATCGTGGCAGCCGGAGGGGTAAAATGGTGGATCACCTCCAATTTGCCAGGCAGTTATTCCGGGAGCAACATATGGAGGGCCATAAAGTCTCTGCTATAGACTCTAAGGCTGAAATCCTGTATGGCACAGAGTAGCATAACAGTTCCATATGTGAAATGACACTACAATTGGCCATTCAAAACCCCTTGGACTTAATGCTGAGCTGCTGCAGCTCTTTCATGGCCATTATATGGCTAGTGGTAAATAAAATGTAGATAAGAGGAGTTTCTGACTATCTTCCTGTAGCAAGACATATATGATTAGATCATCTGTTGAGATCCACCAGGGTCCTCTGGAAGTCTCAACAGATAATGTAATCATTTTCCATCTGGCTGTGGAGACATAGCCAAATGCATTTCTTATTCTCCTCTTCCATTCTACACTAATCTTAGAATAAGATAGACATGGCTTAATGGTAAGTCAATGGAGCTTTGGTTGTTGTAGAGGATGGAAGAGGAGATCAGCCTCTGCAACAACAACAACAAAAGCATATGTATATGTAAGGTGGATTTATGCTTGCACTAACAGGGAGGTTGCAGATGGGCAGCTCTGGGCTGTCCCTGCCAGCAACAAATTGGGGCTATCCCACGCCATGGCCCTGATCCTCCCTTTTTGCCACCTCTGAAAGAGCGGCAAAATCTCACTCTTTTCAGGGGCAGCAAAAGGGCACCCTAAGAGCCAGTACACGGCTCTTTAGTGCCTCTTCCAATGTAGCGCGTCAGGACGCTGCACCAGGAGGATGTCCTGACACCGCACATCATGCGCAATGGTGTGCAGCATCAGGATGTCGTCAGGCTGGGGGTGGCTGGCGTGCAGCTGCCCCTTCCTATCTGTGCCTCCAGGCCAGCCCTTTGGGCTGGTCTGCAAAGGCCCTTAGTCCCCTTGAGTAATCAGTCTTCAAAGGTCTAGCAAATTTTTGTTTAAAAGTCAACGTGCCTGCAAAATGATAGCAAGGAGGGTGCCAATGTAACCTCCCATGGAATAGAGTTCCAGAGCCCAGGAGAAGCCACAGAGGAGGCTGTTTCCTGTGTTCCCACTAGAAGTAACTGTGGAGGTGATGGAACTGTCCTTATGGGATAGAAGATCCTTATAATCTCTGTTGCAACACTCTGATTGTGGAATAATATAGTGAGCTTATCAAATAGATCCAGCTCAGCAATGTCAATACTATCCTTTTCTTCCTAGAATGTAGCCATGGATTCTGTCCTCAATCCAGACTGCCAATCCCCAAATCAGCAAAATACAAGAAAGGGTTGGGTTGAACAATCAGTTACTTACCTTGTTCATGTGTGGA
>CM034708.1:75345299-75359992 GCA_020142125.1 Phrynosoma platyrhinos | reverse complement strand
AAAAATGACTTGAAAATGCTTTGTTCAGGAACCATTGTATCTCATGCCAGGGTTGCTTTTGTTCAAAGAATTTTTGCCCAGCCTGTGAGCATTTTTGGACATGCTACCCCAACTTTCATGGTCTGTGAAAGGAGATGTGAGAGGGGGAGAGCCTTGTACTGGATGTCCTTGAGGAGCTTGAAAATGCAATTTTAGAAAATATTATGAAGAAATCCACCCTAAGATTTAATAAACCTAAAAGTCATCTCAAAACCTGGAAAGTGGGCTGTGATGCTGCATTAGGAGATGTATTCCAGAATTCCACACAAGCAGAACTATGACATGTCTTCCCTCTCTCCTTACAGAATGCAGCTATTAATTGGTACAGCCCCCATTCCTTGGCCATTTAGTAGTTGGTGGAAAGTAGAGGGCATCAGAAAAACATCTAGCTCTAGCTCTATAACTAGATTGAGAACAGTGATATAATCCACTAAGACTATTAGAAGTCTTTTGGACAATACAGCAGATAGTGTCATCATTTGGCATTTGGTTGTAGAGTCATAACCAGATGCATCTTTCATACCACCTGCTTTCCACCAGTCAGTAGATGGCTATAGAATGGAGTTGACTCCAGGGGGGGGGGATTTTGGTCATTATCCTCTGTATTTCTTTCCTCAATATCCTCCATATTCTCTGGGGAGGTCTGCAGAGAATTCTGAGCTCCCCAATGGTCAAAAATCCACTAACAGGATGCCAGCTGAAAGTGACACTTAAGTGTGAGCAGTAACTTTAAAAAAAACTATAGCATCTTATTTGATACTGATTATGTGTAATATGTCCCTGTTTTTCTTTTCACAAAAATATCCTTTAATTTTTTTAACAAAATGATCAAAATGGCCAACATTCCCTCCAAAAACTTACCCAATTTAGAAAGTAAGAAGTATACCTTACTTGTTGAAAAAGGAATGATGTTATTCATAGTCATGTTTTCACACAAAAAATATAATTATTGTTTATTATATATAGTAAATTTTATTTTAATATACATATAACAAAAACATAAACATTTTAAAAACAGAAAATAAATAACAAAATATACAAAAACATATTTCACAGTTCAATATAGTGCCATACTGTATCAGTTTAAGAGGGGAAAAAGAATCAAGAGTCATTACTATTATTACACAGGATACAAATACCAGGCCTTGCAGGTTATGTATACTACATTTGCTTGTCTTTTGAGTCCTAGAGTCATTTAAGAGGTCTTTTGCTAATTTTAAGTAGTGTTTGGGCAGATGACACATGGAGTTTTATTTATTTACAAATTAAATTAAAGGAAAGCAAATTTTGTCAAAATTATCCATATGTTTCTTTCCCTTAACATACCTTGATTTACTTGACAACTTTTCTAATAAAGCTCCAAATTCTATTTAGCCAATTACATTGAATAAATTCATTTAAGGTTTTCCATGCCCTAACTGTGGCAAGGATAAATTCAATCAATTCCTTATGTTTAAGATGTTTATTCTGTCCACTCAATAATAATAACAATTTATCTTGAGGAGTTATACTCTGATTTGTCATATGTGAAAGCAGAGAAAGTACTTGCTTCCAAAAACAATTTCACCATTGAACATTCTAACCACATGTGTTTAAGGGATGCATTTTCACCACATCCTCTCCAACAAGCTGTAGACTTTTTAAAAAACTAAATAGATGAAAGTTGAATGGGACATAAATGTTTGTTGTTGTTATTAGATATTAAGATATAGACATTAAACCAGCTTAATGTTATTGCTTCACTATATTTCCGACCACTAACTGAATCACTTTTGAAAAACTCAGATTCTTACCCAAATGAGAATGTGACAATATTCCTTGTGCCTAAGGTAGTTTTGAATCTCAAAACAGTTTTGTTAAATTTAGTAAAATTGTTGCACTGTACTTTGTTCAAGGCTTATGCCCTTGCTTATTTTAAGTTCTGAAGCTCCTGCTGTAATACACTGCATAAAAATGCCTCCACATCACCTGTTTTTTTCTTGTAACATCAGTCATTTATATTATTTTCCCAATTAGTGGGCACCAAAGAAATGCTGCATGGTCATATTCCTTTATCTCAGATGGAAAATAATTATGTAAGTCAACACCAATGACCACTTCTGGTATCAAGAAACAGCTTATGTTTTTATATTAAGCTGCACATAATGACACTGTGGCCTATATAAAATCTGGATATGTTACCACTAGAATTTTCCAATAATCTTCCAGGAAAGTCACATCAACATTTTAGACGGCATTTTAGATCCAAATTGGGAACATGATGCCTAGAAAAAGGGCTTTTTAAAAGCTCTTGCAATGGCATTGTGCCAGTCTAAATCCTTCCCCGCCATTGCTTTCAGAGATGCTTTTAACCTTTCAAACAAGCATGATGGGAGATCTTATCATACATCTCCTAGAGATATATCTGATTTGGCCCTAATCTGCCAAAAAGCTGTAGCTGGTAAACTAATTATCCTAGCTCAGATATGGGCACCTGGGACATACTTATTTCATCATTCTCTTTAAAAAGTCCAATATGATGAACAAAATTGTAACTAGTATGTAATATTGGCAACAAATTCAAATTGGTATATTATATTGTATACAAGTGATAGTTATATTTACATACATATATACATACGCTACATACATCCCTTTTCCTTAAAATTCCCTGAAAGCTAAAGGTTTGGATTTCACCAACATTTTTCTGCATTTTAAACCCAGTATTCAGCCCAGTTGCATGAAGAAGCCATTAATAAAACTAATCATGCCAAAAGGGGAGAAATTACTTTGTCCACCAGCTCTGTTCCCTTTGTTCCCCTTATCTTAGCTTTCCTGCTTTCTCCCAGTCATTCATCATCCCTTTGTTTGAAACCTCAATTTAACTTTTTGCATTCAATACACCAGCAACATACTTTGCAACAAATGGTTTTTGCACACAGAACAATATTGTTGAGATTAAACTTTCTGTTTGATCTTGAAATCACTCACCTTGAATTATGACTGATCACGGTCTTGTATTTCTGGAAAGTATGCCTCCATCAGTTATTTTCTATCCAAAAATTCAGAACTACTGACAGTGATGAGCAGAGCATTTCCATCAAGGAATTAGGTCAAATTTATCAACTACAGAAAAACATCACTAGAACATAAGAATTGGCAGGATACATTAAACAACAAAAAATCCCTATACTCTTTCTATAACAGTGGTCATTACAATGCTATAAAGACTTCAGGTGTACAGAATTTGCATTATTTTATTTTACTAGGAGACCTTTCATGTCACACAGTTATAGTGCTATGATGCCATTTTAACTGTCATGGCAACAGCCTATGAAAATCTGGCATCTGTAATTTAGAAAAGGTCACTTAGAATTCTCAGCCAGAGAGCTTTAGTACCTCCCCAAACCTCAAAACCTAGAATTCTATAAAATACAGACATGTCAGTTTAATAGGAATCATAGTGCTATAATTGTTTTGCATTATTATTATAGCACTATATGTGAAATGGTCCTAGAATGCTGAGATCAATCAACTGTACTAAAATATATTAAAATTAAATAATTATGTGCCCAGGGAATAGCTCTGAATACCACAAATGATATTCCAGAATCTGGTAACAAGAATGTTGGAAGATTCCATCCCCTTTTTGCAAACAAGCCCAGACATTATTGTGAGAAAATACAAAAACTCTCACAATCTTGCCCACTGGGCAGAACACTTCCAACATGCAAGATGATATAAGCAGAGGTTTACATCCCTACTTTTGAGTCACAGTCCTCTGGATCTCAACACTCTGACTGTGTAATCAATTAGATTCCTTTTTCCATCCTAAAGTCCCACTGCGTAGAAAGTCTTGGAAATTCTTTCAATCTCCTGGTTCTTCCCGGTGCTCACCAAGTACTATGCCCTTTGTCAGGGTTGGAGAATTGCTAACTAACCATGAAATAATGAGACCAGACACAAGACATTGGGTTCGAAAGGGCCATTTTATTTTGCCTAATAACTTATTTAATGAACTGAACCTGAGGATAAGTGATGGGGGGACAACCTGATGTGGGTCCAGCTGAGGACACCTTCCTTTGGGTATAACACCAGATCCTACGTGCAATCCAATCTCATGAGTTGCTCCCTGGCCAGCCATTTACTGGAAGGCAAACTGAGGGAATCCCCTGCAGGTCCATAGATTTTACAGGAAAATGCAAACCCCCCTGGTCAGTCACCTCTGTTCATGGAACCCATCAAACTAGCTCTAATTGTCTGTTCAAAAATCCCACTTTCATGCCAGCTGTATTCAGCTGTACATAGACATCCAAGTCTCCCCATGAATGTGACCTTCTCTTTGCCCACCTGCCCTGGGGCTTGAAAGGAAATGATCAGGATTACTTAAATTAAATTGAATTGGTGGCCATTGAATCAATGAGATGAGTATGAGGATGATGATTTCATTTATATCCTGCCTTTCCTTACAAATATGGGAGTCAGGTTACTTAAAAATTATTAAAACCAGTACAGGTTAAAAACATACAAAAACACCAGTAAAATAGGAATATAAATACAGGTCACTTTAAAAACAATAAAATAAATTACAGATTTTAGACCATTTAAAATTCATTAAAAGACAAAATATAATATAACACACTTACACAAGTGTTTGCTTGCCATTTGGCAATTAATTGTAAGAGCAGTTTGGCAATGCAACCAATTTCCTAGAGAGGTGGTAGAATCCCCTGCTCTAGTTGTCTTCTGTAAAGAGGCTGGACAGCTACCTTTTGGGGATGTTTTAGCTTGATAACTTGCACTGAGCAAGGGATTAGACTCAGTGACCCATGAGGCCCCTTCCAACTCTATGATTCAATTCACCTACTCTAGTAGGGTATAGCAGATGCATTTAGGCTAATATCTGTATAATTTTCACCTTCAACAGGAAAGAGTCTTAACATATCTCAACATCTTAAGAAGTTTTTCATATCTTGTTTCAATTATCTTGAACATTTTGGAACTTTTTGCAGAAATAATAAATTGTCTGAGCAAAAAATGTTATTTGTACAAAATACACAGGTTTTACATTTAAATAATGTGGCATTGGGACAGAATATGTTTTGAATAACAATTATGTATGTTGCACCTTAAAAATTTCACAAAAGCTCTCAAATGTGAAAAATCTTTGGAAAATGTGCAAAAATGCTCACAATCTATCAGAATGGGGAGAAAACTTTAGAATTGTTGTTATTATTGTTATTATTCTCTTGTGATTGAAATGAAATTAGGGAAAAGTTACATCCTTAGACAGAACATGTAGCTGCTACAATCATCTGAATGACTCAAACCATCAGAGGGCCTTGTGTGAACCAACCAATACCAGGATTCTGTAGCCCTTTCTATAGTGGTGATTTGCAGCTTCCATCAGCACTAGTCAGCATTGCCAATGATGAGAAATTATGGGAGATTGTGCCCTACAACATCTAGCAGATACCATCTCTGCTATACTGTAATCTCAATATGCTACTTTACTGAATTTCTTGGTCACTGAAATGATATTTTGTGAAATATTGCAATAAATTTGGAAAGCAGAGCTTATTTCAGCTAAGCCTTGCATAGATTTCATTTTCATTTCTGAGTGGAACAGAAATACCTTAGTGCAGCAATGAGAGAAAGATATCACTTGTCTAGAAGTACTTATTTCATATGAAATGTTTTATTTCAAATAAACCTTCCATTTCAAATCATAAACATAAACTTCCAAATATCATTGAACATCTCAGGTTTAACATATTTTAGGACAGGAGTGCTAAATGATTAAATCAGAATAATTGTTTTTAAATGAAAGCAAGCACATTTCTTTTTACAACTTCCACACATGGATTTATTTTTAAAGCCTTTTCAGCTAGGGTTAGTACTAAATTCCCCTCATTCCAATTGTGAGTGAGCAAGCTTTACATCATCATTTCCCAATAGACCTGAATACATGCTACATGACAGACCACATATGTTTTGGCCTGTAATGAACTTTGGTAATCCTAAACAGGTTTATCAAACTACAACTGGACCATATAAGGAGGGATAATGTTCTGTTTTCAGTTTGTAAATAACAAGCTGGATAGTATTGACTTAATTCTAAGAATCAGATTTTCAAAAAGTTGGAAAACCATTTTTATCCCTTCAAGGTCAAATTTGAGTTTCAGAGAAGTTGTTGGGAGGCTGCATTTCACTGCTGACCAAAGGAAAAAGGGAAGAGG
This sequence comes from Phrynosoma platyrhinos, assembly GCA_020142125.1. Taxonomy (NCBI): domain Eukaryota; kingdom Metazoa; phylum Chordata; class Lepidosauria; order Squamata; family Phrynosomatidae; genus Phrynosoma; species Phrynosoma platyrhinos. The sequence goes on along the minus strand of CM034708.1, from coordinate 75,353,735 downwards.
GAATAACTTTGGCATAAAGTAGAAATTGCCAATACTTAAGCCTTGGGAAGGCATTTCAAACTTTTAGAAGGAGAAAAGAGCCAAATAAAACCTGAAAAATCATCAGATGATGGTTTCATGGAGTAAGGATGTTGCCATTTGACAGATCCAGCAGGTGGAATTGATCCCAAGGCCTTGAGCTTCCCCATTGCTTCTTTTGAATTATATTTTCGGACACTGTGACAATACTTTATCATTGTTTAAAAAATCATAATTTTGAATCCCAGCAACAATGTGAGGCTATCAGCTGTGGCCTTTTGTTGGTCTGGAATCCTAGTATCTGATTCTATGTTATCTATTTAATAGGCAAAGAAATTTAAATTAGGATGGATCATGAATATTACATTCCCATAAAATTGCATTTTATGTCCAGTGATTTAAACTGAATTGAACATTTAGATCAGTTTTGCAAAGCTCAGCTCTGTCCTGTCCTGGAAAACCAATAGTTTAAGTCTAGAAACTAGTATTCCACATTGATTTGTTTGATGCATGATGTATTTAAGAATTTAAGGCCTTGTTAACCTTTCCAAAGTTTATCTTCCCACAGTATAGGGTGTCTTTAAAATCAAACTGGCTTTCTTTGCAGCTTTAACAAGGTTCTACTGTGTCCCAGCTGAGACAGAAGTTTGCAATTCATGTGTTCCTGTTCTAATTTATTCCAGTTTTTAAATACCTCTTAAATTACCTTCTTGATTTTCCTCCATGCACACCTCGGGACAGCTTGCTTAGTCTGAAATTGAATAAAAGAAAACAAAAGCAAGCTGAATTCCATTAAGAAAAGAACTGCAGTGAACACATCAGGGAATGAGTATTTCCCTTGTGAGCAACCCATCTTTTGACTGCCTCTTCACACCAGAGATTTAGCAGACTATTTAACACTCCAAAGGCTGATGGCAAGCAGTGTCTATCAGGAGTGCAATTTTATTTCCCCATAGCCATCCAAATGGAAGTGTATTGGTTAGAGATGGAAAACACTTATTAGATTCAGTGAGTTCATCGTGAAGTTGCCCACAGAGGAATATCTCTAATATTAAACTGACATTGCACATAATGATAGCGAAAAAAGACAAGAAGCCTAACTACAAGCTAAGAGGGGGAAATTAAGGCTTTGGCAGTAGATGTAGATGGAATCCATATTGAAGTGGAATCTGAAGGGAAAATCTTTCATTTCAGAAGTGTAATAAGGAATTCATGTCTTCCAGATACTGCTGACCAAGCGAATAACTATGTGTCTATACTTATATCATCAAATCTTCTTGCTCATTTCATCCACTTCAGTTATGACATCTACAGCTCTAAAATTGTTTAGGAGAAAATCTTTAAAGCTTTTCATCTATACTTCTTAACATCAGAAAGTTGAGTTTGTGAGATTCATTTATAGATGAATTTGTGTCATTTAACTTTTTGATAGCATAAAATTTGGAAAAAAATACAGTTCTCCATCTGTTCTCACGGACTTGGATTCCATGTCCCTTGCTTATCCACAGGGGGCAAATGGAGGGGGGCAAAATGGGGTGCACGCCATTGGCGTGCACCCACATGCCCCCACAAGAGCACACCTCCATTCAAGCCAATAAAGTTTGAATGTATGTGATTTTCCATTTTCGCAGGGGAACTTCAGAACAGATCCCCTGCGAGAACAGAGGGAGGACTGTGAAATATTATAATTATTCTCCAAAACTTCAGCCAGAGATTTGGCTATTAGCATGATATATATCCACATACACACACACCAAATTATTTGCTTACAGTGTGAGTGCACTAGGCTGCAGCCTCCCTGGTAGTACTTGTGGGCAGAGAGTCCTGAACCCCCCGCAGGTCCTAACCATATAAGGAATTTGTTGCCTTATAGGGAGTTATAACCATATAAGGAATTTATTACTGTAAAAGGCAAGACAGTGTTGGCAGATTGTGATAGGTGAGTAAGAGTGTGTTGGTGAGTTTTGATTGGGTGAGTGAGAGTGTGTTGGCGAGTGTTGACTGGAGGGAAGGAAACTGTATTGGGGCCAAAGTTGTATATAAATATGGACCAACCTTGGATCTTGGTACTGGCAATGGCACTTCTGAGCATTCAGGTTTATTTTGTTAGAATAAAACTTTGAACCAAGAAATGACTGGTCATTGCCTGCAAGACTGGTTGAGGCTGCACCTTTAAGGAGACAAGGGTGGCAACAGAGTAGTACAAAGAATGAAGATAAAATATTTTTTTATTGCTTAACTCAAGCATCCTGTTAGATTTTACTTTTTTCCAATTTGTTCTGTAGAAATGGGTTGTAAATAGAAATTATGAAGGATAAATCCTATAGTTACTTATCTAGGAATAGCTGTCACTGAACTGTTTTACATATCAGAAAGATTACAAAGATTATACTGTAAACATTGTATTCTGCTCACCTCTTTCAAACCCTCAGGAAACCTATTTAATATTGGCTGAGGAGGAATGTCAGCACATTCTCCCACTAGTTCTATTGTAATAAAGAAATGGTGGTTCTATGCAGGAAGTTGGGGGATTTTGTTTCTGACCGTTTTTCTAGCAATCTGACCCAATTCACATTAATACTAATACAAAGAAGATCAGAAAAACTATGATCATGAAGTTTTTTTTTCACTTCACATATTCTGCACTACAGTTCTTGGCCCAAGCAATGTACCAAAACGTGTAAAAAGTTTGGGGTATAAAATATGTATTTTTGTGGAAAGTGTGTTAAAAATCTGTGAATGTTTGTGCTTTTAAGAAAATATATTCATGTAGAAGCAGTGTCTAAAGGACACACAAGCAAAATTGACATGGACTTAAAATGGATTGATCCCTATTTATAGCTCTATCACAGATGCAAATCTGTTATGTTGTACAATGAATAACTGTTGTGTGTTGGTATTGGAGAACTGTTATAGATAAGTGTCCCAGAAGCTCATAAACACAGTGCATATGTCTCTATATAGCATTTAATTAGTCATTCATTGTTGGTCAGACTTTGCTTTCCTTTTGAAATATTTAACACTCAGGTGGCACTGCTATTCCTTTGATTGAAGAAGCCAGAGCCTCCTTAGATGATTGAGTAAGTTGACCAGTTATGCATCACCAGAAGAGAGGGCAAAAGAAAACTATAATATGCATAAAATGTGAATGCTCTATGTTACATATAACTGTAAACATAGTAAATACTATACAATTTAAGAAGGAATACGATAGTGGAGAAGAGGTGACCAGGTGGTCTCTGTGCCTAATCAGTCTCATAGTCCTTCAAACAGCAGACATGGCCTGTTATTGAAACAACATATTTATTTATCCTTCTCACTTTGCTATGTGGACATTTGTTCTCTGTAAGCCCATTCTAAGTCATGTGTTTTTCCTCCATCTAATTGGTGTCTCTTGCCTCCTCAGCTCTCTGCTTCACACTGACATCTCTTCTCACAAACATCTGAAACAGTTGGGTATATTTAGCTTGGATAGGACATTGAGGAATACACTGAAATTTCCTAACAGAAAGATCTGGTGGATGGTGAAATGGACTGACTCAGGAAGTGGGGAAGGGAGTCAATTTGGGTGGTGGTATTTAAGCAATGTCTGAATCTCAAAGAGATTCTTCATTTGTTTCCTGCATTGTATCATATGCATTGAGCAGTGTGTTGGACTAAATGTTTTCCATTATTTCTTCTAATTCTATGATGCAGTGTTCATATATCATTTTCCCATCACTGAGAGGAAACTGGAAGCATCACTTTCTCCGAGTTTTTTTTTTCAAATTGAATGTAAGTACAAATACAGTTTAGTCAATGCACTGACTAAATACATATATTAGGAGAAGTATATATCAAAATAGGAATTTCTGCACAATTAAAATTAATGAAAAACAGGCATGGGAAGAAAATGTAGACAGGATTCAAATGAACACAAGAAATGAGAAAAGAGAGATGTTTACATCCCCAAGTCAGCATCACTAGCCCAGTGTGCTGATGACACCCAACTCTACCTCTCCTTTCCATCTAACTCCAGGGAAACTGTCTTGTTAGCCACTTTGAGTCCCTGTGTTGGGAAGAAGGCAGGATATAAATAAACAGAATCATCATCATCATCATCAAGTGTCTGTTGTCATTGATGGACTGGATATGGGCAAACAGAAGCTGAATCCAGAGACAGAGGTGCCCCTGATCAGCTGGAAGGCAGCTCAGGGAAAAGGGATTCAGCATGTGCTGGGTGGGGTGACTCCCTGAAATCCTAGTTTTGTAGCTTGGACTCTGACTTGACCCTGGATGTCTAGGTTTTAGAAATGGCCAGAAGTGTGTTTACACAAGTAAAACTAGTGCAGCAGCTGTGCCTGTTCCTTGAGACATCAGATAACACATGCCTTGAGCCTTGGTAACACATGCCTTGAGCACATCCCAGCTGGGTTACTGTAATGTTTTCTACATAGGACTACCTTTGGAAAATGTTCGGAAACATTAAAGGTAAAAGATAAAGGTTTTCCCTTGACATGAATGTCTAGTCATTACTGATTGAAGGGGTGATGCTCATCTTCATTACTAAGCCAAAGATCCAGTATTGTCCAAAGATGACTCCAGTTGTCATGTGGACAGCATGACTGCATCAAATGCTCTTACCTTCTCACCAAAGTGGTACCTACGAGGGGGTATCATAAAGTTTTAATTATCACCTTTAAAAAATTTTGTACAGAAAGTTCATTTTGGTTTGTAGTTGTTAAATTTTCTCTATATAGTCACCATTAAGATTTACACATTTTCCCAGTGTTTCTTGATCCTCCAAATGCCGTTATTGTAGAAGTCTGCAGATTGCGCCTTAAACCACTCTTCCACTTCATGAATGACATAATTTGTGTTGTCAAATCAGCGACCCCACAATGGATTTTTCATTTCTGAGAACAAGAAAAAGTCACTTGGTTGAGAGAAGAAGGCAAATTCTGCAAGATCTCAAAGCCACATGCCCTTGCTTTGTTAACTGCAACTTGAGATGAGTGAGCTAGTGCATTGTCAGCTAAGAGACGAATGCTTTTGGAGAGCATACTGCAGCATTTCTTTTTCAGAGCATCTTACAACCTGTCTAGATGATTGCTGTAGTATGTGCCAGTGATGGTTTGTCCCTTTGCAAGGTAATCTGTGAGAATGATTCCATGACAGTCCCAAAAAACTGAGAGCATGACCTTCCCTGCTGACTTTTGCACCTTTGCCTTTTTGGCGGAGGGGAATCTGCATGCTTCCATTCCATGCTCATGGTTTTGGTCTCTGGATCATACTGATAGATCAATATTCATCCATAGTTACCAGATGACCCCCCAAAAAATCCTCTTCTTCCTGTTCCAACAGTATCAACATCTGTCTTGAAAGGTTACACTGTGTTTGTTTCTGGAAAGGGGTTAGCAAACGTGGAACCCAGTATGCAAATACCTTAAATATGTGCAATTCATCATGGATGTTTTCCACACACTACTATAATTGAGACCAGTTTCATTAATGATCATTTGGATGATTGCTCATCTGTCTTCCAGGATGAAGCACTCCACTTTCTTCATTGTGGACGCATCTTCCACCAATGATGGTCTTCCAGGTCTTGGCTCATCTATGAGGGACATGTGACCACTTTGGAAATTCCTTTTCCAACTCACAATAGTATCATAAGATGGGCAATTATTTCCATAAAATACTATCATCTCATCATGAATTTGCCAGGCACTATTACCCTTCAAATGCAGGAACTCAGTCTTCAACATCTTATACTTTAGTCACTTCTGGCACAACCTATAACCAAAAAAAGGACACAAAGAGCTGATTTTCTGAACATCATGCACTTAGGGACCAATGATGACAAATTTCATCAATATACCATAATAACTTCTGGGTGATAATTATTACTTTACCATACTGCAAGCTTTTGAATTGCTAGATTGGCAGAAGCTAAGACTAGTGACAGGAGTTCATCCCATCATGCAGTATTGGGTTTCAAACTGCCAACCTTATGATCTTACAGTCATCAGAATTGCCATCTTAACTACTAAACCACCACATCCCAGTTGGAAACATTAGTGAGTCCAAAATGCTGATGACTGGGGCTGGTTACAAGGAACATATTGCTCACTGTTGAAACAGTTTCACTGGCTACCAGTCCAATTCTGGGCAGAATTGGAAGTGCTGGTTATGACCTTTAAGACTCTACATGGTTCCTGTTGTTTTCAGATGTTACGATGGAATGTTTGGGGGGGGGGGAGAAGATGTTTCAAGTCTCAAATCATGAGAAGACCTTGACCGTCCTTACTCTCATTTTGAATGTTTTTATTTCCTTTTTCCAGAACGCTCTATTTCTGGAATGCTTTATGACAATAAAAATAACATAATTCAAGACCAGGAAGGAATAAAAAGATGATGGATGGAATACACAGAAGAGTTATATAGAAGAGATGACAAGTTGGACATATGGAACGAAGAGCCATATAAAGATGAACCCCAAATTCTAAAAACTGAGGTGGAAGCTGCGATAAAGGAAATGGCAAAAACAAGACTCCAGGAACAGATGATATTCCAATAGAACTGTTATAATTCACATTGACAGAGTCAATTCTAGTGCTAACCAACATATGTCAAAAGATATGGAAACAAAACGATGGCCAACAGATTGGAAGCAATCAATATACATCCCCATCCACAAAAAAGGAGACACAAGAGGTTGCAGCAACTATAGAACCAGACTATTAATCTCCCATGCAAGCAAAATCATGCTCAACATTCTGCAACATAGGCTCCAACCATACATGGAGAGAGAACTCCCAGAGGTCCAAGCAGGGTTCAGGAAAGCAAGAGGCACCAGGGATCACATTGAAAATATACAATGGCTAATGGAGTGTAGCAGGGGATTCCAAAAGAAAATCAGCATGTGCTTTATAGACTGTAGCAAAGCCTTTGACTGCATATATCACGAAAGGCTATGGAATGCCCTTAAAGACATGGGAGTGTCAACACATCTGATAGTCCTAATGAGGAATCTGTACTCAGGACAAGAGGCTACTGTCAGAACAAAACACAGAGAAACAGAATGGCTCCCAATGGGCAAAGGAGTCAGACAAGACTGCATCCTGTCACCCTACCTATTCAATCTATATGCAGAACATATTGTAAGGAAAGCAAGCTTGGACATGGAAGAGGGAGGAGTGAAAATAGGAGTAAGAAATATTAACAATCTGAGATATGCTGACAACACCATAATGCTAGCAGAGAATCTCACAGACCTGGAACAACTACTAAGGAAGATCAAAGAAGAAAGTACAAAGGCAGGCTTAATGTTGAACATAAAGAAAACAAAACTAATGGCCACAGAGAACTTACACACATTCAAACTAGACAATGAGGAAATAGAAATAGTAAAAGAGTTCTCACATCTGGGATCAAACATTAATCTGAATGGGGATTGCAGCCATGAAATCAGGAGAAGATTAAGAATGGGGAGGGCTGCTATGAAAGAACTGGAAAAGATCCTAAAATGCAAAGACAACACAAAAGTCAGAATCATACAAGCCAGTGTTTTTCCTATTACCATGTATGGATGTGAGAGCTGGACAGTCAAGAAAGGAGATAGGAGGAAAATCAATTAATTCAAGTTGTGGTGCTGGAGAAGAGAGCTGAGGATTCCATGGACATCCCAAAAGGACAAACAAATTGGTCCTAGAGCAGATCAAGCCACAAATCTCCCTGGAAGCCAAGATGACAAAAGTTTTTAGTGGGTTTTTCAGGCTGTGTGGCCATGTTCTAGAAGAGTTTCTTTCTGACGTTTTGCCAGCATCTGTGGCTGGCATCTTCAGATAATATTGGAATGGAAGAGAGTGGGTCTATATATACTGTGAGGCATGAATCATTGGAAAAGACATTAATGTTAGGAAACGTGGAGGGAAGTAGAAAGAGAGGATGGCAACATGCTAGATGGATGGACTTTGTTAAAGAGACACGAATATGAGTTTGCAGGAGCTGGGCAGAGCAGTAGAGGACAGGGGGGCCTGGAGATGTCTCATCCATAGTGTCGCTATGTGTTGAGATTGACGTGAAGGCAGTTAACAACAACAACAAATTTCTCTTTTCACACTCCTGATTGTGATTGTTTTTCATGGTTGCTGGAATGAGCACATTCTAGGTTTCCACCAAATTTGCCCCATTAGACCTGACAGGGGCTCCACCAACTCCCCAAATGAAAAATATACCAGAGAAAAGCTAATTAAAGAGATGCAAAGACATATCCACTTCCAATTGTGTGCAACCACTAGAGCAGGGTTAGGCAACCTAAGGCCTGGGGGCCGGATGCGGCCCCTTGAGGCCTTTGGACCGGCCCCAGGCTGGTCCTGCCACCACCGTTGCCATCGCCGCCCACCATGATGATATTATTGTTGTTATTACTTGTTC
>CM034708.1:75315606-75326452 GCA_020142125.1 Phrynosoma platyrhinos | reverse complement strand
ATAGATGTGTTCAGGTCATTTCCTGCTGGTTTTAAGCCATACTTTTTTTCCCCTGTATCAGTTTTTGTCATTCATTTTATAATCTACATTTCTTTTTCTAGCTGCATCCACACTGCATAATTAACACGGTTTGGCACTGCTTTAACTGCTATGGCTCAAAGCTATGGGATTTTGTGATTTGTAGTTTTGTGAGATATTTAGCCTTCTCTGTCAAAGAGTTCTGGTGCCACAACAAACTACAAATCCAAGGATTCTATAGCAGTCACAGTAGTCCCCTCCCTCTGTCCCTATGTTACAGAAACTCTCAGATTAAGAGGTACAAGGAGCTTTACAAGACAACAAAATAAATAAGGACCCCTACCCATATTTTGAAATTTTGTCTTATTTATACAAAAATGGAAATTTTTGGCCCATATGAATGCAAAGGAATTATATAATTAGGAGGAATAAAAACTGAAATTACCTGACAGGAGTGCAATAAATTGAGAGGCAGAAACCTCTAGGTACACTAGTAAATCCCCAACTATGTCATGAAGTCTGTTAGGAAGGACTAGACTCACTTGCCCTGTTTTAAGCAATCTGAAGTCTCACACTGAAATGTTTATCCCAAAAACCTAGTCAGATCCCTCAAACAAATCATGTTTTCAGGGTTTCTTACTAAGAATTTCAATCAAGGTTAAAGATGAGGGAATTGACAAACGCTCTACACAGTACAGTACAGCACCGTGTAAGCAAAATACCGTGTGACCTCAAGTCCCATTTATTTTAATGGTGATGTGCTCTGCATGCCACACTGCATACACACCCCAAACACATGTGCCATTAGAAGAGCTGGGGCTCACCGTCCATTTGACCATGAGTCCACATATGGTGAGCCTGCATATGGCGTGGGCATGCTGTACCTGGTTTTATGTCCTTACTGAACATATCCTTATTACTACACATTGCTGGACACCCCAAACTTCAATGTATCCTGCACTGAGGTGCATAAAAAGCACAGGGGGGAAAAACTGGAAAGCACTGATTGTAGCTTCTTGACTGTTCTGTAGGAAGTCAGAGCTACACATATAGCGCATCCTATCCTAGGTTCCAAAATAGATCTGTTGCCTCAAATGTTATGGAAAATATTGAGACATCAGCAGTGTTGGATTAAAATTTGATTGCAAGACAAATTGCAGACCTAACAGTGCTTTTAGCATTGAAAAGATGGCATAGAAGTTAAAACTTTGGGCATCTTTTGGGAAATTTGAATTATTTCACTTTATGAATAGAATTTTTCTTTCCACAATTGTATTGTCTTCATTGAGTGTAGTCTTTTCTACTTTTTTTGTAGGAAAGGCTATATTTATGCAATGTCTGAATTTTGCATATTATGGGTGTAAAAATGTTTGGAGGGTTTTAAATTATAATTATAAAAATGTATATATAAAAAGCCAAGTGGACTTCTGCATGTGGAGTGTAGAGAAAACCATCCTGTTTTCTGCCTCAGGTGGAAACTATGACCAAGTCTGCATTGACCAAAATACTCCAGGATCAGCCCAGAATATTCTGGCCCAAAAACTGCCTGATGTCCCCCTGTTACCATTGAAATGCCAGGTGCTGTTTGCCTGCACATCCCACTGTGCCAGCCACCGATATTGGCTCAAGTCAATCTTTCTGAGGTCAGAAAGAGGTGCCCAGCATCAATCACATGGCTGGGCACCTCAGTCTGACTTCAGAGCAAGTGACTTACACCAGCAGCAGTGATGTCAGCCACATAGTGGGACATATTGTTAATAGCCACCTAGTATCACAATGGAGGACTCTGGATCTTTCTGGAAGATCTTGAGCAAAATATTATTTATGTTAAACTTCTGTAAAGGGGAGTATAGCTCAGGTTAAATGCTGAACTGGCTGTACATCATCTAGACCAGAGGTAGGCAAGAAGCCTCAGCCATGCTCCAAGAAGCCTCAGCCATCTTGGCCAATAGTCCCATGTTGACCAATAACTCCTGGGATTCTGGGAGCTGAAGTCTCTCGGCCCTTAACGAGGAAAAGTTGCTTACCCCTGATCTAGACAGTTAACAACAAAACTTGGGTTAGGGCCCTGCATCATCCGAACTGCTCACCAGTAGGATGGGAAAGGATATTTTATTTGGCCTGCGCTTCCAACACCTATGTCTTGGGACAGCCTTCTTTGTATCCTATTTATCATAGTTAAATACAAAAATGGAAATTGCCATGTTCCCCATAAAAGCCAAAATTTAAATCTACTGGTAGGACACACTTTTATTAATTATTAATGAAGTATGGCCCACAAACTAATAAAACCTACATGCTTTCACATTCCTGAGGATTTTTTCATTAGAGTACATGGTTAAAAACCATAGAAGAGTATTGGAAGAAGCATGAAAGTCCAAAAATTCTATAGCAAATCTAAATCACAAGGAAGAGAATGCAGACTTGATGAATTGCTGGTAAGTGTACATATATCAGATTAAACCTAGCAAGTCCTCCTGGGATGGAAAGAAAATGATGGCTCTCCACAGGAAACACAAGGTTTCTTGTTGATCTGCCTTGGGTGAAACAGAGAGGTGTCTCAGACATCATACAGCAAAAGTACAAAAAAATTACTTAAACAGTTCTTACATAAACAGATTAAACTTGAGGTGGTCAAATTGAATGTATTTCATTGGGCTTAGTAACATTCCTCTTTAAGTAATAAGAGATCCTTAACCTGGCTGTAACTGTGTTATCAACTTCAATAGCAAGAGTATAGGAAGCTGACAGGTATCTGAGATTCAGCTAGTACGCAAAACAAAATGTCACATTCAGTAAAGAAGTGGTCTGATTTTTCTACATAGAAAGGTAGCTAGTTACTTTATATTTCCTATTATCTTTCACTTAGTGCCAAGGAAAAGACAACAGTTTCTGCATACCTTTCACTTTTTAATCATATTCATCTCTGCAGATACAGTTAACAAGATTGCAACTTTAACACAATTTTTTCTACCACAAAATAATGTTAAAGGATTGCAATTAGTGTCTTTTAATACAAAGTTTCATTTGTGAAACAGGATTTTAAGTAATAAGCCATCTGTTGTTCTCATTTCTAATGGCTGCAACTTATTATGTATTTTTAATGGTGATCTTAATTTAGATCACACTCCATCACTGGGAAACAAATAGACATAGGATTAGTGTTAATTTCCATCACCATCTTGTGCATTAAATACCAACCATTTAGTATCTCTAGCAATAAGAACAATAACAGTTCAGTATACAGAATTTTGTGTCTCAATAATTTTGAGAAAGCTTGTCTGTATATATAATGTAATAGCTATGCAGGATTATAATCTTCTAGAAAAGAAAAGGAAATGAAAAATCAAACCAGAGCAAAATCTTTGTTCTCAATTGGCTTTTATCATTTATTTAAGATGGAATTATACATTCAGATGGGATCCCAGTCTGGAAACAGCAGGCCCAAACTGGACATTACATTGCATCAGGTTTCCACATTTGTAATTTAAATGAAAATAGCAGAAGTATCAATCAGGACTGAAAGCATCAGTTAATCCTTGCACCTCACCCATTCCATACTTCTGATCAAAATACTCCACGAGGAACACCAGAAAACCACTGTGGGGTTTTCTAAATGGCTTATATTTAATACTACATGGTTGGTATGTAATGCACAAGATGGTGATTGGATCACTGTTGGGAGAGCATGATACAGAGACAGAAAGAATGCTAGATCCTTCTCCTGTTTTTCCTCTGATTTCTTGTCCTCACCCAAGCATTATTCCCAAGCAGTGACAAACACACAAGCATTTGAGGAGAAACTGAAAAGAAGAGAAGTAATAGGTGAGGAGATGGTTAAGTACATACACAGCAAATACTACTACCAAGCTTTCTACAAAAGCATAAATCAGGCTTATAGTTTCCCAAGTGCTTCATGTGTTATCTAAATAAATAAAGAAGTGCTGCATTTCCAATGATATAGCTCCCCTCTTTCCTTTCAATTCCTGAACCTGAGCTGCAGAATAATAATAATGATTCAGTTCATGGCTTATACAGTTTTACATTAAGGAAAACAGCATTTCTGTTTAAATACATTGAATTATCAGAAACATTATCTCACGCTGAGAGCATTCTCAAGCCTTTACTTTTCCCATCACCATCCCCTCCCTTGTTCACCGTGACTTAGAAAAGCACTGATAATAAATTTGTGAAATATGTGTTTTAAATATATATATTTAGAATGGAAACCTATTGGGCACTACATTAGCATAGTGTACAGGTGCCTCTTTCTTCTGCTCCGAGAGGAAGAAGATGGCAGAAACCAGAGAGGGAGCTCCATTCTACCTGCTTCCTAGATTTTGGTGGTCAGTGGAGAGAAGAGAATATAGAAGGGCTGGAAGTGCCACTTTCTTCTGCTCAGGGAGGAAGGAGGTGGCAGAAGCCAGAGAGGACTACCAGCTTCATCTTACCTGCTTCCTGGATTATGGTGGTCAATGGAGAGAAGAGAATATGGAAGGGTTGGCATGGACAATTGCCTGTCCAGTGGCATAGGCAGTTGTCCAAACCAACCCACCCATATGCTCATGGACTTCCTAGATGACAGACATTTGGGAAACAGGTTGCACAGAGGCACTAGCCTTTCCCTTTCAGACACAGCAACCTTCTCATCTCTCTTGTAGATTTTTTCCATCTTTTTCCATCTTTCTGCTCCACTACTATGTTCACCTCCACCAATGAAGTTACACTGTCAGAACTAATTGGATCCTAGCAATATATGTATGTATGCAATATATTTAATTCCATTATACTTAGACAGATAGGACCTGTTGTTCTAAATAACATAAAGACACTAAAAGCTTTGTTCATTAAAAACTGTGTTTTTAGTGGTCCTTCCTTCTTTGTCAACTCAATCACTTTTTCTTAGAGAATGTTATACCAAGCGACAACTGTCTGCTTCATTTGCACCCTAAGGATGGAAATTCAGTAGAAGAGACAGAGATATCTCCTCTGTAGTGACAGATAAAATGTGAAGAACACTTCAGGGACTTGGAAAGGCTATAAACAATGCAGCTTCTAATATAGAAGAAGATCGGTAGTTGGAGATGCATCGACTTGATGTGTTTTCCCTCTATTACCTTGACTTCTACAATCAGCAGACCATCTCTGAATGATTCTTCATTCTGGCAATACACAGTGAATAAAAATCAGCAGAACTAAGAACCATAAATGTACCAGGATTGCCTAGCTGAAGAAGATTACATCTTGAGGATTTTATATTGCTGAATTTTAAAGCAGAGACACTTGTGTTTCATTACAACCTTCTGTGTTTTTGCCTGCCTCTAGAAATATCTGTTAGTGGGACCACAAATAAACAAAAAATGAAGCAATTCTTAGCTACAATAAAGCAGTATCAGATGCAAAAAAATTGGATAAAAACAAATCCAAAATGCAACCAAATATCTGTGGTAAAAGTTGCACCTTAGGCACTAGGATAAAGCCCTTGCATTAGTAATTACCGAGCCCTCAATAAGAGTTCCATTTTATCACAAGGTAGAAAAATACTGCACAACAGAGCAAGCCTTTGTATTTTCAAAACAAAGTTTGTTGCCTGAACAAGAAAATACACTTGCACATAAGATGAGGACAAACAAATACTATTTGTAATATTTTCATGCCCCTGTAACACAACTGCTTCTGGTGAGGTAAGTATCCCTCAGTAACAAACCATTATTTATAAATAAAGCACTTCACTGCATCTTTTCCCCCCACTCAAAAAGCATAGGGCAATTTTTGTCCCAATACATTCCATTATGGGGGAGCAGTGCCCCAATAGCAATAAAAGTAAAAATCCATAGACCTACATTGTAGATATACTTCTGTATTCTTCCTGCAATGAAGAGTAAATTTGGAAGACTGAGGGAAACCATGGCAACACAAATCCATGCAGGAAAAATGGAAATAGGAGAAACATGTTTTAAGTATGGCCGATGTAAAATAAATTTTTGGTGACTTAAACTAAAATAAGTGGCTTGGACTGCTTCTTTTAGCATTACCATATAACATGTATTCTTTCCTTTTATCACTTTCATTTATGGTTTAACATCCAGCCCTTTAAGAAATTGCAGCTTGACTTCCTATACGTAATGTTTTCTAAATCAAACTGCTTACCTCAACCAGAAAAGACTGGCAGAATCAATAAAACTTATATAAATGCTGATTTACCAAGTTCCATTGATTCAATAGGTCAGCTTTGGTTGGAACTAACAACTAGATTTAGGCCAAGTCTGTGTGAGCATTTTTTACTCAAGATGGCATTAAAGGACATCTTTCAGAGCCAGTTATATCAATAGGTCCAGAAGCTAACCACTTCAGACATGTGGTTTGGAGTTTCATGGAAAGGCGGAAAATGATCAGTTGATACATTTATTTTCAATTGTATTTAAATTGTGGATTACTGTGCTTCAGGAGCCAGGGCAGCTTAGCTGGCCTTGGAGTCTATGACCTTGATGGAAGAGAGTGGCATGCACTCTTTGCCTCATATAGCAAAAGAGCTTGGGTCAGCACCACCCCCAATTCTTTCTTACAGTCAGTTGTAAGATGAGTTCAGATACACTGATGCCTCTTCTTCCACAAGAATGTCTTGTGCTGTATATCCTACATAAATGTTCTATCACGATAGAAAAATAGTTATATTTTGAATGTGAAGTCGTAGGCTTTCATGACCGGCATCCATAGTTTTTTGTCAGTTTTTCGGGCTGTGTGGCCATGTTCTAGAAGAGTTTCTTTCTGACGTTTCACCAGCATCTCTGAATATGCCAGCCACAGATGCTGGCGAAACGTCAGAAAGAAACTCTTCTAGAACATGGCCACACAGCCCAAAAAACCCACAAAAAACTATAGTTATATTTTGCTTTCTTCTGATGATACCACTTCCCCTTAATTTGAATTCATGTAAAGACCAAAACTATGATCTACAAACTCTGTATATGTTGAAGCAGGGTCAGCCCAGGATGACTGGATGACTGAGGTGAAGGAAAAGATGGCACTCTCTTTGTAGAAATTGACTAGACTAGCAATTGATTTGACCCAGGCAATGGGTCAGTATTTTTTACTGCACCTAGGGAGTAGCAGCCTTAATTAGGGGTGAAGAACAAGCCATATGACATAATATCTCTGTCCCCACACCCCAAACCTTTGCCCTCAAGAGTTGTCCACGTATTCAGACGGGACATCCAATGGGATGGCAGGTAAGCAGGAAGAAGGAGGTAATTGCTGATCTCATGTGGTGTGTTCATGTGATGGTGTGTATGCATGGTGGAGAGGCAAAAAAAAAATAACCCAAGAGATGCAGTTTGACACTGTGTGGTGCTGACTGCCCATGAGTATTCAGCCCACCTTTGAAGTAGGTCATGCAGACAGTGGGGTTTCAAACTGGTTTGGGGAAAAGCAGAATCAGCTCACTTTTCCTGTCTGTCTGCTCAGCCCCTCAGTCTTCCAAATGACAAGGCCACTCTGCCCTCCACACACACTCTCCAAAACAATTAGTCCAAGCTCCTTTTAACAGAGATAAATCAATTTAAAAACAGTGCTTTTCCATTTCTTTAATTAGTGGATCAAACTGACTTTCACTATGGAACTGAAATCTACAGAAACAATACCATACTGTGCAGGGTTAACATTCTTCTCAAGCAATCCTCAACTTAAGGTGCTGAAAGCTTCACATTAACAGCTACCGAAATTCAGAAGGCCAGTGACCTAGTTGTTTGGTGCTTCATGTTATCAATACAATTGACGCTAATATGTATCATTTGTAAGCCTCATCTCCTTCTACAAATCAATATGAGCAGCCAATTTGAACTTGTCAGTTCACTAGCTTTTGTAACAATTGCTCACAAAGTTCTCAGATAATAGTGAGGCAGTGTGTGTTCTTCATAACTACCAGTATTTTCTGAATCCTTCTAATCCTTAAGAAAAGAAAAAAAAGAAACTTGAAAATCAACTGCACTTCTTTTTCTGCTAAATAGAACATAAAATAAAATGCATTGCTATTAGTGGCAGAGTTCCCAACACTGTAGTCGTACTTCATATTCATCATGAGTTTTGCATAAATATTCTTATATTGTGGCAAGGTCATTTGAAAAGACTATTTACCTAGGCACAATTTCCCTGGGTCTTTTAAAAAGCCTTTCTTGATTCTTCTATTCAAAATCTGATTTTTCCACAACCAGATTTTGCTTGTAAAGTTTGAAATTCTGTTTTGTAATGTGCTGCCATCATATTGTTTGCTTGTCAGACAGCTTTAAAAACTAGACAATGATATTAGGCATGGTACCAAAATGATGGATGGGTAGCTTATTCCCACCTGCTGCTTTCCAACTTGGTATGGATGCCAGTTTCTTTCATATGAAACTGATTGTCACTAGAAAATCAACACCATTATTTAATCACAACATTTAAAAACTAACCTTTTGTTGACAAATAGTCCTACTTCCTCACTTAAAAACAACACTTGAAGGGGGGGAATTAACTTTATATGGTCTATTACAGGATTCTAACAAGATGCAGGATTGCTCAAACTCATAAAAATCAAAGTTTAGTTTATCACAGTTTTGTAATTATTCTTTTTAGTATTAATCATTGTGATAAGAGAATTAACCTGCTTGTTGTATTGTTGTGCCTGTATGGCCCAGCATCCAACTCAGCATCCAAATTCAGGATCTTCTTATTCACATTCTGAAGTAGAACAGTTACTTCAGACTGACAACTGCTTCTTCCCTACCATGCTACCACCAAAATAAGGCAAGGAAAT
The DNA here is from genome assembly GCA_020142125.1 of Phrynosoma platyrhinos. Taxonomy (NCBI): domain Eukaryota; kingdom Metazoa; phylum Chordata; class Lepidosauria; order Squamata; family Phrynosomatidae; genus Phrynosoma; species Phrynosoma platyrhinos. The sequence goes on along the minus strand of CM034708.1, from coordinate 75,317,643 downwards.
GACAATCTATACCATTAGTCCTCAAACCTTTTTGGGTTACTGCCCCCTTCCCTCTTGAGTGACAATCTTAGCACCCTCCCCACGTGTATTTCTTGATATCGGGTCTACTATTCTACCGCACTTTCAAAACAACCTACCTCTGGATTTCTTCTGCAGCACTCCTGAAGCTGGAGGCTGTTATCTACCATTCTGACAACAGTCTTCTGCTTTGGGAGTTAAGCGAAAGAAGAATTACTGGATTCCTCCTGCACCCAAATCTTGAAGCTGAAGTCACCTGTGTGAGTGGGAGACAAGAACCTCCAGCTTCAGGAGGTAGGAAGACAAAGACATTGTTTAGGACAGGGGTAGGCAACCTTTCCCCTTTAAGGGCCGAGGGACTTCAGCTCCCAGAATCCCAGGAGCTATTGACCAACATGGGACTATTGGCCAACATGGCTGAGGCTTCTGGGAGCTAAAGTCCTTCGGCCCTTAAGGAGAAAGGTTGCCTACCCCTGGTTTAGGAGTTGTTTATGTCACAACTATTGCCATTACATTCAATGATATATGGAAATATTAAGCTGTAACATTAGTACAAAACCCATTAAAAATAAAATAAAATATAAATAGCCCAGTGCCAGTACAGAACTGCAGCAAACCAAAAAGCCTAACACCAATAATGCAATGGATATAATTACAATATTCACAAACCAGATAGTCCAACAGGGGGTCATGAGGTGAAGGTGGCCTTCCATGATTGTGCTTTGCCAATGTGTCACTGGGCACACCTAAGTGTTGATGCACTGTATGTGTGGTGTAATATAATAATAATAATAATAATAAATTTTTATTTATAACCCGCCCCTCTGTAAAACAATCGGGTCGGCTTACAACAAATTAAAATACAACAGTTAAAAGCATACCCTTCCCTGCAAACTCCACCCACTGCCCACACCCCTTAAAACTAAATTAAACTTGAGAAGAGTTAAAATATAAAGTGGACAATAAAATCAGTAATAAACAATAAAACAAGAGCAGCTATAATACCAAATTTGGCAGAGAGTTTGGAGGGAATAGAGTCAATATACTCCTCCCTCTGAAAAGGCTATATAAAAGTATGGCCGTTTACACGTGGATCCAAAGAGATGGCAGTTGGATGGAAGAAGGGAGGTAATTGGTGATCACAGGTGGTGTGTTTATGCAATGGTGTGTATGCATGCTGGGGAGGTGGGGAGTGGAAACCAAGCAGCACAGATTGACACGGTATTGTGTGGACTCCCCATGGGTGTTCAGCCTGCCTTCAGAGCTGACTGTATGGACAGCAGGGCTACCACCCATTTTCAGAAATTCCAGGATTGAGACACTTTATCCTGTCAGTCTGCTCAGCTCCTACCTCCTCTTCTCCTTTCCTTCCTACTGGATTAATTGAGTACAAACTACCTTTGTAGGTTGAACTAATTTTATAACAATTGAAGTAAAGTGAGGACAAAAGGGGAAAGAAGGTAGAAGAAAAGGGGGGAATTGTTAGAATATGGATGGGCTATGCAGTCAAAGGTGAAATGTAGAGACGTGTGTGTGGAAATTTTCCTCATGAGAACAACATCTAGAGAAACAAAGTGAATCTAACACCAGATGGCTACACAGACATAAACATGTACTTTCCCAAAGGTACAACTCATGGACACAGACTTTGTTGTGAAAAACAAGAGATATCAAAAAAGGTAAACAATCATTAGGTCATGGGAAAGGAGTCACGTGGTGGATGATGGACAGCAAGAGGCTGGGTTAATATACATCATACAAGCATTATCCAATTAACATAAGGTTAACACCTAAAAGGTGGAGTATGGGAAGAGCCTAGAGAAGCCTTTGTCTAGAATGTTTATATTTCAAGATGTGAGTGCAACTGCAACAAGTTGAGATCCTAAACTTTTGGGATTGTTAAAGATGTAATCTTTCATGGCTGAACTGGATTAGTTCATCACAATGAAGTCTACTTAGTTATCTTATTTTCTTTTATGTGCATTAATAAAACTATGCTTTTGGACTTTACAATGTGTC
>CM034708.1:75271051-75297157 GCA_020142125.1 Phrynosoma platyrhinos | reverse complement strand
TCTCTCAGGCAATCCAAGAGGATGGCATGATCTATTGTGTCAAAGGCCGCTGAGAGGTCCAAGAGCACCAGCAGTGTCACACTACCCCTGTCAATGCCCAGGCAGAGGTCATCGGTCAGAGCAACCATGGCAGTCTCAACTCCATATCCTGTCCTGAAGCCAGTTTGAAATGGATCAAGATAATCGGTTTCATCCAAGACTGCCTGGAGTTGGGAAGTAACTGCCCTCTCAATCACCTTGCTTAAAAAAGGAAGCAAGGAGACTGAACTGTAGTTATTTCTATCCAGGGGGTCCAGGGAGGGTTTTTTCAGGAGGGGCCTAACCGCCACCTCCTTTAAGCAAGATGGTACTCTACCCTCCCTGAAAGATGCATTGATTGTATCCCGAAGGAATACTCTTAATGCATTACCCCCCTGGACGACCAGCCAAGATGGACAAGGATCGAGAGGGCAAGTCGTCTTCCTTACCTTTCAAAGCAGCTTGTCCACGTCATCAGTACTCACAGATTGAAATTGATCCAGTAAAATGACATCTACGGAGTTGCTGGATGCCTTGTCTATGGATTCTGCCAAAACACTGACATCCAAGTCGGCTCTTATCCCAGAGATTTTATCTTCAAAGTGGATGTTAAATGCCTCACAGCAGGCTGTCGTTGGGTTAAGTAGGGGATTTGGCGCAGGGGGAACCTTTGTCAGCTCCCTCACCACCCTAAACAGTTCTGCCGGGCGAGACTCTGCAGACGCAATACGTGCAGAACAGAAAGATTTTTGCGCTGCATGTAAAGCCTCCCTGTAAGAATCAAGGTGTTTCCTAAGGTGAGTTCTGTTGGATAAGTATGCCAATTCCCCTCTGCCCAAAAAGGTAACAATGCAAAAGTCAGCAGGGAAGGTCACACTCTCAGTTTTTTGGGACTGTCATGAAATCATTCTCACAGATTACCTTGCAAAGGGACAAACCATCACTGGCACATACTACAGCAATTTTCTGTACAAGATGCAAGTTGCTCTGAAAAAGAATCACTGTAGTATGCTCCAGAGGCATTTGTCTCCTAGCTGACAACGTACCAGCTCACTCATCTCAAGTTGCAGTTAACAAAGCAAGGGCATGTGGCTTTCAAATTTTGCAGCATCCAGCTTATTCTCTTGACCTCACACCAAGTGACTTTTTCTTATTCCCAGAAATGAAAAATCCATTGCAGGGTCGCCGATTTGACAACACAAATGATATCATTCATGAAGTGGAAGACTGGTTTAAGGCTCAATCTGCAGCCTTCTAGAATAATAGTATTTGGAGGATCAAGAAATGCTGGAAAAATGTGTAAATTTGGATGGTGACTATGTAGAGAAAATTTAACAACTACAAATCAAAACAAACTTTCTGTCAAATTTTTTTAAAAGTGATAATTAAAACTTTATGATATCCCCTCATACCTCCTGGTTGCATTTAAGTGCTAACTAGTTTTGAGGCAAATGAGGAAGCACAAGTAGAAAAAGTAAGCTGAACCTTACATGACCACTGACAGTGGGATAGGGTTTTCCACAACATCTGAATGCAGAAGGCTAATTTGGGGACCTCAACATGAGTTGCATGGCATATGCAGCATCATTCTCCAAGAGAGGAGATAAGCAGAAAGAGTCAATATGAACAACCGGAAGGGTTGTCCCTGCTGTCCAGCATCTGCCTTACAGTTTCTAATAAAGTCACCAATATGTTTTGCTATTGTCATTTAACATCAGGTGAAGTTCAATTTATGTTTACCCTATGAAAGAGAGATCTCCAACTGACCTACTCGGGTTCTGTAAATTCAGGGCTGTGGCCTCTTTGGTAAACCCAATATCCTTTTTCTGCTGCCATTTAACCCTGCTGAGGCATCGTTAATAGGCGAACATTTTTAATGGGAGGCTGAATCCAGAAACCTTTTGCATAAAAAGCCTGTGCCCTGTCACTGAGTTCTGGCTCCTCTCTATGTGTGTTGGTTCTGTAAAGATCAGGACTTTAAATGCAGCCATATCTAAAAGTATGTTTTTGCAAGGAAATGGAAATGTGTGAGCAACTTATATATAAAAAATCAAAGGGTATTTGTGTTCCAACCGTTCTAGTTAGAAAGAAATTTATAATATGAAAAGGAGAACTCTTTCCTCTCCCACCTATGTATTTCATCTTAAGTAGGGCAGGCTCTGCAGTTTGCTTAATTGTACTTAAGAACAGGAGACAAATGTTCTCAAAATCAGTGTGACGGGTTGGCTGCCTCCTCACAGAGAGCTGGTGTGAGCCTTGCATCAATTTGTACATAATAGTCTTGCAATGTCAATTTCAATAAATGCCATTCTCTAATGAACCTTTGTTCACAACCAACGAATGCTTTTAAGGTGGCCTCAGAGCATCTGCAGTGGTTTTGTACAACCTGTATATAACCTGGCCATCTACCTAGAATAGCCCACTGCAGGAACTGCTAAACAGAAGGGATGCTTGTTCTAGGAGATTACTTTTAGCAATCCTAATTTCCTTAAAGCAAGGTCTTCGAGCATGCAAGGATAATGTGGAAATTTGTTTTCAAAGGGGGGGGGAGCTTCTCCTATTGAGTGCTCATTTTATTTGACTCTTTCAATTTTCTTTAATGTCCTAGAAAACAAAAAGCCAAATAGACATCATTTTTTTTCCTCCCACCACAGGTTTGTGGATTTGGTTTGGTTGTTTTTACTCAAAGAAAAGTTCAAACTCTAAATTACATACAGCAAGTATTGGTATTTTTATTTTATACAGATTTATAGGGATGTTAGTCCTTGAAAGAACAGAGATGGAAAAGAGGATTTATATTCTTTACCAGAATAGCTGTTGGTGGGATGAAAATGGTAAAGAGAGAAACCTGGGAGAAAACAGCTTATTGAGCAATTGCTTCAGGCAGAGTTTTAAATAAAATCAATTCCAAACATAACACCCCATGCTATTTTTGTGAAAACAAATACATGGAGATCCTATTTGTTTACATTAGGAACTCATTTTCACATATAATGTCTAATTGGGTGATTGTTCCCCTCATTGTACCTCTCTTGAACTTTTGATTTGTAAGAAGTGCTTGTTCTGAAAATCAATAAAGGCAAGAAAGTCTGAACAGTTGTTCCTGTGACTGTGGATGTCCCTGGTTTCATGTTTTTTTTCATTGTACAGTGAGTCCTTGTTACCCACTGGGATTTCATTCCATGACCCTTTGGACCTTCTTTGGGGGTCTTTAAGCAGAGGCTGGATGGCCATCTGTCAGGTATGGTTTCATTTTGAGTTCCTGCATGGTAGGGAGTTTGACTAGACAGCCCTTGTGGTTTCTTCCAACTCTATGATTCTGTGATTCTATGACATACACACACCGTGGATAACAAAATCATTGGGTGCTCAAGTCCAATTAAATACAATGGCACAGTAAAATGGTATCCCTCATACAAAAATGGAAAAAATAAAGGTTTGCTATTTGGAATTTATAATTTTTTGAATATTTTCAAGCCATAGCTGCTTGAATCCATGGAATTCAAGCAATATTTTCAAGCCATAGCTGCTTGAATCCATGGAAGAAAATCAGTGGATAAGGAGAGCCAACTATACTTGTTTGCAGTATCCTAGGAAGTGGGGAAAAACAGATGCAGATAAATTCATACAAGTAAGCTTATGGTTATAGATTATAATACATGATTACTTTCTTCTCAAGGGTTTCAGCCATTTTAGAAAGCTTCCATTTTCTAAAAAGGGCTGGCTGAGCCCTACTGGGACACAGGCTGTGGTCACCCGGCAATTCTGTGGGAACTTACTGTGCAATAATTCCTGCCCCCGTCCAATATCCTGGCTGCATCCCAGAAGGCTTTTTCTGCTTAAAAAGGTAATGTGACAAGCTCCTATGACTCTGGAGACCAGGGTTCAATTTTCATGCTCAGCCATGGAAACCTACTTGGTGACCTTGAGTGAATCACACACTCTCAATCCCAAAAACCCCTGTGATAGGTTTGCCTTAGGGTCACCATAAGTTGGAAACAACTTGAAGACACATAACAAAAATAGCAGCAGTTGGATTTAGGACCGTGTAAGCAACGCTTCTTTCTGAAATCTCTATTCCATGTTGTTTTCTCAACCTATGATCTCACAGTTTACAGAAATCACCATCTATGTATATGACCCACACATATAATAAAAAGTTATCTTTATGTAAGAACTATACACCAGGAAGAAGTTTCATTATCAGTATGCAGCATGCACTGCTTTCCAGTTTCCCATCCCAGAACTCCAGCATGTTGAGAATCACTGCAGTACTGGACTTTTCAGATCATCATAAACCAGTGAATCAATTTTAGTTCATCACCATCACTTATAATGCCTCTCTCTATTCATGTGATCTTTGTAACTTTCTCAACGCATGACAAAAGAAGAAAAATGCATTTGTTCTCTGTACAATACCAGGATTTAAATATATTCCAACAATGCCTTACTATGTTGTTAAGATACATATAATGTTTCTTTTGGAACGCTGTCATATTCAGCATTTCGATCTGTCACACTTTCTGTCACACTTTCCTGTATACTGGTTAGATTGAGAGAGAAAAATGGTCGTTCCCCGAAAACTTCTGGTAAACAAAAGTTTACTATCTTTAGATTTCAGAATTAGACCTGTTAAGAGTGCATTGTACTGTACTTAGCATTAAAATGGTATTTACTCCCATTATCCAATTCATCGGATTATCTGCATCCATTATGTGTCTTGACCCAGAAGAAACTTCATAGGAAAATCAACTTAAATGAACAGAATCTTAGTTTGCCTCAATTCTACCTGGTTAGAAAGCTGTTTTTCCCCCAGGCCATATGCAGCAATGAAGTCACATTACATTCAAAAATTAAAGGTATTATGGTGTTTACTAAAGAACAGGTTGTGGTGTTGTTTTTAACATACATCACTTTCAAGGAGGGACTAAGCACTTTGCCTAGATGTGAGGAAAACGACACTGTTTACCCCTACATCATGCTAGAAATATATCAAGGTTAGTGAAAGTAACCAAAGAAGGGCTAAGAGCGTCCCGTGGGGGGTAATTGAAAGTGTTCCAAGGAACTGAGTGTTTTAGAGTATTATTATTTGTCACTGTAATCAATTATAACAAGTGCATCAAGACCAAGTGAAATATTGTTACTTGTATTGTAAATAAAGTTTTGTTGTTACTTTATGAAACACTTGTATACAGTGTGAATGAATATCCACACTACTAAACCTTATACAAGATAGCTATACCAAAGACTTTTAGAAGAGAAGATTGGTGAAGGAGTGGCTCTTTGCATAGGGTGGTGGCAGCTTTGAGACGAAAAAGGGTCCATGGTGTGGCCACAAATGAAAGAAATGAAAAGTGTGCTTCACATTCACCTCCACCACTTATTAGCATGTAGGGAAGTTGTTGAAGTCTTTCTCAGTGGTTATGGTTCTGAGTCTTTTAAATTTTCTTTCTCTGTTTTTTATTGATATCATTTTCTGGTTTTTGTATCTTATTACTTGGAGTGAACTACAACAAGCCCCTTTGCATTCCTTTAGTTGGCTTATTGCTCACATAATTCTGGGATTTTCATAATTAGCTAAACATTTTCTTCTCCCTCCCCTCCACATTTCTCCCTCCCTTGACTTCTCTTTTCCCTTTCCCCATTCTGCTTTCCACCTATTTCCTGCTTCAATGGGTTGCACACTTTCTTAGATTCCATACCTCATCCAGTATAATGTTTAGAACCAGGAACTGAACATAGGACTTGAAGCATTGATGGACATGGACTGAACTGGGATCTCATGAATGCAAAAACACAGGTACTGACATTGAATTTTGCAGACCATGATTCTAAATTGGGAGTACGGAGGCAGAGAGATGAGTAAGTGTTTAAGATATACAGGGGGGAAATCTGCATATGCTCAGAAGCACTCAGAACATTTCTAATTAACAATTCACCACCACTTGTTGCTGCACTTTCCCCATCAGTGCCCTATAGCTGAAATAAATCCATCATTCCTTATTAATCTTTAATATTATTCTTTATTCCCCTTTAATGAACAAAACATGCAGAAGGTGAGTGATGTGTACATTTTTATTTTTCCAGACCAGCTATTAAGCTATAATATTATTGTTGCTTGGGGATAGTGGGAGTCCAATATGTTGAAAAAATGTCAGTTTAGGAAATGGTATCTCTTTCTTCCAAAAAGAGAGATGTCATTCTTTACAACAGCTTTTAATAATCTGACAGCTTTTTGACATGCTGGACACCCACCATCCCAAGGCAACAACAGTATTATGGGCTTGGTGGTCCATCTGGATAAAGATTACAGGTTGCAGGAAGGAAAAAAAATAAAACAAGAATTGCACTTTTGAAAGAGCCATTAACACAATGTGCTCTTAGAGGTCAGCAGTCACAATTCCCTTTGAATCTTATAGTCTGTTCCGAAAAATAAATAATCAGCTAATAACATCTGAATGAATGAATTTGGTTCCCATTATTATTCCTGATGCCAACAACATTTACCATTTCATGAATTAATTTTCAGATCTAATGATCCAAACACTGGTCTTAAAATGCTGATTTTAAGAGAACATATGTAAAACCACCATGTGTTTTATAGACTACCTCACTGCATAGACTACCTTTGACTGCATAAATCACAAAACGTTATGGCTAATCTCTTAAAGTAATGGGTGTACCATTACATTTGATTGTCTTGATGCATAACCAGTATACAGGGCAAGAGGCTACCATTAGGACAGAATACAGAGAAACAGAATGGTTTCCAGTCAGGAAAAGAGTCAGATGCATCCTATCACCTTATTTGTTCACCTTATATGCAGAAAGCATACCCAGAGAAACTTAGAGGAAGGAGGAGTGAAGATAAGAGGAAGAAACTTTATTCTGAGATACGCAGATGACACCATACTACTAGCAGAAAACAACAAAGACTTGGAACAATTACTACAGAAAGTCAAAGAAGAAAATGCAAAGGCCAGCTTAATGTTGAACATCAAGAAAGCAAAAATAATGACCATGGAGGATTTACATAAATTCAAACTGTTGGAAGATTTTTGCATTCTCTTTCCCCATCCTTAGATAGGTAGGGATTTCCTGCATGCAAACTTCTCCTTCTCTCTCATTCAAACTAACCATGTGACTTAGGTCACTCCCCCTTTGGGATTAATAGACATTCTCTCAAGATTTTCCACTGAGTTGTTTGGTTTTTTCATCTTCCTCCTCTCTCAATTTTCTTTGGAAAGATGGTGAGATAAATACTTTTCCTTTACCTGAACTATTCACTAGCTAGATTAGGAAATAGCCTTTATGTAAATATAGATTAAAGCTATTAGTAAACTTTTGTTCTGAACTACAAATTACTTGTGTTATTTTTGAGTCAGTCTCAGTTCTTAGGGAAGTATAGCTAGACAAAAGCATATTTTTTGCTACTCTGCTAATTTAAAGCCAAACTTTAAAAGGCTTGGCTTTGGTATTTTTGATATTAAAAAAAAAATGTTTCTTTACCAAAGGCTAAATTGGAAAATAATGAGATTAAATAGTCAAAGAATCCCCATACCTTGGATCAATCATAAATCAGAATGGAGATTGCAGTCAGCAAATCAGAAGACTCTGATCAGGAATGGCAGCTATGAAAGAACTGGACAAGATCATAAAAAGTGAAGACATAACACTGAACACTAAAGTAAGGATTGTCCAAACCTTCATATATTCCCAGTACCATGTGTGCATGCAAAAGCTGTACAATGAAGAAAAGTGACAGAAGGAAAATCAACTCATTTGAGATATGATGGTAGAAAAGAGTACTAAGGATACCGTGGATGGCCATGAAGACAAACAATTGGGTATTGGAACACATCAATCCTGAGCTCTCTCTAGAAGCCAGGATGACCAAATTGAGGCTGTTGTATGTCATCCACATCATGAGAAGGCATGACTCACTAGAAAAGACCATAATAGTTGGAAAGATAGAGAATAGGAGAAAAAAAGACAGAGCACATACCAGATAGATAGATTCAATCAAAGAGGCTAGTCTCTTTAACCAAGCTTTGCCATTGCTGTTCTCAAAGCTATCATATGCCATTTTATGTGTTCTCTATCATGAATATGGTTCCTTGTGGGAATCAGTCATCGCTTTGTTTCTTGGAATCTATCACTAGGTCTAGATGAAGGGGCATAGAACTAATCTAGATGGTGGAAACTAATCTAGATGATTCACCGCTTGGTACAAATACCAGTCTGAGATAATTTTAATTGAAACCCAAAAGCAATGGCACTCATCCTAAATTGTAATTAGTCCCACTTTTGATGAATTTGCTTCTTCATACTGTGTACTTGTGTGTAGTTTCAAACAGAGCAAATAGGATGTTCATCACAAGGCGATATGTCCTAAGCATAACAAGTCATGACAATGTCTCATTAATCAATTATCCATAATAGGCAGACTAAAGTAAAACAAAGCTTCAGTTTAGCAGAAGTGAATAACTGATGGATGATGCCATAAGTGGTGGCTACCTCATAGACTCTATCCACTCCATATTCATTTGTGGGCAATTTGGCCTGGAGAAGTGTTTGTGAATCGTTTGCTAGATGAGGAAAGTTTCTTTGAAGAAAATATTGGCATCTAGAAGAGAATTGTTCCAAATGCTGTGCTAATAATCCCCAATGATATTCCTTCAAGCTCCTGCAGTAACCAAAATAGGGACCATGGTCAGATCAGCTGCAGCATATTGGAGTATTTAATTTGCTTGCTGCGTTTTGATACCTCAGGAGGTCAGGACAACATACAGAGAGTTAATCCATTTTTATTTTATCTTCACAAACAGTCCTACTAAGTCTGAGAGACAGTGACTCATCAAAGATCCAAGGAGCTTCACATCTCACCATGAATTTTGATCCACAGTTTCCTGTAAATATATTTATTATATACATCCTGTTTTTCTTCCAAGGACCTGGTTTGACCTTCATGACTATGGAGAGACTTAAACATATCTCTCTGGTGTTCTAGTCTGGCACTCTAACCACTACACCATATTGGTTTCACCCTGGTATATTAACTTGATTTGCTTTATACAGACCTTTAGATTTCCATTTAGACCAGAGAATACAACCAACATGTGCCTAAAGAAACAAAATATATAATTTGGAGGGGGGTGACTTAAAACTTGGAAAGATTGCCTTTGCATCTTGGCTATTTGGCAAGGAAACCAATGTCATGATGAAAGTTGGCAACTGAAATAAAAAAAATAGTGACACAGACTTATTACTTTCTCACTACCATTTTACATCTTTATATGTTTTGAATAGGGTAGTGATATGAAGTTTTCTCAAATTTGCCCCATCCTTGATGGGAAAGGATATCTCGGTACACCAACACATCTTATCAGCACTCTGAGACACAGCAAGACACACCCTTAGGATGGGGGAGGAATGGTCAATCATAGTAAGATTTTTCATGTTTCCTGACTTTTTACAACAGCAAAAAAATAGTTTAAAGAATAGAAATATTCCACAAAAATGTTCCAAACCAAAAAATAAAGAAATTTTATCAAAACATGTAAACTCCCTTCTAATGTCACTCAGTTGGAAGGAAAAAATCTGAATTTCTTTGATTGTATGCGTAACAATGAAATAAATGAATATCTATATCCCTTGAACAGGATGCACTGGAAGTGGTTCATGAACTCTCACAATTGACCGACAGAAAACTCAAGAAGTAGAGGGACACTCATCAAGTAAAGCAGTGATCCTTGACATAGACCCAAGCTAACAAGGCCTTCACCTATGCAGTGCTGTTCAGATGTGCTGGATTACAAGGCTGGAGGCAGTGAGAGTTGCAGAGCTGGAAATTACCAGTTTAGGAGACCTCAGAACAGTAGTCCTTGAACAAAAGAACTACAAAAGTAGAACTGGAATTTATCCACAAACTACAGTCCCGCAGCAATAGATTGAACAAAGACAATGGGTTTCTTACTCACTACACACACTTCAAAACTATCTGATCCCATCCTCATGTAGGGTGCCCTACATTCATCTATTCCCTTCACCACAGGCTAGTCCCATTACAAAACTGGATCTGTCAGTTCAGCCCCATGCACAAAGACCAGTTTCCTATGTATTTTTGCACTGACGACCATCGTTAACACTGGACCTGCCACTTAATTTCCATACACAAAGGATTTGTAATTTGAATTGACATCCTCACATATATGTGTCTGTGCCTGGCCTCCACTCCACCAAATGTATCTGAGGAAGTAGACTGAAGTCTACAAACCCCAGAATTCAACTAGTGTGGGTTGCACTGGCAGTCATGCTGCAATCTGCAGGTGCGGGCAGCAGTCTGCTGACCAGGTGATAGTGTCTACAAGATGCACCACCACAGCCCCCTCCAACAACACCAACAGCCACAGACAACAAGATGGGGGATCTCACACAGCAGTGTGAAACAGTTATCATAGCAGCCACCACAGCCATCCTAGACAGCAGTGCCACAACAGCTATCATGATGGCACCAGCCAGGTGTATGTGCCACTGGTGGGGGTACCTGAAAAGCACTGTCTGGTGGGAGAGGTTCATCGCCACCATCTAGGGAGATGAGCAATGGCAGAGATTGCTCAAACCCCCTTCATGCCAAGTAAGTCTTATTGCTATCCATGTGCACATGCAACACAGTGCACTAGTTGTCACTTCTGGGGACAGGGTGTACCCTGTGTGCCCACAGCTGCATATCACAGAAACTTGAATCAATCATCATCTGCCTCCTCTTCACCTTGGCTGTCATCATTGGCTGACCTAGCAGCCCACTGCATTGGCTGAGTGGTCATGGTAGCTACTGTCCATGGAGAAGATGGAGATCCCCTCACCAAATTGAAATGTAATGACCAGGGACATGTCCACACCTGTCTGACTAAAGGATGTCTTACCAGAGTCCATCTGGTCTTCCTAGTCACCTGTTCAATAGGGGAGCAGGGTCATGGCTCCCCTGTGCCACCTCAACCTCCCTGTCAGGTGCTGTATCCAAGAAGGCATGTCACTACACTGGGGCCCCCCACCTCTTCCCCAGGGCACTAGTATGTGTTACCTGGTTGTCTCAAAAAGCTCCTGGGAGCCTTCTGTATGGTGGAAGGTCTTTCCCTTCTTCAGCTCTGGGTTCCTGGCCAACTGAGACCCAGACGATCTCAGTGCTGATGGCCACTCTCTTGGGGAGTATGCTGGAATCCCCATGAATGAATGCATAGAGCTCCTAGTAAGAGGACATGGTGGACATGCTCCAGCCACTCCATGTGTTGTGATCAATCACCTTTAGGTATTGTGACCTGGGGCATTTGCTCTTTGTTTGGTACTCATGAACTGTACATTGATGGTCCTTGCCCCTCATCCCTTCTGCCAACTTCTCAAATGTCTCAATATTCCAGTGGGATTGCTTGAGTTCCTGATGCAAGGTAGCCTCTCCCCATATGACAGTACATCCCTCTCTCTCTTTTCACCTGGCTGTGGTTGCAGCTTCCATTCTGTCATGTGTGGATGACAGACACCAATGGTGCAGCAGGACAACATTGCACACATGAGCTCGTAATCTAAGAGCAGTGACAATGGAGGGTGCATGGGAGTTTGGCTTGAAATCAAAAGTTACATATATAAGTTTTGCCCACTGGAACTTCCAGCAGTGAAAGTTTCAGCAACCTGCGAGATGCACAGTGCATGCTCCAGGCCACTTGGATACACTGACTCTGCCATTTTGGATCTGTGCTCTCTTGCCAGTGCGTTTATATGCAGAAGCTAAAATGCACATTTTCTGCCTTGAGTCAGACTATTCTGGCTTCTTTTTCCTCCAGTTTTTAGTCCTGGAGCATGGCTTTGATCCAGTTTCCAGCCGCTTTTGAAGCTACATTGTTTAATGCTCTGCCTTCAAACCACCCCTGAGTCACATGCCTCTGAGGAAATCTTATTGCAATATTATAATAATAATAATAATAATAATAATAATAATAATAATAATAATAATAATAATAATAATAATAACATTTATGTATATACCACCCAATGGTTGCCCAATCCTGGCGGTTTACAGCATAAAAACAGTTACAATAAACAACATATCCCTCCCCCCCTTAAAACAGTATTAAACAATGACATAGTTAAAAATCATGAAAACAATATACAACAATTAAAATAATAAAACCGTAGCACATGCAAGAAGGGGAATGAGTTAATTGTGGGATATACAGTTGTCCCTCCCCATTCGCAGTCTTGCTGTTTGCAGGAGGGACAAGCAGCTATAAATAAAATGGTGGTGCATGCCTATGCACAGTCCTGCATGCATGCCACAGGTGCACACACCATTATTTTCAATTGGGCTTGAATATTTGTGAGCTGCCATTTTCATGGGGGGGGGGTCCAGAACGGATCCCCCACAAATTGGGAAGGGCAACTGTATATGCACCCCTTAATGGCTACTTGGACTTTGAGATAAAATGCATATTGGCAGATTTGTCAATTCCTAGCATTCAATTCTTGCTCCCATTCACCTCCCACAACTAGAGTGGACCCTCCCATTTGTGGAGGTTCAGTACTGTGTCCCCCTGCAAATGGGTGGTGACTTGCATGTGTCTGCATCAGCACATCAATGAGCATGCTCCACCATTGAATAATATGAGGCATGATGAGGGATAGATGCTTCAATTTGTAAATAGAATCATAGAGTTGGAAGAGACCACAAGGGCCATCCAGTCCAACCCCTTACCATGCAGGAACATATAATCAAAGCACCCCTGACAGATGGCCATCCAGCCTCTGTATAAAAACCTCCAAAGAAGGTTGACCTAGCCATCAATATAGTGTACCCACTGTCTCTGAGATCTTACTATGTTCCTGCTCCGCAGATATGGACATGTGGCCACAATGTTTTCTGGTTTTCTCAAAAATGGAGGAAATGCCATCTAATACCAGTATTTTTAATTCAGAAAAGGATGGGGTTGTCTCCCACAAATATAATGAGCAGATACAACAGAAATATGAGTCTCAAACATATTAGCAGGATCAATTGGGGAATTGCTCAATGCATCAGAGAATGCAAAACCTATGCCCATTCTTGACATTCATACTGTGTAGTCAGAGAAATCCATTGTATCCCCAGAGGTTCTTGCAAGATACAAGATCCCTCCACACATGCCCTATTCATCAAAATAGTGGACATTTTGCTAGTTATCTCATTCTGAATAAGCTGAACTGAACAGCTTCCACAGGGTATACCTCACTTATGTGGAAATAATAATAATAATAATAATAATAATAATAATAATAATAATAATAATAATAATAATAATAATTTTATTTATAACTCACCCCTCTGCTCAGCAATTGGGGTGGCATACAACAAATTAAAAAACACAACAATTAAAACATTCCATCATCCCACACCCTAACCCTCCCACCCCTTAAAACTAGATTAAACTACTGTAGAATTAAAATCAAGTTCGCACACCAAAAAAAAATGTGAAACATTCAGCTTTGTCATGTGGATTTATCTATCTTACACAGGTCATATAAACACCAAGGTGGGAAGAAAGGCAGAAACAAAATCCACTGGCAACAGAACAGCCTTAACCGAAGCACTGTAGTGTGTAAATGTCAGAAAGTTCAAAGAACAGAGATTTCAGAAAGATCTGCAGTCAGAGAGGGTAACACAGTTGGCCCCTGACAAAACAGGAGTGTTGCTGTGTTAAGTCTAGGATAAAAAAGAACAGTGGGATGAGATTTAGGGTTCAGCATTTGATTGATATTTGCATTCATCACAGTCAAAGTGAAGCATGCTAACCAGCCTGAGCTGACCTTTTCACCAGCCGCGAATGGAGCTCATAGAAGTGTAAGACAATCTTTTTTTGGAGCAGAATAATGATAAATCCAGGCTCCTTAGAGAGGAGAAGGGGTCACTATCACAAGAATGAGGAATAATGTACACATTTGTACTGCCAACATAGAAGGAGATGAAAATAGAGTTAGGTTATTTCATGTTAGCCAGCTCAGAAGAGTTGAGAAATAGAAGTGGAAGGGGGGGAATACTTCCAGACATTTTGCAGGAACATGTAAGTTGTTCCCATCATAGACCAAAATGACCCATTGCTTTTTTTTTCTCCTAGGTATGCTTTGATTGTAGAGCAGGCTAGTCCTTCCTGATACCTTGAGGGGAAAGATATAAATGCTATAATAATGTTACAATAGACTAGGATAACAAGATAGTTAATTACTACAATGATGGATCATTTATTTATTTAGGAAATGTATAGGTTAGAGTAAAACTTTAGAGCTTTGGAAAATTACTTTTGGAGGGGTGGCATGATGGTTGGGAGATTCTGCAACTTGTAATTCACAAATATTTTTCCAAGCTCTGTCAAAATTCCTAAGAGTATGATAATTTTTAAAAAAAAAAACAAGCCAAGTTTTGTATTGTAGGACTGTTCTTTCTTCTTTCCACACACATCTTTTTGATCTGAAATCCTTGTACAATTCCTATATGGTATGACATTTAAGGGTTGACAGCAAACTGATTGACTGATTTGTTTTTCGCATTTTGAGCTGCTATAGTCAGATAGACATTATGGCATATGGTACAAAATAGAAAAGCTATGCCTTAAAAAGTGGGGTTGTAGAAATGAAATTTCCTTCATTTAAAAAAAAAAAAAAGCATCTACCTGTCTGTCACTGTAGATTGATTGTAAAATGAGGTTGACTAGAGTGTATTATGTAAGAAATGTAATAGTTAAAAGATAATTTGAATATTTGCATGTACTTATTCTGTTATGCACATTCTTGTACCACAACAATCCCTGTCCTACAACTGTTAGGAATAATTTGAATTAAGTGGTAGGCCATCACTAGTACCATGACTACTCCTGCATTTTTGGACCTTACACCAATATTGAAGGTCAATACAGTTCACTCTCTGGGGTTCTGACTTCAGGTACATCTGTGATAAGAAAGAACTAGGTGGAAATTAAAAAAATCTGGCTTTTGTTTTGTTTTTCTGCAAAGTTTTCCTGACATTACTTAATACTGAAAATTTAAAAATCATACATGAGTGCCAACTGTTTCATGTAACCATAAAAATAATTTGCAATTGAAAAATTCATTTAATTTACATAAGATGGAAAATGTTTGTGTTATATTTACTGTATCATTTCATGCATTTTGTTTAGTTTCTGCAAAGGTTAACACCACCATCTGCAATTAATTGCAAGAAGTGTGAAATGAAACCATTTCAGGCGGAATCTATTTTGCAAGCAAGTGTTGACAAGCTTCTTTTAGATTACACAAACAGAAAGAAAATACTGTCATTTGATCCCACGCTTTAAAGTGTGATTATCCTGCCAACCCTTTTTAGTCAGTACCATCGATTTTTCATGGGAAAGGGGAGCATTTGCATGAGAAAATCAAAATGGACCAGAGAATATGATGTTTCCCTCATACATGTTCCACAAAAACAATCAAAGGTTGTGAACACAGCCAAATGAGACTCTCACCATCTTGGTCCTGAAAAGAAAAGTAATATCTGATAGAGGAAAATTAGTGGCTGAAAGTTTTATTAACTATCTTTAAAAGCTTTACAAGTTTGATGTTTTCTATTTTTAGTATTCCTTTGGATGCTATTGTTCCATAGTAATGCCATCCATAAAAATGTCTGCTTTACTTTGATGGCTTCTTAATCTCTGCTTCTTTTTATTTGTTTCAAAGATGAAGGTAACTTATGTTGAGTTGGACCATTGAACCATTAAGCCCTTCATTTCATGTATCCCAACCTCCTGTTGAAGTACACAGGGAAAGGTATAGTTCAGGTAGCTCAACCATTAATAATCACAAACAATTCCAACTGTGAATGCCAGTCCTTTCACATTCCACAATTATACTGCTATGATTCCAGTTTCACTGCCACAGTTCCATTCTACAGAATTCTAGGATTTGCCATTTAGGTTACTTAATTAGGGAGAGGCCAGCATGGCTTGGGCATTAGTGGTTTGAATATTGGAGTACAACTCTATACAATAGAATTCAATTCCTTACTCAGAAACCCATTGGGTAACCTTTGATGAGTCACACACTCGCAGCTCACCTCAGGGTCAACAAAAGTCAGAAACAATTTGATGGCACACAACAACAACAATTTAGAATTCTAAACCAGGGAGCCCTGAAGGATTTCATAGTATTTAAGTGGAATCGGAGTGCTATAAAGGTGTAGTCCAGTGATTCCCAAACTTTGATCCTCCATGTTTTGGACTTCAGTTCTCAGAATTCCTGACAGTTGGCCAACCTGGCTGGAGCTTCTGGGAGTTGAAGTCTAAAATACCTGGAGGACTAAAATTTGACCTCCACTAGTGTAGTGTGTAAAGGCCCTGTAACAGACAACAATAGCAGGACCTTGGACAGCTCCAAACTAACAACTTGCTACAAGGAACTCTATGCCTCAGCTAAGCCCTTATTTCCTTTCCAGTTGTCCCAGGTTCTGCTCTTTTCCTGAGAATTCCTAAGAGTGAAAGGGACAGCTCACTGTTCTGAAAGAAGTCAAAGTGCTCCATCATCTCTCTGCCAGTTCCCACTAGGTATGTTTGTTGCACTGATAAATGGGAGTTGGAGAATGTGATTAACTTTGGTGACAAGAACATTGGCCCCTGAAAAGAATCAAATTTTAGAATTGCTGTGACTATATGTTCTAGCCAAATCATTCTGATTTGAAGATTTCTAACTATTCTGTTTTCACTCTCATTGCATTTACATTACACAGACATATTTTTTTAAAAAAAATCCAGCTAAGAAGACCCTTCAATATCCAAAGGCAATCCTTTATACAAACAAATAAATGCCAAATATATCCTGCAGTGTCCCAATGCTAGCTCCAGCAACACCTGTATACCAGTATCTAACACTTAGGTTAGAAAGAAAATGTGAGACTTTCAGTATACCCCAAAGGCTCTTAACTGTAGGATGCCACACAAGTGCAGAGAAACAATGTAGAGTAATGATAAGAAGTCTTTTTTACAATAGAAATGTGAGCAGACATATTAACCATCACATACAATGTTCATTAACCATTTCCTTTTCACTAATGACAAGAAACTAGTAAGAGGAATACAGAAAATTACTATTTTCTTTTGAACTACAGTTTATGAGAGTTGAAATATAGGTGTGTGCATGTGTATATGTAGTGTGTATGATGCAAGGGGGTCTTTTCTTGGCTGTCAGTTTCTGCTATTTTAGTTCCCTGTCCTCAGTGTTGTTTCTACCTAAGTATTGCCTGCAATGGCTCTCAATGAGATTTCTAGTATTGCTTGTTGGCTCTCATTTAAGTAATAACCAGGCTCAATCCATTGATTCCAACATGAAATAAAAATGGGTGAATTCAGAAGGGCTTATGTCCATGTGTATAGCCTCAATGATATATCTGACTTATATTGCAACTGAATTTCCACATATGGCACCTGCCAGATGTGTTGGACTACAAATCCCATAATCTCTGTCCAGGAATACTTAAAAGTTATAGTTTAAGAGCACTAGAGAGCACTAGGTTTGGGAAAAAAGGTACATAGCATTTTTGCCTCAGTACCAAGTAACAGTGGAAAAGTAAGTGACCTGGCATTGTCTCTTCAGCACTCCCAGTTCTCCTCTTTCCCATTCAAGAAAGCAAATATTCGCTTATAATATAGGGTAGTGGTGGTGAACCTATGGCATGCGTACCAGAGGTGGCACTCAGATCCTTCTTTGTCACACACACACTGTTGCCCCAGCCCATGTTCACCAGAGTTCATTAATAGAAAGCCAGAGGGGCATGGCACTTTGTGATAAATAAGTAGGTTTTGGGTTGCAGTTTAGGCACTCTAAAAAGTTTACCATCACTGACATAGGGTTCTATTACTCAATATTGGCAAAAAAATTAATGAGAAAATGAATTGTGACTTTCTGTTTGATGTTGTCATCATACAGTGGGCCCTTGGTATTTGCTGGGGTTTGGTTCCAAGATCCCTCATGGAGACCAAAATCCATGGATTCTCAAAGCCAATTACCTTAAATATAATGGCATAGCAAAATGTTGTCCCTTATATTTTTAAAAATATTTTCAATCTGTGGATGGTGGAATCCATGGGCAAAGAATCAATGGGTATAGATGGCCAGCTGTAGTACTGTTGATTGTTTTCCTGTAATTAAATGTTTGGATTTGAATATGGTATTGATTATATTGAAATGGGCTATTCAGGGACATGTTTGATTTCACTATTTATATATTTTTCTAGGAAAGTGAGTTGTAGCAAAAGCAAATTTCTTTTCTGCCTCTATTGTGTCTGGAAGGAGCCAGTCAGCAGAGCTGTTTCAAGTGGTTGGGGGTATTTTATGCACAGGCCCAGGAGAGGAAAATCCAGACTACTCAACAGCCTGCTGTGAACAACTTGCCTGGCACTTTGCAGATAAAATTGCTCAGATCCTCTCTAACTTGGATGCTATAATTGATACAGATCCAGTGGATATAACCTTGGCCCCTGCTTGTCCAGTGACAATGGATATTTTTCAATTTGTGCAATCTTTAGATGTTAACAGGATCCTTAGAGAAGTGAAAGCCACCATGTGTAAGTTAGATCATTAATAAAAAGGCTAGAGGGGGATGGGGTGAGTGGGAAAGGGAGTGGTTAATGTCTCACTAAAACAAGGCAGAGTTCCTGTCTGTCTGAAGGATACTGTAATAAAACCATTATTTAAAGAGCCTTCCAGGAACCCACCATTGTGAATAATTATCAGCCAGCCTTTAACATTCCATTTTTGAGCAAGGTTCTGGAATGTGTAGTGACCTTCCAGCTACAAGAGTTTCTGCATGAAGTGAATTATTTTGATCCATTTTAGTCTGGTTTCAGGCCTGGTTATGGGACAGAGATGGCTTTGATCACCTTGGTGGATGATTTACACCAGGAGTTAGGCAGTGGGAGCATGTCCCTGTTGGATCTGCTGGACCTCTCAGCAGCTTTCAGTATCGTAAGTCATGGTATCCTTCTAGATCACCTTGTTAAATGGGTTTTGGGAGTACTATTTTACAGTGGCTCCATTCCTTCCTGCAGTGGCAACTAGGAATGGAAATAGCTGTCAAAATTCTTCCTGTCCCTGTAGAAATTTGGGTAGTATATTTAATAATAATAATGATGATGATGATAATTTTTATTTTTATCCCACTCCTCTGCAGCGCAATCGGGGTGGCATACAGCAAATTAAAACAACATCACAAGTTAAAACAAATCCAACAATCCCTTCTCTAACCCATTTTACAAAATTAAAATACAAGATAAAAACAATATAGTGCAGTTGGCAGAGGCAGTTAAAGAGCCGGACTCATTGTCTTCTCCTTATACTTTCTTTTGGGCCGGGATGTTGTTCAGGGAAGGCCTGCCAGAAAAGATCCGACTTTACTGCTTTTTTAAAGCAGTCAAGAGTAGTAATAAGACGGATCTCATCCGGCAGGCCATTCCATAATCCATATTTACTGTTCTCCCCACAGATGAAGTATGAGAAAATTAAGATGTCTCCATCTCGGGGGGAAGGGATAGGGGGATGGGAATTTTCATTTGATGATGAGTACTAAGCTGAGCAATTAAACAGTAGGGGTTGAAATTGACAGTTTTTACTGTATGCCTTCAAGTCATTTCTTATTTTGATGACCCTAATGCAAACCTATTATAGGGTTTACTTGGCAGGATTTATTCAGAGGGGCTTTGCCGTTGCCTTCCAGTGGTGAGCCAGCATGGTGTAGTGGTTTGAGTGCTAGAGTAGGACTCTGCAGACCAGGCTCAGACATGTAAACTCACTGGGTGACCCTGGGCAAGTCACATTCTCTCAGCATCAGGATGACAATGGCAAACCTTCTCTGAAGAAACTTGCCAAGAAAACCCATGATAGGTTCACCTTAGGGTCACCATAAGTCAGAAATTATTTGAAGGCACATAACAACAAATGCAAACCGATTACAGGGTTTTCTTGACAGGATTTGTTCAAACGGGCTTTGCCATTGCCTTCTGTGGCTGAAAGAGTGTGACTTCCCCAAGGTGTCCCAGTGAGTTTCTATAGTGTAGCCATTGTTAGGAACTAAGATGCTGCTTTTGGGGCCATCTTAGACCCTAACAATGGCAGACTAGCCCATACATATTGACAATGAGATACTGAAATTCTGTGTTGTTTTTGCAAATGACTGGATTCAAATTTGTCAACCCTAAAACAGAAAATGTCACACAAAGGAGAGGGAGAAGTATCTTTTATGGGAAGCTATGGTTTCTAAGAATATAGGAAAGATAAGCTGGGATCAGTTTTCCATTTCAGGTCCTTATGGGCTGCATTCCAACCAAAATGATCTGTTGAAAAACCACTCTGTGTAGCTCAAGAAACACACACACAGCTCCCTCAAGAGACTACAAATATTTATTTAGTTGTATTGTTACTATCTATCAGAGCTTAGAAACAATGCCTTTTTGGATTGCAGATCCCATAGCTGGGTAGGGGATTATAGTAGCTGTTGTCCAAAACTTTTCCAAACTCTAATTCTCTCTCTTCCTCCCAAATTCCCAGGGCATACTGTAATGCCTAACTTATTTGGATCAGCTAAAACACATAGAAAATAAAGTCCTGTGACTTTAGGTGGAAAGATCTGGGTTCCCATCCTTGATACAACTTAAATTTACACAGTGGCTTTATGGCAGTCAGGGTCAGAGTTTTAAAAGCCTACCTTACAAGAATATTGAACTTATTCCAAGCTCATGTATTCCTCTCTAAACTCAAGAATACAGATGTTCCATTGCAGCTATTCCTTTTTTAAGCTATTTTGGGGCACAGTGTTATTTTATCATAACATATGGCCCTCCAGCTATTGTTGGACTACAAGTCCCAGCATCCCCTAGTTGGTATAGCCAATGTGGGAAATCCTGGGAGCTGCAGTCCAACAACATCTGGATCAGGAAGTTGTGCTCCTTGAAGGCACAGAGAACACACTTTGCACTCTCTGGAGCTTATGATCTAAGATGGCCCTAAAAAGCATCAGACAAATTAGACCAGAGAAACCCACTGGGTGACCTTTAGCAAGTTACACTCTCTCAGCCTCAGTGAAAGGCAAAAGAAAACCCCTCTGAACAAATCTTGCTAAGAAAACCCTAAGATAGGGTTGCCTTAGGGTTACCATAAGTCAGAAATGACTTGAAAGACACAGCAACAATAAGGGAAAGAGTGTGAATTGTACACACACCCCATGCTGCTTCAGTGCTAAGTTTAGTACTGAGATCATAAAACCATTCAGAATAAACTTCAAATGGATATTCTTGTCTCATCAAGTAATTTGCAAATGAACCATCTGAAGATTTTCATGCCTAGCTCAAGAGGTGGCAAATTTCTCAGCTCATTAATAACAATTTAAATGGGGCGAGAAAGCAAAAATCCATGTGTTTACCAAATTGCAAAGAATGATTGTCACATCCCTATTGGCAAATCCAGAAGGTGGTGCTGGGGGAACTCCTTCTCAACCCTTGGCTAGTGACTCAAGACATCTGGAGTTTTGAGGTTCAATATATGGATAACACCCAACTTTTCACCACAAGCTAAGAAAGGTGTTTTGATCCTAAACAGGTGTGTGTCATCAGTAACTGGATTGGATGAGGGCAAATAAATTAAAATGTAATCCAGACAAGATGGGGGAGGGGATTTCTGGTCAGTCAGAAGGCAGATCAGGGAACAAAGAATCAGCTTGGGCTGGATGGGGTTACACTCCACTGAAGAAGCAGGTCTGCAGCTTGGTGTGCACCTGGATTCAGCTCTGAGCCTGGAAGCTCAAATTTCAGCAGTGGCTTGGAATGCATTTTCAAGTTAAAGCTTGTGCACCAGCTGTGCCCATTTCTTAAGATGTCTGTTGTAGTGGAACTAGATGAGTGGGATACTTTCCATTTGAATTAAAAATAGGCCACAACTTTATTGCATATCCAGGGGTGATAGTCAAGCACAAACACAAATCATTATTAGGTAGCATCACATGATAACACTTGATGTAGCACAGATAAACAAGCAGCAGTCATAAAACAGGCAAGCATACCAGGTCATAAATCAATCATAAAGGAACTGTAAATCAATCATAATTATTCATAAATCACTCATAAATCTGAGATGTAATCCATCATAATTTGCTCCATGGATCAATCATAATTTTGTAGCATAAATCATTATTGACAGGATAATAAATAATTCCATGACAGGCCATAAATCATTTAATTACCCCACCCCCATATATCATTTCTTATTCTCCTGTTGAATGACTACTGCTCCAATATTCTATTCCTTCAAAAGGAAGGTTCTCTAATAGCGCCACAGGAGGGGGCCAGCCCAGCTTGGCATCCTCTTTCCCCCACCAACCCTCCCTTAAATGGAATCACCAATAGCATAGGTCGCCTTATCCAAGTACAGCTCATATCACATCGGTGACAGATTAACACCATCACCCCTGAATAAACCAGGCAGTTCCACCAGAATCCTTCAGTATGCCACTGCCTGCCCACCCATCCATATCAAATTTCATACAATATCTCAGTTAACATGATGCCATGTAGTGTTGATTACAGACTCGCTTCAGACACCTGACCATGCCCTCCTAGGTAGCAGCTTTGTCCAAAGAATGGTTGCCTGAGGAAACCCATACTGTAATTCATGTAGATCCACTGTAATTTGTCCAACGAGCTGCAGGCCAGGCATCCTCACCAAGTCATTTTCTCCCAGATGTATTAAAAGAACGTCTGGGTGTGCCCTCTGCTGCTATCTCAATGGCACGTGGAAGGAGCACCCCCCACAGCATCATTTTCTCCCTTCTCTCTGCCATTTCCTTCCCCTCTTCCTTCCTATCCCCCCCCTTATTGATCTTGACTTGCTTTGCAGCATGCTGGTATTTTGGACTGCTGTCCTTCACTGCTCTGAAACGGTGCAAATGTGTCACCTTTGGTTGCCTGGTACTGGTGGTCTCTCACCTGTTTGCAGGTTTTTCAATGCTATGGACTGCTGTTTGGGTTTGCTAACACTTTGGTGGATGTTGGAATCTGTTCTCTATGTCTTACAGGCTTTTATCGCTGCATCTTTGTGTTGCTATTGGGGGGCTTTTCATTTGTTTTATTGCTGTACCTAACCACTTGCTTGTTTGCTTTTAATTATGGTGCTTTGCTTCACTTGTCCCTCACAGATTTATCATGCCATGGACTAAGCCTCCTTAGCAGCAGCCCCAAAGGAGTGTAGCTATCTGAGCAAAAAGGCCAAGCAGGATAATGATGTAGTGGCACGATTGGAGCAGCTGTCCACCAGAATGGCTGCTATAGAGGCTGAGCAGGCAGTGGAGCAAGAAGTCACTAGGGCTGGGTGAATTCAGAGCACCCACTCCTTTGTTATCTGTCCCTCAGGAACCTGTTGGTAATCAACCAGTCAGTGCAGGTGACCAGCCTTCACTGGCCGATATTTATGAATTGCTGGCACCTTCTGGGCAGAAGGGGGTTGCTCCTGCCCAGCCAACCCTGGTGGATCTATATCGACTGGCTAAAGGGCTCAGGACCAACCAGGGAGCTGGTGGGGCTGGGACAGAGGCACTGAGAATGTGGCAGCATCCTCTGTTTCCCAAAGCATTTTCCCCTCACAAGGGGTTGCATCCACAGATATAGCTGGGACATCTCAGGTGGTTCCTGAAGCCAGCATGAGTCAAAAACCAATGGTCAATGTGGGCTCATCCACCTCAGTTTCAGCTACAGGTATGTCAGTTTCACAGGGCCTGGTTCAGGCTTGGCTAGCAGTGGTATGGTCTGCAAATACAGCCCCTCCAGATGTTCAGCCATCAGTTGAAACAGTGACAGGATAAACTTCAGGGGAGGCAACTATTGCTCAGTGTCATGGCAAAGGGAGTGAGCCAAATCCAGGGGCGAGAGTGGTGATGGCACATCCCCACCAATTTCCACATAAGGAAGCTACTCCTGAGGGATTGGGGTGTCGGGAGCACCTAGCACAACGGGGGGGAGGCATGCTGCTTCAAGGGCTGGTGGGGATATTCACTCAGAGGTTCAGGGTGACTCCACTGCAACTCCAGCTGGGTTAGGTCATTGCTTGATCGCTGGACTGTAGCCCATACTTAGAGATCTCCTCCCCACTGGGGGAGCACCTTCTCCCAGCTATGAAGGAGCCAATTTGGAGGTGAGTATGTGGATCTTTTCTCCCTGGTTTTCTGCAACCCAGAGCCTCAGGTCATGGTTAAGGATGGGGTGCTCATTAGCCTCCCTAAGGAATTGGAACAATTTAAGCAGCCTAAGTTAAAGAAAAATTTCCATAACTGGCTGGCAGGTTGGACCGCCTATGCAGGAGTCTTAACCGAGGTGGAGCTTAAATGCTGTTGCAGTGGTAGGCAACTCCTGAAGTACCAGGATATTATTCTTAGGTCCCATGATTCAGTAAGGGGCTCAACTTGGTTACAGTACAATGAGCAATTCCGTATGCATAAGGAGGTCAATCCAGCATTACCTTGGCACCATAATAATAATAATAATAATAATAATAATAATAATAATAATAATTCGGAGTTATGGGCTGATATTATGGTTTGCAACTGGGCCTCCCCTCACAACCACTGCAACAGTAGCTATGTCCCAGCTGGCGGTTAGTTAAAAGGGAATTTTGCGAGGACTTCTTCCAACAACAAAAAAAAGTCAGCAGTGTGCTGGAATTATAATGCAGGTAAGTGCAAGCAACACACTTGCAAATACACCCACCGATGCATTACCTGCACTGACAACCATCCCAACTTCTCCTGCTTCAAAGGTAAGTGGGGAAGTGGCCCATCCAGTGGTGGGGTGCAGAGATCCAAGGACATCAATTCCCATTAAGCTAGCCCTGTTCTCTATCTGATTAGCACTATACCCAAGGCAGAGCAGCGTAGAATACATTTTAAATGGTTACACAGACAGTTTTTGTATTCCGTATTCAGGGAAGAGAGCATTTTGCTTTGCTCCCAATTCCAAGTCCATTGATAGTTTGAGGGATGTAATGAGGGAAAAACTCCAAAAAGAAAGTGTAGCTGGTAGGATTTCTGGGCCCCACGGGTTGCTCCCCATACCAATGCTTTGCCTGCCCCTACAGGAGGTTGTGCCTAAAAAGGCACCTGGTGAATATAGGCTGATTCATAACCTTTCCTTCCCCAAGGGTGATTCGGTCAATGATACTATAGATCTTTCCCTTTGTTCAGTTAAGTAATGCTTCCTTTGATGCTGCAGTAAGGATGATCAGGGATTTTGGCACATTTGTTGGCAAAATGTGACATCAGAACTGCATTCTGGCTTTGCCTGGTGCACCTGGAGGACTTTGATCTATTAGGCTTCAGATTCAATGGGGCATATTATTATGACAAACCCATGCCTATGGGTTGCTCGATATCTTGCTTTGCCTTTGTACAGTTCAGCACATTCCTTGAATGGTGCGCAGTAAAAAAAATCAAGCAATAAAATAATCACACACTACCTTGATGATTTCCTTTTTGCTGGGGGGGGAAGGATTGGCTGAGGAACTAGGTGTTCCACTGGCACAAGAGAAGACTGAGGGGCCAGATACAAGACTGGGGATAGAACTGGATATGGTTGCAGGCATCTCCCACTTACCCAATGAGAAACTCACAGCACTGATGCAACAGGTTACAACAGGTTAATGGGTGCTAGGAGGAAAGCTACATTATGGGATTTCCAGGTACTGAATGGATTGTTGAACTTTGTTTGCAAGGTGGTAGTGCCTGGATGAGCACTCATTGCACAACTGTAAAAAGCTATGTGTGGGGTTGTTTTGCCTCATCATCACATTAGGATAACCAAGCAAATATGGGAGGACTTGGGGGTGTGGCTGTCTTTTCTTAAGGGGTTATAATTGAGTTTCATTTTGGAGAAGTGAACTGCTCCTTCAAGCAGACCTCCAAGTTCACTCATTTGCTTTGGGCACTCGTGGCTTTGGTCTCTACTGGCAAGGGCAGTGGTGCACAGAAAGGTGGCCAGATGACTGAGTGAGTGCAGGGCTTGGAAAGGA
>CM034708.1:75258916-75270951 GCA_020142125.1 Phrynosoma platyrhinos | reverse complement strand
CCCCCCCCCCCCAGATTCCCGACTTCCAGTTTCCAAAGTGATCTTGCAGCAGATGCTGCCTGCCCTATCATCGGTATGCAGCTCCACTTTTGAGACCATCTTATTCTAGACTGCTTTTATAGTTGCCTTTTTTGCTGCTACTCACATTAACAAACTTCTGCCCAAGTCCAGGTCTAATAACTTGGGAAGGGCCATCTAGGTCAATGATCTGGAAGGGCCAGACCATTTCCCTGAACAGGGCTTCAGTTGGACAGGTTTGGCCAGTTAGGGCACTTAAGCATTATATAAATATACACCCAACCATCCTGGGTTTTCTTTTTGTTCATGCATCTAGTGTGACGTTAATGCAGTTTCAATTCCAGGCTGTTTTTAAGAAGACCATTGCTCAGGTGGGACTGTCCCCTGACCACTTCTCTACTTACTCATTCTGCATTGGAGCTGCGATGGCTGCCCCATGCATGGATTGCCCCCTGAGGTGGTCTGTAGGGTGGGCCAATGGCAGTCCTGAGCGTACACCACCAGTGTATACATGCAGGCCAGCATCAATCTGGTAGGGCATTTGGGGGGTTCCATTGGGTGCCCCCGTTGTCTAACTTGATGTTTTTGAGCAAGCCTCCTTCCTATGGTATGGATCATCAGGCACAACATTGTTTTCTAGGCAGAGCATCATAAACTTTTCTCCAGCAGAGGACATGACCTGGGCTTATCTGCAGCTGCCAACATCAGGTGCTGAACCATGAATAACCACAGCCACATGGTGCTGGCCTATTTAGGGCTGGCCCTCCTTCAGGTAGACTTGCAAAGCTAGGAAGCCCCATGAGACCCTTTGAGAGTTGGGGCAAGATTTTGACCCCAACTCTCCCAGCAGGCTATGTGAGTCCTTTCAGCCTCATGAGGGTTGTCCTCCCTCTGTGCAGCTGCATGGAGCGATTAAACAGCACAGTGCCAGCTCTCCAGGGCACCCATTGCAACATGCCCCCCCCCCCCGTCTGTGTGTCAGGGTGAGTTATGTGGCCATGTTGACACATACCCTAGTAACATCCTGGTTGGGTGTTCTATATGAGGCTTCCTTTGAAGATGTCTGAAAATTTCAACTGGTCAAAATTGCTGCAGCCAGATTGCTAACTGTGGCTGGTCACAGGGAAGACACAACTCTCTTTTTGAACAGCTTCACTCACTGCCAGTCCATTTCTGTGCACAATTCAAAGTGCTGGTTTGGATCTATAAAGCCCTGTAAAGCTCAGGCACAGGTTATCTGAAGGACTGTATTTTTCCTTACAAACCAGCCCATGCTCTGAGATCAGCTGGGGAGGCCCTTCCTTCTGCCCCACCATTCTCAGAGGTACATCTGCTGGGAACATAGCAAAGGGTCTTCTAAGTGACTGCTCTTAGGCTCTCAAACTCTTTTCTCATAGAAGTTAGACTGGCAACCTCCCTACTTTCTTTTCACATATAAGTAAAGTTTTTTTTTTCTGTTTTGACAAACATTTTATGATTTAGTATAAACAGCCAAGCCCACCAAAATAATGTGCTGGATCTTGCTAATTGTGCTAGTGTGTGTGTGCATATTTAACAATACAGTTGGGCCCTTGTTATCAACTAGGATTTGGTTTCAGGAGCCCCCGTGCATATAAAAATCCATGAATATTCAAGTCCCATTAAATACAATTTGTCAGGTTTAGATGGGATATATAGTCAATGTTAAAATGTTGAAATGTAAAGATGTGTGTCTGTATTTTTCTTTGATGAGAAAAACTGCTTCTTGGGCCTAAATTCACAACAACCCAGTCCAGGTGTTTGAGAGTCTAAACAAAGGCTAGTTAACAAGCAAGGATACGGTGAGAAAGAGTTTTGTTTACAGAAGGGTTTCAATAACAAAGATTGTTTTGAGAAAATCAGTCCCATGATGGAATATGAACAGCAAGGGGTTTGGTTAACACACATCATGTAAAATCATCCAATTAGCATGAAAGGCAACACCCAAAGAGGTGGAGAAATGTGGACTGGGATTGTGTCTTTGGGGAAAGAAGTCAGTCTTGTTCCAACCTTCTAACTGAATGGAATAGCTAGAAAACTATTTTGCAGAAGCTGTAGCTTGACTAATTTTTCACAATGTAGCAGTTATAGTTTTGTTCCTGTTAGCCAACCTGGCTGAAGTGATATACTACTGGACTTTGTAGTTTTTACTTTTGCTTATGCTATTTTTACAATAAAACTAGAAGCTTGCTGAGAACTGCCTGCGTGTTGGTGATTTTGCAGGGCAAACTGCCTTGCTATATGGACTGTCTCCTGTAAATCCATCATCATTAAATTTTTCAACACAATTAATAGTAAAATGATGCTTTTATATAAAATGGCAAAATCAAGGTTTGTATGTGTGTGTGTATCTGTGTGATATATAGCATCTGTTTTTTAATCTGATTTAAATTGTTTTATTGTTTTATTGTTTAATCTTAACTTTTATATTTTGAGGATTTTAATTTATTGTAAGATACTTTGAGTGCTAGGGAAAAAGTGGAATAACAATAATTTATTATTATTATTACCCACTTTGTCTGCAAGAACTGCAAAACAATGGCTATAAATGATCTTGGCTTGATTTCAATAACACAAATACTCCATGCATACATATTTCTTATTTAGAAGAAAAAGGATCCATGGGAAAATGTATCCATTAAATGTTGGAGTGTGGTACAAGGAGACACCTCTTAAAGAACAGGAATGGCACCCAACTACCTAGTCCATAGGCCACATCTCCTTCCATTGAAAGACAGTCCTTACATCCTGATCTATGCAACAGAAACTCATCATCTCTGGCTCTTTATCCTGTCATTTTGATAGTGAACAAGAGATGTTTGTCTTTTCCCTCTGGCAGTGGGAGTCTTTAAATCAGAGCTGGGAAACATGTGACACACCAGATATTGTAGAACTTCAAATCCTATCAGCCCTAGCCACCATAGCCAATCAGGAGGAATTCTTACAGTTGTAATCCATCAAGCTGTGGAGAGGCACATATCTCCTCCTCCTAGTTTAGAATATGTGGACATGGAGGAACATGTGGGAAGATATAGAATTTCCCATTTCCCACAGAATTGCCCAGCAGAAAGGCAATAATTAATTTGTTTCCTTGTGATACAGACAAGAAAGAGGCCAGGAGAGAGGAAGCTAGCATTGCTAGTTCAAAGTATTTGCTAGATTTCAGTAGCTGTGGCCTCATTTCATTCAGAATTCACATTGTTCCCTCTTGCATCATCTCTTTCCCCTCCCACACAAAGAGCTCAGCTGCAAAGCTCTGCTTCAATTCTCCTTCCTTGATAAAAAGCCTGAGTTCCCAGTCAGTCAAGCCATGAACTCAGGGGGGAAGCAGACAAGAGGCTCTGGGACACCGCGGGATGATGCACCGCGGGACCGAGGCATCCTCACCGCGGCGCACCGTCGGCACCCCGAAAGGAGCACTAAATCAGCGCTCCTTTCAGAAGTCAGCGAAAGTGCGCCCCAAAAGCGTGAGGCGCACTTTCACTGACTTATCCGCCACAGCGTGTGCGGACGCTGCAGCGGGAGGTTGCCTTCGGAGAGCCGGCCATGCGAAGGGCCAGCAGCTCCGAGGGCAACCTCAGGAGGAGGAAGGGGTGCCGAGCGTGCGGCTGCCCCTCCTTTTCCCTGCCTTGGAGACGGCTCAATTAGCCGTCTGCCGAGGCCCTCAGTCTGAGATTCCTGCCTTTTCTTCTGAAGAGCAACAAAGCTCTTGTAGATTCCTTAGCAGAACAGAGTAAAGTTATGCAAAAGGTCAAGTTGGTACTCATTTTTTTAAAAAAAAAATCCTTTACCCCTCTTTCTTACTTACGTATACATACACCAACTTGGTGCCAAAAAAGTAGTTTGCGATCTTTGACTGTGGGTCATAATTCACACAAATAGTAATGTCTATGACCCAGAGAATACAAAATGTACAGTTTTGTCATACTTACCATGTGCAGAAGAGCCAGAGCTGAGAAAGGTCAAGCTTTATGCTAGTTTCTAAACTAGATTTCCTTACCAAAGTTTGTGAATTTCTGACACGTTGCATTTTCTTACAAAGGACTTATAATTTCCATCCTGGCAATGGGGTGTTGAGTTTGCTTTCACAGAACGTTAGAACTTCAGCATTCATTATTTTGATATGGATTGTTTTCTTTTGAAAGTTGGTTTTCAGAATTTCCAGGACCTCTAATCAAAATAAGCAATACTAAAATATAGCACATTTATTTAGGTTTTATTCTCCAATAGTTTGATGCTGGATTTGGACCAAGATTACTGAATTTCATTGTGGCATTTTGCACCTTTTTATCTTGCCCATTCCCCAAGGAGTGGAACTGCAAGTTGGGAACACAAAAACCAAAAAGGCAACAGTTGCGTTTTATAAGGAAAACCAGCTTTGAGAGGAAAGATACGCAGTGGAGATAGAAATGTATTTTTCTACTTCAAATTCTCTCTTCCAAAATAACTAGGAAAAGCTATTGTGCATATTAATCATGTCTAGTTAGAACATATGATCTCCCATAATTGTTTTAAATTTGATTATACAATTACAATTCAACTTTGTTTGAATGCAAGGGCAAGGGCAAGGGCAAGGGCAAGGGCAAGGGCAACCTTTGCTGCATGGGGGTGGCAACTAAGGAGTTATCCAAAGGGGAAACCTGTGATTGATTATTCCTAAGTCTACTACAAGCTTGCTCTACTACAAGCAAGCTTCCATTCTACATCTAAAATAACCTTCTCCACTTCTGGATTCAGTGCTTTACCCTTCCCTTGCCAAGTGTCTCAAGGCTGTGGAGCTATTAGAAAGTGGAGCAACTCAGGGACTTTGCCAAAGAACCTACTTGTTTCAGTTCCTCAGTACCATCTCCTGCTCCTAACTTACACAGCACACATGACTCCTCCCAATTTACACAGAATGAGGAAAAGAATCACTCCTCTCTCAGCTGCTGTGAAAACTGTTGTCCTTGTTCAGACCTTGCATATTCATGATTGCTATTTACTCATGGTGACACTATTGCCATGATTGTAACTCACCCTCCCGCAACCAGTTTTATCAGGAATAAGTTGCATCTCTCTCTCTCTCTCTCTCTCTTGTCCTCCTTTCCTAGAATAGTAAATTAAAAATAGGAATTAGTTAATGAGTGTATTGACAACACAACACTATGTAAGCAATAACATTTGGCTGAGTGCTTATACTCTGGGGGGGGATGCCAGTTTGGGGAATGCTTCCTGAACTGATCACACAAGTAATTTTATCCATTCATTGATCAGTA
Organism: Phrynosoma platyrhinos; assembly: GCA_020142125.1. Classification (NCBI taxonomy): domain Eukaryota; kingdom Metazoa; phylum Chordata; class Lepidosauria; order Squamata; family Phrynosomatidae; genus Phrynosoma; species Phrynosoma platyrhinos. Next base: position 75,265,660 of record CM034708.1, on the reverse strand, counting down.
AAGGCAAATTAAACCTATTCAAAATAAGACCAGTTCTTCAAAGAACTGAACATTTTTGCTCCTTTTTGCATTGCCAAAAGGGTGCACCTTGCCTGAATGATAATGTTCATGAAAATTCCCTCCTTTCACTCAGTATTTACTTTTTGTCTAGTTATGTAGAAGGACAAAATAGAATAGCATTCTGACTCCCTCTGCTGGAATAGTCTCTTATCTGTATAATAAGGCCATTAAAAATGCAAGGCCTTGTTCTTATCAATCAAGACTGAAGAGTTTTACTGTAAAAACTCTGTTTTGCTGTCATAAAATGGAGAATATGGAAACAACTTTTTAATAGTAAGGCATTCATTGGTTGCCTATTGTCAGAATGGAATACAGAAGCTGAAGGAAAGAGACTTTAAGCAGTAAAAATCAGAGACGCTGAAAACTACTGAACACAAGACAATATCTAATCATGCCATAAAGACCACAGAGTAATTCTCTTTTGGATTATACTAGCAATTGGTTTACAGAAGATATAACATTTGCCAAGTTCTTCCTGTCAGATCAGACTAGACCAGTTTTGCAGTTTGCTATTAAACCAGGCTAGCCAAGCTGAGCTGCCTCCCTGAAAACAAGTCCACTTGAATTCAGTGAAGCTTACTTCTGATAACCATGCTTAGAATCACATTCTTAAGAACTCTTTAATTCAAGGGTAGGCCACATTTCAGTCATCAATTGCTTCAGATGGCATCAGATGACAACTGCCATTATCCCTGACTATTGGCCAAGTTGGCTAGAGTTGATAGAAGCTGTAATCCAAGATATTAGGTATCTGTGATCTATTTTATTCCTTGTCTTGTTCATTTATTTCAATTAATCTTGTTGTATGGTTTATTTTTTTTATAATTCTGATCATAGACTATAATAATGATAGAATAACTGATCCAAGATATCTTTGAGGCACCAATTTGCCTAACCCTCCTTTAAATGTGACACTGGTACAGTGGAAGATGCTTTTGAAGAAATACATCCCTCACGTCTACTATTACACTGAAAGGACAACTTCATACCTCTAGATAAGGTTATTTATATAAGATCTCCCATAAAAACAGCATCCTTCTTCCAGCAAGGTGCTGATTCTAGTAGAAAGACCCCTGCAACTGGGCCTCCCCATATGGGGCAGGTCTTCTTACACTGTGGGGTGATCCCATAGTGTTAATCTGACATTTAAAGGGCGCAAGAGTAAATGCCACAGGATTCAGAGGGACATCTCAATGGACCAAAACAGGATTGGATTTGAGGTCTACTGTAGAACTTTGAAAGATTAACTCATTTCTTCTGTAGCCTAAATTATTGTAGGCTTTTGGTGGAGATGGAAATTGTTCCTGCAAATGCATGGAATGATCTGAAATGTGAGCAGGTGAATCTACATTTATATAAATGGAATAAAAAGCAGTTGCAAAGAAGTGTCTGTTTTAGTTCCTAAGAGCAGCCAGACTTTCCATTACTGCTGTTTGGAAGTTCTCTAATCTATGATGGATTGATGCTCTCAAATGTGGCTGATTAAATATATTTATTACAGAACAAAAGAAGGCAGCTCCTCACAGATTTTTTTTAATAATAATCTGTAAATTTACCAGTTCTTACCTGTTTTGTAAATTTTATGTTCCAGATTCAACAAAACCACTTGTAAAAGAAAAAGAAAGAAAGGAAATTGTCATGAGATAGTTAAATTGAAGTTTATTTATGGTTCAGAATGTACCATATCCACTGAGAAAATGTTGGTAATTGTGTATGTGTGTGCCTTCAAATCAGCTATCAACTTATGGTGATCCTATGAATTTCATAGTGTTTCCTTAGGCAATTAATACTCAGAGGTAGTTTCCCCAGTTCCTTACTCTGAGGTATAGCCTACAGCAGGGGTAGGCAACCTTTTTGAGCTGGGGGCTGGGTTGCTGTCCCTCAGACAATTGGGGGGGCCGAAGCACCATAAATAAATAAATAGATAAATAAATAAAAATAAAGATAAAAATATTTTTAAAAAAAATATTAAAAAATTAAAAAATATGCATACACACTCACTCAGCCCCAGAAAAGCCATGGCAAAACGCCTGTGGAGATTTTGCCAAGAAAACCCCAACAAGTAATAACAACAATAATCAACATCATCATGGTGAGCGGTGGTGGTGGTGGTGGCAAGACCGGCCTGGGGCCGGTCCAAAGGCCTTGGGGGGCTGCATCCGGCCCCCAGGCCTTAGGTTGCCTACCCCTGGCCTACAGTACCTGGTCTTCATTGGCAATCTCCCATCCATATTTTAACCAGGGCTGATCCTGCTTAACAGTCAAGATGAGCAGAATCTAGTGCCTCTTGGATCACTGTGCAGTTATTAACTGTCCTTGAGTTGATCTCGACTCATGGTGACCCTATGGATGAAACATCTCCATGGTCTCCTGTCCTCCACTGCTCTGCTTAATTCATGCACCCCTTACCCATGACCTCCTTAATAGAATCCATCCATCTGGCATGTGGCCTTCCTCTCTTCCTACTTCCCTCCACCTTTCCCAGCATTATTGTTTTTTCCAGTGAGTCCTCCCTTTTCATGATGTGTCCAAAGTACGGCAGCCTCAATTTAGTCATCTTGGCTTCCAGGGAAGTTTCCGGCTTGATCTGCTCTAGGATCCATTTGTTTGTCCTTTTGGCTGTCCATGGGATCCTCAGCACTCTTCTCCAGCACCACATCTCAAAAGCATTGGTTTTCTTCATATCATCTTTCTTAACTGTCCAGCTCTCACATCCATACATGGTAATAGGCTCGTATGATTCTAACTTTTGTGCTGAGTTGTATATCTTTGCATTTTAGAGTCTTTTCTAATTCTTGCATAGCCACCCTCCCTATTCTTAGTCTTCTTCTGATTTCCTGACTGGAGTCCCCATTTCTATCAATATTTGATCCCAGATATGGGAATTCTCTTATTATTTCTATTTCTTCATTGTCTAGGTTGAGCTTGTGAAGTTCCTTGGTGGTCATTATTTTTGTTTTCTTTATATGTAACTGTGCACTACAAAACCCTTTTTTGCTTTCCTTACAATTTTGGCTGTTTTTCCCAGGTAGTGTAGCAACTGTCAAATTTTTATTGAAGAAAAATACAGCAGGGATTGTGTAAGATATTCAAGACAACAATTTAATGCAGTCTGAAGTATCTATTCTTCTACATTTTCCCAATCTGACCACATTCTAAGCTTACCTCTGAGCACCTAGAGTATGGATGGGGAACACATGGCCCTCCATATGCTTCTGGCTACAATTCCCATCATTCCTCAGCATTGTCTATGATGAATAGGAGTTATTACATTTGCAGTCCAACAACATTTGGAAGGTTACATGTTCCCCACCTTACTGTGTCAAAACTTCAATGGGAAAATGAATCTCTAGTTTTCTTATCTTTGGTTACTTTGTCAATTGTCATCTCCAAATCTTCTGAGAACCCTAGATATCAGTTCCCTCTTAGTTGTGCCAATGTGGTCATTACAGCCCTTTCCTTAATTTCAAAAGGACACTGCAAGCAATTAGTTCAGACATCTGGCAAGAGTAGCCTGTCTCTTCCACAGAGAGCCTGGCATTTGCAGAAAGGAAACAGGAGAGCAGAGGAGAGAGAGAAAAATATAAGGGGTAGCAAAATGTGAGGAAAGAAGGAAAGGAAATGACAAAAAGAGAATCATGAAGGAAACATAATCTGCAACAGATAAACAGTTCCTTCCCTCTTTTGCACAAATGCAAAAACATTTCACAACAGAGTTTCATTTGTTGTCACTTCAACACACATTTTCTTTTCTTTTTTACATGCAGTTATAGATTATTCATATGAACAAATTCTGAACACACATTTAACAATATATTACTACACCTAACATGGTTGGAGGTTCTTTGCTGCTCCATAATGCTCCTATTCTTGCTCTCGCTTTAGTAGTAGCACTTCAGTAAAAACAGTTTGATTACATTGCATAGGTCAAATCTTTTAAGCAAAGTTTAAGTCTGTACAGACCGGCCAAAAGGGCCGGCCTGGGGGTGGAGTTGGGGTGGGGCGACCGCACGCCGGCCATCCCAACTCTACACCAATGCCGCCGTCATGCCATGCACACCACAGCATGGTGTGAGGCATCAAGGTGCTCCCTTGGTGCAGTGTTTAAACACACTGTGCCAAAGGGGCACAAGACAGCTGCCGCCATGGTGGTAAGGGCAGCTTGCCACTCCAAAAAGGAGTGGCATTTGCAATCTCTTTTTGGAGTGACAAAATGCTGGATTGGGCCCACGGTGTGTGGTAGCTGTGGCCCTGATCCAGCACTTCCAGGGGCGGCACAGTGCCACCCCTTAGGGGCAACCTGTATAGCCCATTTGTCACTATTTTCCTTTTCATTCTGAATGCTCTATGAACATTACCACATTTCTTATTTTGTTGCCTTTGTTGCTCTTAGAAAATCTCAAATTATAACCTCAAATATAACATAGCTTCATCACAGAAATATTGCCGAATACAAGTCAACTTCATGTATAAGTCGAGGGCAGGTTTGGGGGCCAGAATTATGTTTTTTTATATATTCCATGGATAAGTTCAGGGTAAATCTTAGGGGTATGTAACTAAAGATGTAAAAGATGAAGGTAAGGAAACTGATACCAAAGCCACTATTTTCCTACTCAGACATTGACAAAGACTAGAAGCAGTGCTGTGGCAGAGAGAGTAGAGGTGTAGAGAGAGTAAAGTGCTACTTTTAGGCTCTATCAGGATGGACTAAGCTCTTGCCTTTTGCCACTCTACTCAAAGAAAGGGATGGTTTGTATTTTGATAAACGTTATAGTACAGTACTTACATTGATCCATGGATAAGTCGACCCAGGTTTTTTAGATCAATTGTTTGACTAAAATTTATATACTTATACATGAGCATATACAGTAGATATTGTTTTGATTACAATTGGAAAAGTCTTCCAAATTCATATTCATGCCCATATAGGCAACCATATTGCATAATTGGCACAATCAGCAGAAGTTGTCTTCATTTAATCCAGCATGGAAAATCCCCATTCCACTTAGGGGGGTTGCAGACTGCCAGAAATAGTGCAAATTGAGTCCACTTTTAGGGTTAGGGTTAGGGTTAGGGTTAGGGTTAGGGTTAGGGAATCATGGGAACTGTATTTTATTGTGGCACCAGAGCTCTCTGACAGAGAAGGCTCAATGTCTCAGAAAAAAAAACAATTCCCATGATTCCCTAGCACTAACCCTAACCCTAAAAGTGGACTCAATTTGCACTATTTCTGGCAGTCTGCAACCCCCCTTAGTCTTTTTTTTACTGTCTTTTTATACTGGCTAGAGGATTTTTCTTATATTTTGAATTTGTGATCTGTCCTCTTGACTTCAGCCATCTGACAGCTTCATGCATGTATTTAGCTTGCAGAGGTGGTGACTCTCCCCACTTCTCATTTACATCTAGGGTCTCTTCTACCACCCCTCTATAAAAACTTTGGAAATTCCTGACACGGCATTACCCACATTGTGAAAGACTGAGGTTTCAGAATTGACTGGATCAGTGCATTTTGTGGATCTCATTTTCTTTTCATATGCTTTTTCTCTTTTTTTTCTTTTATCTGTATTTTCATTTTCCTGTATGCAGAATACTGTGATGTACACTCCTCTCTTGGGAAGCTCTGAAGAATCCTCAGTTTTGAGCTCTCCAGGCAGCATTTCCTTCTCTTTCAATTCACCCAGGTCCTTTTCCTGCCCATCAGTTACCAAAGATGGGGAAGATGCAGCAAGCACAAGAACAAACTTCATTCTGTGAGACTCTGCAAGTTCAACCCTGGTGAACATTTTCAACACTTCTTGTCAAAGCATTAATCATGAGGGACTCTCACTAGTTTTCCTCTCTGAATGGTGGGCTGAATTAGAATGTTACTGCAAATCCAGTGAAAACAGAGCACCAAAATATGTTTATTGTGGCACAAATTTTTGTGGATTACATACCCATTTGATGAAGTCGACTCTGATCCGTAATGCTGATGCTATAATAAATGTTAGGTCTCATGGCACCACAAGATTCTGAGGTTTTTTTTGTTTTTGTTTTTTGTTTTTTGTTTTTGTTTTTGTTTTTTGTTTGTTTGTTTGTTTGTTTGTTTGTTTTTTTGAGGAATGCATAGACATTTCTTGGGAAAATAGAAAATTCACCTAAAACTGCCTGAAAAGCCTTGAAAAGGGATATATCATCATTTACTTTGATTTCATGAAAGCTGTTTTAAGTTTGGAGGTGGCATCTGTATTTACCTCTCATAGCAGGAAAATGAGTGTGTCACAGTGTTTACATCTGAAATGAAAGAAAATTGGGGTGGCCAAAGATTTTGGGAAAAGAACACAAATATTGTAAAGAACAGAATACTCAAAACTCCTTACCAAATTGCTCATACTTTTTTCTCATGAGTGGGGATCACTATTAAATCAGACAAGATAAAGATAATATTTTGGGAGTACCATGGTGCTATAATGGTCAAATTCAAATAAAGAGTATTCTTTGTCAATTTATAAGCTTGTATCCAGGTGAATATATAGACAGCATGAAATATCTTTTCCCACAGAAGTGCAATACAAAGAATCCTTTTGTGATATTATACTGGCTCTTCAACATTCACAGTATGCCTTTCAGCTCTAGAATTGAAAGAGTTTTATTAGGAAATTCTTCACATAGTGGAAAAATCATTCAGACAGCAAATGATCAAGT
>CM034708.1:75246267-75258816 GCA_020142125.1 Phrynosoma platyrhinos | reverse complement strand
ACAACAATAATCAATATCATCATGGTGGGTGGCAGCAGCAGGCGGCGGGGGACGGTGGCGGCGGTGGCAGGACTGACCTGGGGCTGGTCCAAATGCCTTGGGGAGTCGCATCCGGCCCCCGGGCCTTAGGTTGCCTATCCCTGCCTTAGATTGTTGATACTCTTTTCTCCTATTTTTACTCTTCCTTCTTCTATGTCCAAGCCTGCTTTTCTTATAATATGTTCTGCATATTATATTTATTTTTCAGACAAACAGGCAAAACTGTTGGGTGTTAATGGATCAATCTGGTCAGACTCTGTCAAGCTTCTTCTCTTGATTAAACTGGGGGGGACAATAATTCCCCCCAAGCACCTTATGCACCTTAAACCTGCTCAAAGGAGGTGAAAACTATTCCAGAGAAGGTTTTAAGGGCAGTGCAGAGGGTTATGGCATAGAAAGAAGGGGCAAAGTTCCCATCCTTTAGCAGCCAGGCCAGAAGGGTGGATTTAGACCTTGGGGCTATCTCTTTTGCTTCAACAACAAAGAGCATACCTTCCAACATTTCACAGTTGAAAACTGGGATATGTGTGGCCAAGAAACATCAGATAGTGGTCATGATGTCCAAAGTTATTAAAGGGGAAGAACACACAAAGTAAGATAGGCTGAAGCAGTTTGTTTTCGCATTTGCCTGAGCATACTTGGAAGGGCAAGATTTCACTCCCTCCTCTCCTCTCTGCCCAGTGAGTTAATTGAATGCAAACTACTTTTGAACTTTGAACTAAGGGGCTATACAGACTGGCCAAAACGGCCAGCCTGGGGGGTAGAGTGGGGGTATGGCGACTGCATGCCAGCTGCCCCGACTCCACCTCAATGCTGCCATCATGCTGCCCACCCAAACAGACAGCAGGTGGGCAGCATCAAGGCACTCCCTTGCTGATGTGTTCACACACACTGCACCAAAGAAGCACCGGAAAGCTGCCACCGTGGCAGCAATGGCAGCTTTTTGCCACTCTAAAAAGGAGCTGCATTTTCCAACTCCTTTTAGAGCAGCAAAGTACTGGATTGGGGCCACAGCATGCAATTGCCATGGCCCCAATCCAGCATGGAAAAGGGCAGTGGGATGCTGCCCCTTAGGGGCCATTTGTTCAGTCCCTATATTTGCAGCAAATTGAAATTAGTTTAGGAGAAAGGGGAAAGTGAAAGCAGGTACAGAAATTGGAGCATTTAAAAAGTGTACATTGAGTGTTCCTTATCCAAGGTGCTTAAGACCAAAAATGTCTTTGATTTGGAACACCTGTATTTGCATATAAATACATAATGAGATATATTGGAGATGGAACCAAAGTCTAAACACAGAATTCATTTATGTTTCATATACACCTTATATATACAGTCGCCCCTCCATTCTCATAGACTTGAGATCTGTGGTTTTAAATATTCATGGAGGGGTGACCTCCATTGAGATCAGTGGGGCGCACACACCCACAGGGGCATGCCCCATTCAAGCCTATGGGGCTTGAATATCCGTCAGTCTCCGTTTTCATGGGGGGGGGTGGTCTGGAACTGATCTCCTGTGAAAACGAAGGGCCTGTAGGTAATTTTATGCAATATTTTTAATAATTTTGTGCATGAAACAAAATTTGTGTACATTGAACAATCAGAAAGCAAACATGTCACAGCTATCCATGAAAGTTTTGTGTGTGTGTTTTGTTTTTTGTTTTTTGGTTTTTGGTTTGTTTGTTTGTTTGTTTGTTTGTTTGTTTGTTTTTGCTTTGCTTTGCTTTGGGACTTTTTGTTGGGTTTTTTGAGTGTTTGGAATTTTGGAATTCTGAATATGGGAAACGCAACCTGTAGCTGAAAAAATTGGATGGTGTAGGATTAACCAGAATTTTTGTTGTTTTTATTAACTGCCTTCAAGTCAACTTCAACCCATGGTGACCCTATAAATGAGAGACCTCCAAGTCACCCTATCCTCAACCACCTGCTCTGCTTCTGCAGATTCATGGCCATGGTTTCTTTAATTAGAATACAGTCTTCCTCTTTTCCTATTGCCCTCCACCTTACCAAGTATTATAGTCCTTTCTAGTAAGTCCTTTCTTGTGGGTGTGTCACAACATTTGATAGTCCTGATGTGTAATTTGTACTCAGGACAAGAGGCTACTGTCAGAACAGAATAGAAAAACAGGATGGTTTCTAATGGGAAAGAAGGTCAGGCAAGGCTGTATTATATCACTCTATCTATTTAATTTGTATGACAAGAACATCATGTGAAAAAGTAGGATCGGAATCAGAGGAGGGAGGCATGAAAATTGGAGGAAGGAACATCAACAATCTATTATATGCAGATGACACCATAATGCTAGCAGAAAATATCAGAGATATGGAAAAATTATTGAAGGAAGTCAAGGCAGAAAGTGCAGAGGCAGGATTACAGCTAAACATCAAGACAACAAAAAATATGACTACAATCACATAATTTTAAAGCAAACCATAAAGAGACTGAAATAGTTCAAGCTTTTCCATAATTGGGCTCAAACATCAATCAGAGTAGACAGATTAAGCTCTCTTTGGAACAAAATTGGAACAATTACAGGGTGTGAAATACCAACTTGTGGTAGAAGCAGTCTCTGCCTTTTCCTTTTTAAAAAATTGGAAAGGAGGAGTTGAATAAGACAGTAGGGCAGGGGTAGGCAACCTAAGGCCTGGGAGCTGGATGCGGCCCCCCGAGACCTTTGGACCGGCCTCAGGCCAGTCCTGCCACTGCCGCCGCCTCCGCCACCCCCTGCCATGATGATATTGATTATTGTTGTTGGGGTTTTCTTGGCAAAATCCCCACAGGGGTTTTGCCATGGTTTTTCTGGGGCTGAGAGAGTGTGCATGCTTTTTATATATATATATATTTTTGGTGCTTCGGTCCCCCAATTGTCTGAGGGACAGCAACCTGGCCCCTAGCTCAAAAAGGTTGCCTACCCCTGCAGTAGGGCATAGGCCAGAATTACATGTTCATCCTCAAAGCAGAGCTTGAACCCTTGTTCTCCACCAAACAGCCACTAAGCAGTAGGAATAAAGGAACAATTTGCCACAAAAGTGGAAACTCAAAGGGTGGTATCTAACCCTTTCCTTGCCATTCCTCCCTCTCCCCATAACTCCATCACACCTACATGTGGCAGAAGAGAAGAGGGGGATAGCGAGCAATTGGTCCTCCAAATTTTTTGAACTGCAACTCCTGTTATGACTAATCAACAATGCCTCTGTTGTCTCATCATCTCTCCCTCATATCTCTGCTACCTCCTCTTCTTCCTTTCCATCCCTATTTTGCTTTATTGCTTCTGTTTTGCCATGCAATACATGGCAACACAGATGCCAGGTAGAGTGGAGGGAATGTGTAAATTGGTGAGGGAATGTGTAAGGAATTGTGTCTTTCTATATTCTTTACTGTGCTCCAAATTGTACCAAGTAGCACTGGGGGGGTGGGATCTTGTACCTTGACTACCATAAACATATAGCAGGTTGCATATGAACCAATTTACAAGTGGCATGACTGGAAAATTTGCCCTAATTTTCCCCAGAAAATTAGAGTTTAGACCAGAACATGCCAACTCTACCATGGTGAACCAGTCCATCCCTATTCCAGCAGAGCATTACAAAGAAGGTAAAGTCAACATCCAGTCAAATACTAATGATCAGGTGAAAAATAGCACTGCCTAAGTACTCTATAAATATGGAAAGAAAAAAGACACTATACAAGTGCAAATTATTCTTATTTACTCACTAGTTATGTTTGTGTACATAAAATTGCAGCGGGAATGAAAAGCATACCACCATGAATAAAATAGTATGCTGAAGTTTGCTGTCCTTGATTAATGCAAATATTTTCATTATGCATATGTGAGCAGCTTGACAGTATCATTCTCTGTGTGCTACATTCAGAATCCTCCAGCTTATTTTGATTATCCTTGGAAAGAACATGATCCCATTACAAAATTACATTAGACAGTGTTTATTGACAAATATTTTGATAGTGCCATTGTAAAACAGGTCAACGCTTTAAGTGAAAAAAATTAAGACAGCTTTTCCCCCCAGGATTAAATTGTGTTAATTTTTAAGACAGCATAAGGCCTAAATGATAAATATTTGACAATGGGCTCTTGCCCTCTCCTAGATCCTGGATAGGTTATTCCACTGAATTATAAAGTACTTTAGCATTACCTTTTAAATATCTATCAGGTTTTAATAATGAAATAGTTATCCTCAACCATTTGTACATTAATTAGAAGCTCAGTTTTTGAAGAAACGAATTGGAGAGGAAGCCAGAAAAAAATGTGCAGTATTTTGCATGAGAAAACTGCGAACTAGAACAGAAAATAGTACATAATGTAAATTTATCTATGCATTTGGTGTGGCTTTTGTTGACAATGCTCAACCCTGAAAGTGTGCTGACAATGGCAGGAGCTGAGTTCCATATGCAAAACTATTGCACATGTGGGTGCACATAAATATTGTCCTTTATTTTTTAGAGCCTCTGTGCATTATCTCTGCACACTGTGCATTGTTGTTGCACAATGGAGTGTCTGCCACATGCATTGATCATTGGTCCACATCAATGTGCTGTGCTGGCAATTGTTTTTGTTGTTATCTTTATTTACAGGCTTCTTTTTCCCCAAAACTAGGATTCAACGCTCCTTGGATCATGTAATGCAAGCAGAACATAACTCCATTGATAGCTATTTAGACCAGCACTGTCCAAAATGATGGTCCCTGGACCATTGCTAGTCTGTCTGTCATTGCTTGCTGCTTCCTGGAGAATTTCCAGAAAGTAAAGAAAAACCACACTCAATGAGCACAATATGGTGCAGGTCCCTTGCATATTGGGGGAAAAATCGCTGGTCTCCCACAGCAGCTATCCCAAGAACACTGATTTAAACTATTTTGCAGTGATGTAGAGATGGATAATGAGAAAAGTGGACAAAAGGAAATTCAATTTTTTTGCAACGTGGTGCTGGAAAAAAGTGGTAATGATAGTAGCATGGACAGCTAAAATGACAAACAAATGGATCCTAGAACAGATCAAACCTGAAATCTCTCTAGAAGCCAAGATGATAAAGTTGAGGTTATCATACTTCAGCCACATCATAAGAAGACACAACTCATTGGAAAAGACCATAAGGATAGGAAAGGAGGAGGGATGTAGAAAGGGAGGAAGGTTGCATGCTAGATAGATGGACTCTATTGAGGAGGTCACAGGTATGAATTTGCAGGACCTAAGCAGAGCAATGGATGATAGAGAGTCTTGGAGATGTCCCAGCCACACAGTCACCATGAGTCAGGATCAACTCAAAGGTGGTTAACAACAACAACACCGAAATATTACCATAATTATAGAAGTGATCAGAACTATAATCATGTTCACCAGAGATTTATGTAGAAATCTGGGAAAGAAATTACAGGAATAAATGAAATAGTAATAGATGCCCATCCATGGCCAGATCTATTAGTATCTAAAGCTGGGATCCTATCAGTGCATGACATCAGTGTTACTATTCAAGCACAGGTGGTAGCAGCAAGAAGGAAAAGACCATGGGTGTACCAGCTAAGAAAGAAGTGATGAACTGGAGAAATTGGCTGCTTAAAGCTGGTAGATTTTGTCAACCTTCCCTCACCACTGTTGTGCAACCCTGGAAAAATTCAACAGTCATCATAGAAAACATGCAGGGGTAGCTGTGTTGGTCATTTTGAAAATTCAAATCCATTGTTTTCTGCCTACATAAGAGGCATGCAGCCTCACAGGAATGGAGACATACTGGATTGCAAGAGAGGAATCCTTGTTGAGATGCAAATGGATTTTAAATTTCCTAGACTTTGAAATCTCCCAATTGCCACATGGCCAGAAGGAGGAGGGGCCAGCCTGGAAAAGATACCCTCCCCATAGCATCTTAACTAAGGACAGAAACATCAAAATGTAGGCATTTGGCATCTCCAATTTTTTTTCTCCTGTTTGGTTTGTAACATCTTGCCTGATGAAGAAGCCAGTGAAGCTTCAAAAGCTTGCAATAAATATATTATGCATTTCAGTTGGCCAATAAAGGCATCACTTTGGTGGATTTTTGTTTGAACAGTTATCATAGTGCACCAATAAGGTTCCAGACTAAAACTGCAATTTTTTGCTCATTTACTTGGGAGTAAGTCTAATTGACGTGAAGGGGATTTATTCTGAATAGACATAAACAGGGGTGCTTGGTAAGTGGAGGAGCTAAAAACCAATAATTTCTTGATTAATATCCTATGTCTGCTAAGTGGCCTTATGCAGTCCATCATTCCTCACACAGTTGCAGCTCTCCATCATGTAACTTGGGCACAATGCTGTCACACTGGCTGAGGACAAATATCTATATCATGCAGAGAAGATTACTTCTCTATAATTTGCAAACCCTTCTGGAACATAAATGGTGGAGAGGAATTTATCTCAAATGGTCTTGGACAGGGATAACAAAACTGTCTCTGTCAAAGATCACATTGACTCATGTGGGGCTTGCATGCCATTGGTGGGGCACCCCATCTTTCTCCCTCTTCTTCTCAATATATAATCACACCCTTTCTCTCTGTCTCCTTTCCTCCTCCTTTTCTCTCTCTCTCACTGGCAGCCTCTACCTGTTCATCTTTCTTTCTCTCTCTCTCCCTCCCTCTCTCTGTCAGTCTCTCCCTCCCTCCGGCTCAGTATGTCTGCCTTCTTCATGAATGTCCCTCTCAAGCCTATAAGAATTTTCTGTTTCTTCATCAAGTTGAGCAGGGTGGTTTTGTTTGTCTAACTGGATGCTTCCATCTGTTTCAAAGGAAGCCTGTGAGGGGGCAGTCAAACAATTATATGGTTAGAAAAGAGAGTTGTTCTTTAAAATGAATAATAAAGAATGAAGAAAACAGAAAACAGCTTCAGATCATTCTTTTTGCAGATAATATTTTCCCACCTTTCTCTCCCTACTTTTTAATCCACTTTTTGAAAATTCAGGCTAGTTACCCTGCTTTTTTCTACATTTCATTCTTTACACACAAACACCCATACCCACAGGCTGCTGGCACACTGTAGAATTAATGCGGTTTGACACCACTTTAACTGCCATAGCTCCATTCTATGGAATCCTGGGATCTGTAGTTTGTTGTAGTACCAGAGCTCTCTAACAGAGAAGGGAACATATCTCACAAAAATACAAATCCCAGAATTCTGTGGCATTGAGCCGTGGCAGTTATAGCAATGCCATACTGCATTAATTCTTCAGTATAGATGCAGCCATAATCTCCAGATTGTATTTGCTGTTTCAGATGCTGGGCACTATCTGGCTACAATCACATAGCTGGCAGAAAAGAATGGTCATTGGTCTTCCAGCCACCACATTGTAGGTTTAGGAAGACAGCAGCTCTTCATCTTTCCCAGCTGCATGAGTCAAGCCAGATGACTCATTTCTGGCCACTAATTGGGGTCCATCCTGGCTGGATTTATACACAGGAATGGGGTACCATTGCATTAGGACATACTAGATACCTTCTTCCACAACAATTGAAAGAGGACATATGATCTAATAAGACAAAGTTATGCCAGTATATGTCACCAACAGGAATCTAGCTTCTCCCTCCCTCTGTCTCTCTCTCTCTCTCTCTCTCTCACACACACACCTCCTGAAACTGTGCTTCAAACTATATCACAAGTTAGTGAACCATTATGCCATCAACAGCTAGTCGAGAAATTGGTCCATTTCCAAATGTTCAGATGAACACCATGACTGGATTGTTTGGATCCACACAGCTTAGCTCCTATGTAAACTATTCAAGGAAATGACAGAGACAAGAAGAATTGAGTTTACTGAGAACAAAATGGAAAATTAATTTGTTAAATATTATGCTGGTCTCAAAGAAGAAGGAAGAGATGAGAATTGATCCTGCCAATGAGGCTATGATATGGCTATTTCAGCTTCTGGGAGAAAGGCACAGGGGGTAACTACAATGGGCACTGAAAGTTGACAAGAGGGAACAAGGGACCTTTCCTACCTTATGATTTGTCACAAATACTGAGAGCAGAAAGCCAAGGATCAGTCAAGCTTCTGGAGTCACATCAAGTGCTCTTTTGGTACAAGGATAGGAGGGACAAAAATATGGGAAGTGGTAACAAAACACAGGAGAGTTATAAGGGGGGAATACCTCCTGAAAAATGCTGTCAATGAGTAAAACTATTGCACCATGATAGCTTTGTCTGGAAGCATCAACTGAGTTCAGATATTTGAAAATCCACAGTCTTAGCAGTTTGATACCACTGTAACTGTCATAGTTCTATCCTATGGGATCCTGGAAGACATGATTTGGTGAGATACTCAGAATGTTCTGTTAAAGAGCAATAATCTTGTAGTTCAGATGAATTGCTCAGATTTCTAGTAGAGAATTCTAAATCCCTGACAAAACTAGAAATTCTAGGATTCCTTGGAATAGAGATATGATAATTGAAGTAGTATTAAAATGCTATAACACCATAGTTCAGGTATACCTTCAATTTTGGGTAATCCTTAGGGGAATACACAAATGTTTTGATTTGTTTTGAAAAAGAAGAAAATTGATTATTAATTATTTCAGATGACCCTCATACCATGGTATATAGGCTGGGATTACTCTCTTGCCTGTTACAACAACAGACATTGTAGTGACTATGATCCTTGTTGCCCAGACAGAAATTGACATGGATATCGGTTCAGTTATTTTACAGTCCAAAACAGACATGAAAAAGATTTTTCACATGATGTAGCTAGGCATCATTAAACAATTCATTCTGCCATGCCAATAGAATTAGATTTTTAAAAAAAAGATTATAGGGTTTGCAGAGAACGTAATGGGGTTTTATTCTCTGAAGTCACTCTCCCATCTCGTTTCTCAAAGTTTCAGGGAGAGGGACTTGTTTTTGGACTGCTTCTAATGGTGGCATCACTAGGGTTGGCATCACCAGTGCAATAACTCATGATGTCACCTCCCACATTGACCTTCTCCCATACCACACCATACAAAATCCTTAGTAATATTTTTGTACTAATGTTACTCATACATTATAATTCCCATATATCACTGAATGTAATGGCAGTAGTTGTGGCATAAACAACTAGCAAAATTAAAAGTATACCTTGAAATTACAATATCAGACTAAATGTATTTACATGTACATAGTTTCATGTGGTTAAAGTGAAAATTTGGTAAGATGTGATGTTCTTAAAGAAAATTGTAAAGAATATTTTAAGTTACAATTAAAAATTAAATTCTTAATTCTTTTTTTAAAAAAAATTAAAACCTGACTCCTCTCCTTTCTTCTCCCACTGAGCCTTGCCCCACTCACATCATCTCTTCAGTGTTTTAAAGGAATGCAGGCAAATGCCCCAGCCCGTTTCTACAAAAATGAAGATGTTTGGGGAGCAGTGGTGTCACACACACCCTTAGGGTGTCAACTGGTGCAGTCCACTCTCCTAGCACTACCCTAATGATGCCCCTGCTTCTTCACATAAGAATTTTCATTGTCTAACTTTTTGGAACACTTAATTTAAATCTGTCTCAGGATGGGAAGGCATACACATATGCACAGGAGACAACAGCTTTTGTAAGACACCTCTCAGTGGATTTGGAGGTACACCATGGAAGAAAAGGAGATAGTATTTCTTCACTAAAGAATACCTGCCCCATCCAATGTTCACCAATAAGCCTTATTTTATACCGATGGCTTTGACTCATCCTGATCATTCACAGATTTGTTCTGATGTGATGGCCCTAATCAAGCCCCAGGTTAATACAAATGGTGTTGGCAGGAAACTTTAAGAATATTTTTTCCTAATTTATTAGATCATTCCAGACAGAATGTAACCTTTTGAGTCAAGGTACTAATGAGCGGACACAAAAAATGGCAGTGGATAGTGCATAATACAGCAGACTCTACCACACAATGTGCTCCAAGTGACTATTAGCGTGCCCTGTACATAGTATTTATATCATTGTACAGAAGGTCTGTGAAGCCTATATTGGATTTTGGCAATTAATTAGTTTTTCAGATGATTGTGTCACTTATTTCATATGCTCCTAATGCTTAGGACACTCTGGCAGATCCCAAATTTAAAATGGTGACCTTTTTCAACTATCTCCTGGAGGTTAATAATTAACTAGAATACTTTCTAAGCCACATTAAGCATTTTTGATGGGAATCATATGAAACAATTTTGCTGTTCATGGACTTAACCAGTTCTATGCCAACACAGAAATCTCATTGAGTATGACACATCTTACTCAATTCAACTCAACTCAACATTTATATGCCATTTATACTCACTCCACCAACCAGTTAAATCAAACGGTTTTGGTTTAAGCAAATATTCTTCCTTATTTCAAAGAATGTACAACCAATGATACGTGTACATTATAGGCTGTTGTTTCCTCTGAGGTACTGTACCAGGTGGGGCCAGATGGGGGTTGTGTGGTATGATAAATAACAGTAAAAAGTAAAAAAAGTACTTACTGAACAGATTTTCCAAATTTGGGCATAGCTTTTCATTTGGGAAATGTTAGATTTGTTAGGTTTTGGTAAATTAACCACGATATATATAATTATCACCCAGAAGTTATCATGGTATATTGATTAAATTTTGTCAGTGTCATCATCACCAAGTGACTTTTTCTTTTCCCAAAAATGAAAAATCCATTGCAGGGTTGCCAACTTGACAGCACAGATGACATCATTCATGAAGTGGAAGAGTGGTTTAAGGTGCAATCTGTAGACTTCTACAATAATGGTATTCGGAGGATCAAGAAACTCTGAGAAAAATGTGTAAATCTGGATGGTGACTACACAGAGATAAGTTAATAACTACAAATCAAAACGAACTTTCTGTCAAATTTTTTTGAAGGTGATAATTAAAACTTTGCGATAGCCCTCTTTGTGTGTGTGTGTGTGTGTGTGTGTGTGTGTGTGTGTATGAGAGAATCAGCCCTGCTGCTCAATTTTCTTTTTTAAAAAGTGTTTTTTAATCAACCACTGCAGCCCTGTGTTTTATTTGTATCCCTCATATCATGTAAAGTACAGCTTCTAATAAATATCCGCCCCATCCTGCCTCAAACCCAGAACTGACATAGTCTGTTGGTGGCAAGGACAGTAGTAAACTGTTTCATCACCTTGAGCAGCCAGCATTACATATTGCTGTGACATGCTCCATGCACTTCTGCTTTTTCATATTCAGATACTGTATATCTGTCTTTTGAAGGGCATAATTCAATTCATCATCCTGCTCTCCCTCCACAGCCTGAAAGATACTTTAGGCAAAGGGTATCCTTTTCTGTTGCTCTGTTTGTTGTAAGAACATCATTGTGTTTTGCCATGCATAATCCATTGCTTTTAATGTTAAAAAATGAACAGGGGAAATAAGAAGATACTGTATGGAATGCAACAAGATACTTCAATACACCCAGGTGCATTGTGCAGCAGCCTTTAGGCACCACAAAAACAAATCCAAATTCAATTGGTAAAAATGTGGCATGGTACTATTAGGTCTATATCACATCTAACAGCATTTATGATGAATTGATATAGATGAATTCCATGAGGTAAGTCAAAGGTATGTTAACATCAACCAGAAACATGAAGTACCTAATTCCCATAAGCCATTTTGTATAGATGGAGTATTTTGACTACAAGCACATTAAATGCCTCTATTGTGCTTATGATACACTTATTATATATATTTGTGATGCAAATAATAATCTTAAATATAGAGTTTATCCTCTGGTCCAAAATTCCTTTCAAATTTTCACGTATACCAGGATGAGGAACGTGCAGCACCAAACATTATTGGACTGCAGCTCCCATGAAACCTACTTTGCCTGGCCAATGGTGGAACATAAAAGGAGTTCCCCATGTTCCCCATATTTGTTCTTGTCGGTATGCACCTACAAGTTGGTTCTAAGCTATGGTGACATTGCCCTAGGGTTCTCTTGACAAGATTTATTCAGAGGAGGTTTGCTATTGCATTCCTCAAAAGGCCTCTGCAGACCCAACCCCACACTGATGTCATCCTGATGCCATGCACCATTATGCATGGCATGCGGCATCAGGATGCCCTCCCCATGCAGCATTTAAGCACGCTGCGCCAAAAGGGTGAGGAAGAGCCACAGCAGCAGCAGCTCTTACGGCAGCCTTTTGCTGCCCTTAAAAGGAGCTGCATTTTGCCACTCTTTTCAGGGCGGCAAAAGGGAAGATTGGGGCCAGGGCGTGGGGTTGCCCCAGCTCTGATCTGCCACTTCCTGGGGTGGCTCTGTGCCACCCATCTGCAGAGGCCCTAAGTCTGTGAATTGCCTAAGGTCATTCACTAAGTATCCATGGCTAAGCAAGAATTTGAACATTGATCTTCCACAGTCCTAGTCCCATATTCAAATTATTACATCACACTGGCTCTCTGAATTTAGACCAAAAAACATGACCAAAAGGCACCAGATCCCATCTGATCTTGGCAGCTAAGCAGGGTCAACTCTTGTTGTAAACCGCTTAGACATCCCATAGCGTGATATGAA
>CM034708.1:75217026-75246167 GCA_020142125.1 Phrynosoma platyrhinos | reverse complement strand
TGAATGATGCAATGTGCAGTTTGGTCCTTCTTGGTTTCAGACACTTCTGCCCATCCAACCATATTCTAAAGAGAAATAGTACTATTATGCATGTATACATACAAGACCACATGGATTTTTTTTAATTTATACTACACAAACACTGCACCAAATGTCTCTGCATTGCAAAAAAAGCATAAGTGTTGGAATACAGGAAGATATTAATATAATTTTGATAATGCATTTTCATTAAGTGTTAAACTTTGGCTCAAGTACAGCCATCACCAGTGTGATTGCATTTTACCATACTGTTTTACTGAATTCAGATACAGAAATTTACAGTGCAGATTTCAAGAAATATAACCAAGTGGTTGTTCTTACAATCTTTTTGTATTTTATGATTAATTACTCTAAACCTTTTAATATAGGCTTTCCTTACAAGAAGACATGAATCACATATTAATTTCTATGTCAGGAGAATATAACAGATGGTCATCACATCAGAAATGCCTGCTTACAGAATTTTGTCAGGATTGTATATGGCTGGGTTTTTACTGCAACCTGCGCTAATGTACCAACATCCAAGTATCAAATAATTGCATGTGTCAGTTGCAAGGCAGATGGATGTGTATGGATCACTACTTCTTATTTTTTTAAAGGCCAAAACATGAAGTCTATGTTACGACTTACTATATCTATGTAGATTAAAGGGGAAAGTAGCTGTAATGAAAATGCTTCACACAAAAAAAAATGTGTGTATGCACACAAACACACACACATACAATGGGGATTCCCAGAATAGAGCACTACTATCATTGCTGAATACTCAACACATCAGACTGTTTTTAAAAATTCTATACAGGTTGAATTTCCCTTATCCAAAATGCTTGGGACCAAAAGTGTTTTGGATTTTTTTAATATCTATATTTGCATATATGCACATAATGAGATATGTTGAAGATGGGGCACAGCCTAAACACAACATTCATTTATATTTCATATGCACCTTATACACATAGCCTGAAATTCAATTTAAACAATATTTTTTAATAATTTTGTGCCTGAAGCCAAATCTGTGTACACTGAACTTCAGATAGCAAAAGTTTTGCTATCTGGGCCATCCATGAAAAAGGTGTTGGTTTTTGGAATATTTTGGATTTCAGAATTCCAGATAAAGGAGACTCAATCTGTAGTGGTAGTGCATCTGTGCTTACCTCTTATTATTCAACAAGCAGAATATTCTTGTCCCAAAAAGATGCCATGGGATCTGTGTGCATGCATATCTTCTCAGCCACAGTGATGGATGGGAAAGGACTCAGACAGTGAAACCCTTGGAAGGCTACTTTTAAGAAGAATGACTATAATGACATACTAAAGCTGTAACTCTACTATAACCTACTACTGCTTAGTGATGGATCATTTCAGCGTACCATTCTATTTATTTTCAAGGTCTAGCAAAGGAAGTTAGTAAACACAGAGCTAGTTTTCAGAATCATTACCTCTAGTACAGTAAGGAAAAATATCCTCAATAGAGAGAAAAATATGGGGTTTGCTAAGTGTAGGTACACAATCAAGAACTGGGGAGGAGAGGTGTGGGAGAAAGTAAAGTCAAGTGAATTTCTGTCAGTATCATTCTACAAGCCAAGGAAGCAACAGAGAAGACAAGAGGGGAAAAAAGATTACTGGAAGAGCCCGTAAATATCTGTCTTTACTACTCTGCACTGTGATATATTCACTTGTACAAAGGTAGTACTTTTCTTCCATTCCAGCAGAGAGCAGCACACCAAGAAAGCTAAGGCAGAGGATTGAGGGAGCAATGACAACTCCAAGGTTCAGCCTGTTTTAGGATTTCAAGATCAATAAGCAACCTGGATTGATAACTATGTCCGTGACTTGGAAATTGCAGCCACATCTAGTCAATATCAAACTTTAATTTTTGAAGATAATAAGAAGCCAGATTCTTCAGATTTAGAACTTGTTAGCTCACAATTTTTTTACAGGAGCACTTGGTAGAGAAATTATTTGACAACTTCAGGGGAGGGGGAAATCAAGCTATTGAAGTAGAAAGTTAGCAACATTATTTGGAATCCAAGGATGTCCAGGCATGCAGGAGGAGGCAAGAAAAGATGGGACCTGGGTGTACACCTTAGTGTATTTGAGGAAAGTGGCCTAAGACATGGTGTATCTAGATGACTGGCCATGATGCAGCATGCAGCATCTAAACACCATGCCCTCAGAGTGGCTTGAAGCCACCCATGTCTGGTTGGCCAGGGAAGTTTATGGACATCTTGGAGGCACATGTTGTCAAAATGCCATGCCCCCAAGCCACCTGGAAGTTGGCTTTTCAGACCAATTTGTTCCGGCCCTATGTGAGGAATGCATAATGCATATTAGGGCTGTGGCTGCATGGACTCCAACTGTAATGACAACAGTAGAATAGAAAGAAATGACATAGAACTCACATAATGAATGGTGATACCTATGTTAACAAGGATGAGGAAATTACTGGTCACATCAGGAGTATGGAAGACTAGAAAGAGAATAGGTTTCGGTTAAACAGTTTGATGTCACTTTAACTGTCATGGTTCCATCCTATGGGATCCTGGGATTCGTAGTTTGTTATGATACTTAGAATTCTTTGCCAGAGAGTTATAACGTACTCCTCTCAGTTCCAGCACAACTATCTATCTGAGAATTCTAAGTACTTCATGAAATTCCAATCCAAAACACACTGCAGAAATAATCCAATTTGAGACTGCTTTAATTGCCTTGGCTCAGTGCTAGGAAATCCTGGGAATTATAGCTTATTATGGAACTAGAGCTCTCTGATGAGAAAGCTAAATGTTTCAGAAAACTGCAGTTCCCAGAATTCCCTAGCATTGATCCAGTGCAATTAAAGTGGTCTCAAAGTGGATTATTTCTGCAGTGTTTTTTGGATCTCCAAATCCCAGGATTCTATAAGATGGAGTCATGACAGAGTGGGTGCTATAACTATGTAGTGTAGAATTATGTCTGCAGAAAGCTTTATTGAAAGGTATGGTATTTTATGAAAGGTGGAAACTTTTACAGATGTGTTTACGAGGATGCCGGAATTACTAACATATTATTAACATAAGTTAGGAGGACCTAAAAGCCAGCAATCACATTTAAAAATATTTCTGTGTGGATTTAAGCCTAAATCCAGTTGTTAATGCTAACTGAAGCAGACCAACTAAATCAATGGAAACTTGACAAATCAACACTTAAGTTCTATTGATTTAATGAATCTACTCTAGTTGGTACTAAAAATGGATTTAGGCCTTAGAATCTAGTTGCTGTAATTGTTCTGTTGCCACAAATTGGTTTTAGAGGTAATTTGGGCCAATATGTCAATGAGATGCATGTTGTTTTTAATTCAGCCTGAAAATGCAATAAAAAAAATAGGCAAAAAAGACTTCTCCCTTTTAGAGCCATGTAGGTTTGAATCAACAAAGTAAGAAATCTCTTTCCCATGTATATAACACATTGCACTGAGGAATCAGTATCTGTGAGTGTTATTCATGATTTCCCTGTTGCTATGGTGGTTCTGCATGCAACTATTATTGATTTAAGGTTTTGCTTACTTTTTACAGCTTCTCACATGAGGGGGGAAACAGTCAACTACTACTTGGTTTGATACACTAAAAACTGAATTACAAGTACATTTTGATCAGAACCTTTCCTGTTTTTGAATCCAAGTTACTGTTAATCTTATACTTGTGAGAAAAGCAGCTGATATTGGCACAGATTTTGTGATTATAATTTATTTCTGCTTGATTAATTGTTGATAAAGTCTTTTAAAAATTTTCAGTGTTGGTTTAGGAATCGGGAGAGCCAGATCAAGTCTCCACAGCACCACAAAACTCCTTAGGTGACCTTGGATCTGTTTCCATTTCCCAGTTTATTAATTGTATCATGTTGTTTTGAAGGTAACATGGAGAGGAAGAGATCTGTATATGCTGCATTGAACTCAATGAAGAAAAGACAGGATATTAGGAGAGTATCTCACCTGTCATATTTTCCTACTGCCCACTTATCCATAATTTGTGACAAACTAACAGGGAGCAACAGATAGCCCACAGAGGGATACCAGACCCTAGAAGATGTGCTAGCCATATCACAGATGAGGGACCAATTCAAGACTCAGATGAGGGATTAAGTCAAGAGGAAAGATGGAAGCACATCACAACAAGGCATTCCAAAGATCCATATTGTGGCAATATCTCTATTAGGGCAACAAAAAAGGACAAAAACTTAGTGGTAGCCAACATTTCTTCATCATGCAAAGATGTATTGAAAAGCATGTAGAGGAGGTCCGGTATTATAATATCACAAGTCTACATGTTGTCTTTAGATGTCTTTAGTTGTCTTTGCTCTTTTCTTATGGCAGGGGTAGGCAACCTTTCTCCTTTAAGGGCCAAGGGACTTCAGCTCCCAGAATCCCAGGAGCTATTGGCCAACATAGGACTATTGGCCAACATGGCTGAGGCTTCTGGGAGCTGAAGTCCCTCGGCCCTTAAAGGAGAAAGGTTGCCTACCCCTGCCATAAGAAAAGAGCAATAAGATTTGATTCTTCATCTGAGAATACAAAATCCTTGATTGAAACACAAACCTGTCTCTGCTGCTTGAGCAAAGTCCCCATCAAAACAGGAAGTTGTTCACAGTCTTTTCTGCCTAGGAGTGCCAGTGACCAGCTTGTTAGCCAAGACCAGTCCAGAGCATGACAATCTTCCTCTGACCAAAAATGTTCCAATGCATAGTTCAGGCAGTGACTGCACACAAGGCCATTGGCACTTGCACAAGAAGATGATGTTCCTGTCCAAAACTTTAATGATGACCACCATCTTAAGCATTTTAAAAAAAGCAATTAGACAAATCATGAGTATTAGTCATGATGGATATATAGTATCTAAGGATCAGAAGGAAGCAGTATGACTCTGGATGGCAGTTGTTGGGAACTAACAGAAAGCTATTGCCCTTGTGTCCTGGTTGTAGACTTCCCAAAAGCATCTGAAAGCTAAATTTAATTTACAATATGATTTTTCTTTGATCTGATCTTGTAGGGTTCTTATGTTCTTTAAACCCCATGGCTCCTGACAGAGCAGGTGGTTTCCTTACTGACCACTCTACCAAGGATTCTGAAACACATGCACAATTTGTGAATATTCATGGGGAATGAAACCTGTTGTATATCACTGATGTTCTGAATGAAACTGATTTGGTGTGTGCTTTCAGATTCACCAAAAATTGAGTTATAGTTGTCAGAAAAAGCAAGTTCTCCTTTCAATAAACTAGTGTTTCCTATCTTCCCATCAAGAAACCCCTCATAAACTTCTAAGCAACCACCAGGTGCCTCTGGAAGCAGCCCACATTTTGAAAGTCACTGCAACCAAATGTTATTTATCCTGTAGAGTACTCTGCTAACAGTTCTGTTACAGCACACAGGATATGAAATTGAAAATAAGTATAAAGGTGTTATTCAGACACAATGATAAAAACTTGTTATCCAATCACATCACTTATGAAGCTGTATTCCAAGATTTGGGGGTCTTACATCCCCAAACAATTGAAATCATAATTAGCCATGCTTCCTCAAGAAGCTGCTTTATATGACAAAAGACTACTACTTTATACCACAAAAGTACATCTAGCCCAGGTTCTTGACTCTAACTGGCAATGGGTCTCCAGTATTTCAGGATGAAGACTTGCATCACTTGATCTCTTCTGCAAGGGAGAAGTCAATGTTTAAATATGGGGCATGGGTGGAGCATGCAATTTGCAAATGAGCATCTCTTCTATTGATAAAATCTCACAGGGATGTAGGAATCTGTTTTATATGAACATGTGAAGTGCTTACTATGGTGAAGCAGACATCGCTGTGAAGCTCCCAAGAATTTAGCTAACGCTTTGTGGAGGAGGCTTCCTTTTTCCAAAAAGTGCAGGTATTTTAGGTATTCATTCATCAGCCTGCATGTCAATGCTTTTGCCACTTGCTTCTCTAGCTAGAAAATAAAGCTGCCTGCAGGCAAATGCCTGAGATGGGAGGAGGTTATGCCACTTCCATCTCAAGAATGCCTTTCAGGTAGCTTTGTTTTCCAGCTGGAGGAGGAGGATAGCAGTAGCAAGTAGGCAGCCAGGCGAGCTGGTAGGGAGGAGTGAGGATGAAACAGCAGTGTTCAATTCATTGAAGTGCTACAGATGCTAATTATAAAAAGGAGGGAGGGAATCCACACAGGACTCTCTTTCCATCTGACTCCAGCCTAAGAGAGAAAGTGCCACACTTCGGCAAAAATGTCAAACAACAAACTTCAAACAAATACATTGGCAAACTTCTGTGGTTTGAGTGGCAGCTGGGAAAAGAACAGAGCTGTTTCTCTTTATTTGCTGATCCACCACCTTTTGCATAAGAGCCACACAGTGTCCTCTTGAAATCACAGCAACTTATCCAGTGCTGTTAGAAAGCTCACAAGCAAGCTATGGAGGCAACAACAACAGCTCTTAAGCCTCTCACTTTACTTGATCCTGTCTTCTCTGGTAACCTTTTAAGTCACTCAGTACAAATTTCAAATCTTCAAGTCAGAAACAACTTAAGGCACACACACACACACAAACTAGAATATATGCCACTGAGATCAATATGGTTTCATTGCTGCTGTTATTGTTGTTATGTGCCTTCACATTATGTCTGATTTATGGCTACTCTAAGGTGAACCTATCAAAGGCCTTTCTTGGTAAAATTTGTTCAAAGGGACTTTCCCATCGCCTTTCTCTGAGGCTGAGACAAGATACATAGTGGGTTTCCATGCCGAGTGGGTCTCCCATAGTCCTATTCCAAGACTCAAACTTCAATAACATGCTGGCTCACAAATCAATGGGACTTACTCCCAGAAAAGTTGGTATAGGATTGGAGAAGGCTTATTAATTTGATTTGTTGGTTTTGTGTTTTGGGGTACGTGAGATGGTGTGGTATGCAAGATGGTGTGGTATAGTGGTTTAAGCATTGGACTATGACTCTGCAGACCATGGTTCAAATCTCAACTCAGCCATGGAAACCCACTGGATGACCTCTCTCAGCCTCAGAGGATGGCAGTGGCAAACCCCCTCTGAAAAAACTGACCAAGAAAACCCCATACACCTTAGAGTTGCCATCAGAAATGATTTGAAGGCACATGGCAACAACATTACATGTGGTTTCCTTTTGGGCTATGAGTCCAAATCAGGAAAAGGGTTTTGGATTGATTAATGCTTAGCCTGAAGTGCCCTACTCTTTTTGCACACTGGTCAGGACAGTTATTTATGAGTACAGGATCCAGAATCTTCTATCCAGCACTGCTAGATGGCCATGTACCTTTCAAAAGTAACTTTTCCAAGCTCTGCTCCAAAGTTCTCTCTTAGTCCTACAGCAAGGCTAAAAAATATTAAAGCAATACATAAACTTGTTCTGAGTTTTGCCAGTATCCTAGAGTATGCATGAAATTCTTTCCCTGAAAAAATATATATTAAATATATTAGGATTCAGTAATGGCACATTCCACATCTCACTGAAATCCAGTGCAAAGCACACACTGATTTTTAATAAAGTAGTATTACACCCCAGGTAGAACATTACCATCACTCAATATGGTGAAGTCAGAATACAGGAAGTGAAAGCAAATAATTCAGAGGCACTCAAATTGAGTGTTCTAGATGATGGCAGGTGTATCTGACTCAGGGTTTTGAATCGATCAATTCTACAAACTGGTTGAAACTTGTAATGGGAAAAATATATTTTTGTTAAGCGCTGAGCTTTCTGAGGTGATGTTATGTATGATTAGCTCTCCCAACCAGACATTGCTGTCAATTTTGGTGTCATTGATGTAGCCTATGTAACTATATAACTACCATGATCATATTTATTTTCTATGTAATTCACTTCTTAGAATTGCTTCCTATTGTGCACTCTTAGAGTCTTTTCTTTCTCCAGCGTTAGTTGTTGCCTTTCATCTAAAAATAAATCATTCTGATTGAAAATATATGGAACATGCAGCATCTCACAGAGCTGTTGCTTAGAGGATGTCATTTTGACTGGATTGATTTCCACACAGGGTTGCTGAGACTTAGTTTTTAGCCCATTTTGAAGTTGACTTGGTAGCTTGGAGGATCATATTGTTGGTGCTTGTTATTCATTAGAAACATATTGTCATTGTGCACTGTTAACACTCTCTGACCCAGATCCAGAGGATACTTTGAGTATGTCCAGGGGACCAAATATCTGCAATGGCATTTTTTGTCTTCTTTTTCTTTGAAGTGCATACTCCACTGCCATATCATAATCCTGATTTTTATGAGTCCCCAAATCAGTTTGTCATACGTTGTACAGGGTAGAGGTTTTCAGATGTTGTTTAAAAAATACAGTTATTTTCTATAATTAATTTCCCCGCCTTCAGATATTCAATTTCATCCTAAGAAATGTCGTGCTGAATAGATGGCCATAAGTCCATCTAGCCCAGCTTTTAGTCTATGGTAATGGCTAGACATATCAGAACTTAGAATGTTGCTTTTTAACAGGCATTCATTACATTCCAATAAAAGGCTCTGATCTGCATATAATTTTTCTGCACAGAAAGTCTGTTTTCTGTACAAAAAGGCTGTTTTCTGTGCAAAACAGCTATATATGAATTTTGTGCAAAATATGGCCTGAATTGAAAATAGGCATCAACAGTGGTGTGGTTTTTGAGGTTTCTTGCAATGGGGAAAAATCTTGTATTTACATATATATAGAAATCTTACATATACATAACCAGCAATATACCAGGGACAAAACCCTGGCACGTTTAGTGAACAACTGGAGGAGGAATGGAAACAACCATTATAAAATATAGGTGTAGATATATAGATAGATGTAGATATAGGTATATATATATATATATAGAGAGAGAGAGAGAGAGAGAGAAATGTCCCAACATTATCTGGAACTATTGGCTAGTCTGGAGGAGTTCATAATTACATTTTGGATGATGTACCTTAAAAATCTGAGCCGATTCTAGCATTTGTTAACATCACTTCTTTTTGTTTCTTAACTCACAGAAGAGCAAAATTAAGTCTGAAATATGTGCTGTGATTAAGACTTTCATGAAATACTCC
Organism: Phrynosoma platyrhinos; assembly: GCA_020142125.1. Lineage (NCBI taxonomy): Eukaryota > Metazoa > Chordata > Lepidosauria > Squamata > Phrynosomatidae > Phrynosoma > Phrynosoma platyrhinos. The sequence goes on along the minus strand of CM034708.1, from coordinate 75,237,047 downwards.
ATCATCCCTGGTTCCATCCATTTTTTTCATTACAAGAAACATTATTTAAAATGAATGAGGGCACAACAGCTCTTGTCATTTGCAAAGATTTCACTGAAATATATATATTTTTTCTCTCAAATAAACTCTTGAATGAAATAACAAACTATTCTGTACCAATGCCCCAAAGTACAATTAGTGAGCTATTAAAGAAATTTCCTCTGAGGAATTTACCACTGAAAAAAATTGGTGATTACAAGCCACTTAGCCATGGCATGCGTTCACCGTGAACAAATGAAAGTACCCTTATGTGATTTGTGCAAAAACTACAATGAATAACTTACTCCTGTACTTAAATCTTTAAGAGTAGGATTTGTCTACCCATTTAATTTCTGAGCAAAAAAAAAAGCAAGAAGAAGGAGAATTGACATGGTTGCAAGAGAAGCATTTTGTGTGTTTCACAGTATGTTTGTATCGATATTTGCCTTGCATTTGTATTGTTTTCCTATCAACTGGGAACCACAGTGAGTTCCAAGGGAATGAATTAAGTCATTGCATCTCCAAATAAAATCCTGCCCTCCCCAAAATGAAGTTTTCCTTTGGCCCTCAGATTTCTAGCGTTGCAGAAAGTGAGACTTTGAAAGTTGTTTACACCTAGAACTCTGACATTGCTATGTTTATATTCCCTTGATAATTTTGCCTGCCTCTTTTCCTTGGATGCTTAAACCATATTTCTAAATGCTCAGCTGAGCTGTTAAGTTACTGCAAGGCTAAAAAAGTAGAGACTGAATGAAAATTTCATTGGGGAACAGAATTCTTGTTGATGGAAAACGTCCTCATTTTGTGCCCCTTCTATCTACACCCCTGAAGCATAGAGCTTTCTTACATCCTTGAATGAACAGAATGCCATCAAAAGACCATTTCTTTGGAGAATTTGTTCAAGTCATACATTTAAAAAAAAAATCCATCTTCCATGTGCACACACAAGTACACACACACACACATCTCTGAACATTGCTATACCTGGGGCAGATAAGGGATGTAAAAATAGTAGGCAAGGTGCCAGTACTTCAGGAAACCTAAGGAAAATCCCAGCAGGGTAAAAAGAGAACACTACTAACAAGCAACTATTAAAGAATTTCTCCTCCTCCCAGAAGATTGAAAAAGAGGTGTACTTCAATTTTGCTATATAAAAATAGGTTGGAAATTTTTCAAAAGTCATTTTTGTTCAGCTCAAAATAGAATTGATGGGAGGCATTCAAGGCAAAGAGGTACTTATATGAAGTAAGGTAGTCTCCAAATCATTTTGTGTCAACAGGCATAAAACATGTGTCTTGAAATCAGCTTCAGAAGTGGCATGTATAGAATTTGCCTTCAGATGAAGTGTTGGAATTGGGCATTGTTGCTGTTTCTTCATTTCAAAACAAGCAGTGACTGTCAACTTTTAGCTTCTTGGTTTCTGATCCTCCTTAGATTTCTTCTTGCAATATATCACTGCCTCTCCTGCTTCCTAATAATTCTCCTCCAGCAAATGTATAAACAACACCATTTTCACCATCTCACAGAAAAATACCAGTTGACTCCTCTCTCTGAGAAATGTGAAAAGCTCCAGGTCCCTGCAACTCGTGTAAAGGGAAACAAAAGAGTTTTGTGGGAGAGGGAAGGTTGAGTATCCCTTCTTATGACAAAATTGAAATTATTAGGTGATAAGTTTTTAAAAGGCTCCTATATTAAAGTTATTATCCAATCGAAGGCAAGATTTTTTTTTCCAGCAATAGAGATTTTTAAATAAACGCTTGACTGTCCAGTGAAAATAAGTGAATTTCAAAAGTCCTTAAAACTGGCTGCATGAAACACTGTGGGGCAGCTATCATTCATTCCTAAGAATGCCTCTTGAAATGAGACTTTGTCATGATGGCTTAGCTTCATCATCATGAGGCATTCTGTCCAAAGTTAGAGCAAAAGCTGTCAGTCTACTTGAAGCAGAAAGAAAACCCTGTTATTCTTACAAACAGAAGGGGGGGGGACCCTTGACTTTCTCCTCTTCAAAGTTAACCATCCCCAGCCAAGAGTTCTCAGACCACCTCCTCACAAAGATCAATCCAATATTCTAATCTCCAAGGGCATTTTTGCCCTATGTGGAAAACAGGAGGGGGCAAATACTACAGTTCAACACTGGGCAAACAGAAGTAATCACAAAACCTCTCAGGAAAGTTTTTTAAAAGACAAGTTTAAAAAAAAGGTCATGCCTGAACAGTCATTGCTCTACTAAGCAATCTATTTTGCATGTTCCCGTATGTAAAGCTTTTTAAAAAGAAGGCCTTTGTGTCATTTCACCTTCCCTGTTCTTCTATTCACCTTCTCTGTTCTCCTTTGCTGTTCTTGAAGTAAGAATGAAAGGATAATGCAGGAAAGTCAGTAGCTTTTAAGAAGAGAAAGAACCCAAAAGATAGCTATAAAAAAAGTTTTGCCCCATTTAAAAAAAAAGAAAAGGGAAAAAAATAAAAAATCTCATTCACTCACTGCTCTGTAACTATTATATTTGTATAGTGATGGAACTTCTGTCTTTTTTTAAAAAAAATGCTATGATATGATATATGCTGTGTTACTTTTTAAAAAAATTAAATTGCACTGTCAAGAAACAAAGGACTTTTAAGTCACATCAACAGTAACATGGCAGAAATTTCTCCCAATAGTTCCCCAGTGCAAAATGAAAAATGAAAATAATTTATTCTTACTGGATTGTGGAGAAACGGGGAAACCATAATTGACCCGGAGAACTGTTTTGCCCTTCCAAAGTGTTGCAGCAACATCTTAGCCTCTCAAGCAGAATTATTTTCCGAAATATATGGTACCATGAGACCAAATGGAAGCTTTCCTCTAAAGCAAAGCAACTCTCTGAAGGGACATTTTAGGATTAGGATTACTTTACCCCTCTCCTAGAAAAATTCTGTAGTCAAGCTTCATGGGCAAGGACAAAGATACAAAGGGGTATAATGAGGGAGCATCATAGGGTTTTGACAGCTGCACTATTATTTACTCCTCTTCTTCTCCTTCCTCCTGTGAATGACAGGACCTTTTGTCCCATAAATCCACTCCTGCAAGGACTAGAGACTTGCCTTTAAAAAAAGAAAAGGTGAAATCTTGGAATCCATACCAGATGATGGTCCAGACATCAGGTAACATATCTAGTAGTATGGAAACCCTAGTTTAAAACTATGTGAAATCTGATCCTTAGCTGCCCACCAGGATGCAACTAGAGAAACACCAGACAAATCATGATAAATCCTCAATGGATACATTATAGATTGCCAATAGGATCTATTCTATGGAGTTTCTAGATATTAGTTCATAACAGACCACCAATAGATTCATCATAGATCATGAATAGTGTGATAAACAGAACTTATGGCTGATAACAAAATCCCGACCCTGGGGTATGAAAATTAGGTGGCAGATATTCCGTTATTGGTTAAAACTCAAGGTGTTGCCTAATCATAATCTAACAAAACTATGATATCTGGAGCAATTGAGCTTCAGTTCAAAAGGGGAAGATCTTGGTACCAAACTATTTCATGTCTGCTTCAGAAATTTGGTTTTCCCAGAGAGGCTGATTTTCTTCTAAGAAGGAATTTGAATTATGCATTACAGATGGTTCTTTACATAAAGACTTTGCATCTTGTAAGACTGTAGAGATATCCCCATGGTACAATCTCCTTAAACATATGCCTGGTCTTGCAGATTACCTGTCTAAAATTGATACGTTTGTCTGAGGAAGGAATTAACTTTAGCAAGGTTTCCTTTAATGCCTTCAGCATTTCTCAGTAGCAGACTAGCAAAGTTAACTGACCAGCTGTGTCAGACATCCATAAAAGGTGAATAAACACTATGAAATATTTTACTTACCGGGGGGGGGGGGTAGAAAGCAGTGTGTTGATCCATAGGCATAAAACAAAATGCAAAATCCTGAGGTGGGCAATGCCTTCATTGGGATTAATCCCAAACTCACAAAATATGGAAGCTTTTGAGTTCCCCAAAACATCTGTCATAGTTCATAATATTGGTGATATCTTAATACTGATATCTGAGTTTAACATACTATACTCAGAAGCTGTAAGCTATACTTCAGAGGGAGGAACTAGCAAAAACAACTCTGAGTATTTCTTACCTAAGAAAACCGTATGAACTTCACGTGGTCACCATGAGTCAACAGGCAAGTTGAAGGTACACACACACACACACATTTAGGAATTGGAGTTCCTAGCCACAAGGGGGGAGGGGAATCCCACAACTCTCCCAAGTCAAATTCATCCAGGAATAAGAACATTTCTATCCACATGTTGGGGACAGAGTGGACAACCACATTAAATGCTTGACAGAAATAATAAAAAAGAGAGATAGAGCAGATATTTATCAAAGTAAAGACTGTTTGGTCACAAGTTAACAAAAATCAACAAGAATTAAAGCAGGAGTAGGTGATTCTCCCTGTGTAATCCGCTCACCTAGAAAACCCTATGATGAGACATCTCAGGTGATACACAGGCAGGATAAGAGCACTAACAGAGAGACAAGTAGAAACTAAAGGAAAATCCACTTTCAAGAACAGTTAAGGGCAGGGAAAGATGACAAGACAAGTAGTAAACACACTCAGAAATGCAAATGCTATTAGAACTAGCATCACATATAAAATAGGGACATAGAATGTAAGAAGCATGAGCCAAGAGAAGCTAGACATAGTAAAAATGGAAATGGTACACATGAACATAGCAGTACTGGAGGTGAGTGGGTTAAAAGGGACAGGAATGGGCCACTTTGAATCAGACAAAAACACAGTATTCTACTCAAAAAATGAAAAGACATGAAAAAACCCAGGTGGCTTTCATACTAAGAAAAGATGTGGCAAAAGCAGTCAGAGGATACAATGCAAAATCAGATTGAATAATCTCAATAAGGCTCCCTGGAAAACCTATGAATATCACCATAATTCAAGTATATGCACCAACCACAGAGGCAGAACAGGAAGAAACTGATAGATTCTATGAAGGATTACAGGAAGAAATTGACAACACACCAGCACAGGATGTCAAGCTGATCATTGGAGATTGGGATGCAAAAGTTGGAAGCAAAGAAGAATCAAAAACAGTAGACAGATTTGGATTATAGGCAAGAGAAAGCAGGTGAGCGTCTGATAGATTTTTGTGAAGTCAACAACCTATTCATTGCAAACACATTTTTCATACAACCAGAGAAAAAATTATGCACATGGACATCACCGGATGGCCAACACAAAAGCCAAATAGATTATATAAATGGAAGTAAAAGATGGTGAAGCTCCATAGTGGTGGCCAAGACTAGACCAGGTGCTGATTGTGACACAGATCACGAACTACACATTTCAAAAATAAAAATAAAACTCAAGAAGAGAACAAAACCAGTTATCATACCAAAATACAATTTAAACAACATTTCTACAGAATTCATTGACAATATAAAGAGCAGATTTGCAGTTCTAAATATAATAGATTGTGAACCAGAAGCACTTTGCTCTGGCACCAGGGACATAAGAAAAGAGGAATGCAGACAGAAACTCTCAACAAACAAAAATATAAAGTGAAGAAACCATGGATGACAAATAAAATACTGCAAGCAATAAAGGAAAGAAGAAAAACAAAACAAAATGAAGATAAGAATAAACTAAGAACCATGAATGCAACAGTACAATGGCTAATGCGCAAAGATAAAGAAAACTATGGCCACGAACAATGCAGAGAAATAAAAGACAATAACAAAAAGGGAAGAATGAGAGACCTATTCCACAAAGTTCGTGAAATCAAAGGAAAGTTCAAACCAAGGACCAGGACACTCTATGACAACAAAAATAACATAGCATAATTCAAGACCAGTCAAAGCCTTTGACTGCATAGATCATGAAAGGCTATGAAACATCCTTAAAGACATGGGAGTGCCAACATATCTGATAGTCCTGATGAGGAATCTGTACTCAGGACAAGAGTTTACTGTCAGAACAGAACACAGAGAAACAGAATGGTTCCCAATTGCCTAAGGTGTCCGACAAGACTGAATCTTATCAACCTACCTGTTCAACTCATATGCAGAACGTATTGTAAGGAAAGCAATCTTGGACACAGAAGAAGGAGAAGTGAAAATAATCTTGGAAGGAATATCAACAATCTAAGATATGCTGATGACACCATAATACTAGCAGACAACCTCACAGACCTGGAATAACTACTAAGCAAGATCAAAGAAGAAAGTGCAAAAGCAGGCTTACTATTGAATATAAAGAAAACAAAAATAATGAACATGCAGAGCTTACATAAATTCAAACTAAACTAAACAATGAGGAAATAGAAATAGTAAAAAAGTTCTCATATCTGGGATCAAACATTGATAGAAATGGGGAGTGCAGTCATGAAATCAGAAGAAGACTAAGAATGGGGAGAGTGGCTATGAAAGAACTAGAAAGGATTCTAAAATGCAAAGATATACAACTCAGCACAAAAGTTAGAATCATACAAGCCACTGTATTCTCCATTACAATGTATGGATGTGAGAGCTGGACAGTTAAAAAAGAAGATAGGAAGAAAATCAATTCATTCTAGATGTGGTGCTGGAGAAGAGTACTGAGGATCCTGTGGACAGTCAAAAAGACAAACAAATGGGTCCTAAAGAAGATCAAGCTGGAAATCTCCCTGGAAGCCAGGATGACCAAACTTAGGCAGGCGTGCTTTGGACATATCATGAGAATACATGAATCATTAGAAAAAAAAATAATGCTAGGAAAGTTGGAGGGAAGTAGAAAGAGAGGAAGACCACATGCTAGATGGATGGACTGTATTAAAGAGATTATGGGTATGAGTTTGCAGGAGTTGGGCAGAGCAGTAGAGGACAGGGGGTCTTGGAGATGTCTCATCAGCAGGGTCGTCATTAATTGAGATTGACATGAAGGCAATTAACAACAACAAAGACTTAGCATCAAAGATTTTTTTAAGTAGTTCTAGTTTCTCGGGAGTCAAGAGCTGTAGTTCCAGTGCTAAAGTTTTTCATGGGTTTGGATGAGCCATAACAGAACACACACAAATATTTTAGGGTTTATAAAAAGGCCACAACTTTATTCAGAACAGGTGTGTACTGTTGGTCTGGCATGACACCATGATCCAATGATCAGGTTACCCACTTGTTATCCAGAAACACCCTCCACAAACCCAATTGCCAGAGGGAAATCCTGGAGCGACAGTCATGGAATCCATTTCAGTGAGCAACCACTGTATGGTTCCTTAAAACCTAGTGATGAGCTGTGCCCAAAGTCCCTAATAATAATAATAATAATAATAATAATAATAATAATAATTTGTATGTCCCGCCTCTCCCAGTGGATCAAGGCAGGAGTACAGCAATAGAAATAAAACAACAAGGTTTAAAACATGGCAATAAAAACATGACAAAATTACAATAAAAATTCTTAAAACAAACATTAAAATTACAAATGCAATAAGACAATAAAATTAACATTAACATTAACAATAAAATTGACAATTACATTTACTAAAGCAAATCCAGGTGATAATGGAGGTCTTCGTTAAGCAGTTGGGCTTGAGCCCAACTGCTTACACCCAAAAGCTCCTTAAAGGGACCTCCACATAAAGGAGAGTCAACAAGACATGCCAGCCCAAACCCATCCAAACTGGATCTGTCACCATGCCATATCATTGAAATAATGACAAAATAAAAAACAATGTTTCCTCTACTCATAGTAAAAAGCATGCAAAAACTGAGTGGCTGGGTGAATGAGTGAGAAGGCAAATGAAAACAGACTGGCTGCAGATCAGTGAAGAAGTGACTATTGTACCCCAGGTGGACCTGAGTGAAGCCTAGACTTTCACTTCCATTTGGGGAAAAATCCTAGTCCTACCATGCACTAGACTGACACCTAAATGGCTGCTTCTTCCTTAAGATCACACAAGCAAATGGGCTTCTGGGAAGAATAACAGTTCACAAACGAGGGGAATGTCATCTCTCTTCTACCCCACAGCATTCCACAAACTTGCAAAACAGTCTTCCTGGTTAGTTGGAGCCACTGCTTTCAAGGAGAGTACTATTAAACTATTTTTATGTATTTGCCCCCAAAAGAGGTACCTGGGAGTATTTGGTCTCTTGCTAGTTTATAGATTTGGGTACACGTGTGCAGAGTTGTATTTCTCATACTAAGATGTAGAAAAACATTTTGGGTGAGGAGAGAAATGTAGCTTCCTACATATAGTGGAGCATTAAAAGCTGGACAAAGTGCATTCCAAACCAGATAGCTGCTAGTTTTGGCAATATCTAAAAAAATTAAAATGGCTCTTTTATGGTCCTTCCTCTGAAGGGATGAGATCTGGCCATGGTAAGTGCTTTACTTTACAAGAAAATACTTGAAAAGGAGCCCTAGTGGCACAGTGGTTAAATGCTGGTACTGCGGCCACTCACAGCCACAAGGTTGTGAGTTCAATCCGTCAGGACTCTGGGTTCCACTCAGCCTTCCACCCTTTCATAGGTTGGTAAAATGAATACCCAGCTTGTTAGGGGCAATTAGCTTACACATTGTAAACCGCTTAGGGAGTGCTAGTTCACTGATAAGCAGTACAGAAATGTACTCGCTATTGCTATTGCAATATGTCTTTTTATTTTCCAAAGTGAAATAGCAAAACTGAAGTATATAGTGATTTTTTTGGCCCTAACTGAGTTCCAGGAAATTCATTGGCTTGTAGACCCTCAAGCCATTAATCTCTTGGAAGCAAGTAAATATGGAGCTGGTAAGGAGTGTTTTTTTGCCATTACTATTGTATCATAAGTGTCATAAAAACGCCTTAATCTTAAAGCAAATCTTTCAGCCAACATGGTTTGTTTTAGAACTTGGACACCAGGATTGAAAATTTATTCAATAATGCTAAATATTGCAAATCTGGAGGTGAAATTGATTATCACTAACTCTAATAAATGGAATGGTTGAATTGGTTTGTTTGTTGTTAGTTACCTCATTGTTTAAAATGTTAGATTTAGGAACAATGACATAGAGGTTATTGCTATTGTTCTCTAGGGCAGTGCTATTCATAGTGGTGATCAATGGACCAGTGCCAGCTCATGAGCCATCAGCTGCCAGCCCCTGGAGAGTTTCCAGGAGAGAAAAGACCAATTGTAAGCAGTGCACACAAATATGGTACTAATCTCTGGCACATAAGGAAAAAATGCTGTCCTCAGGGGCATTGCTAGGAGATGGGAGGGGACTGACTCCATCAAGTGACATCCTAAGGGGGGATTGACACCACTGCTGCCCAAACACCTGCCTTTTGGCAGAAATGAACTGTGATGTTCACCTGCATCCATTTAAAACATTGAAGATATGGTGTGAGTTGGATGAGGTTCATTGGGAAATGAAAGAAGAGGCCCCAGGTTTTTTTAAAGAAAATGAAATGTTTAAATTTTAATTTTTTTAAAAAAAATTAAAAATTATTCTCTTTTTTAAAATTAAAAACATCACATCATACCAATTTCTCACTTTAACCACATGAAACAATATATATGTAAATACATTTAGGCTGTGTGTATGATATCACAATTTAAACATATAATTTTAATTTTGCTAAGTTTTCTATGTCAAAACTATTACCATTACATTCAGTGATATACAGGGATTATAATTTATGAGAAACATTAGTACAAAAAAATCACTAAGGATTCTGTATGGTGTGGTATGGGAGGAGATCAATGGTGGGGGTGATACCGTGGGTTACCACTAATCCTAATGATGCCACTGCTGGTCTCTTATATCAAATAGCATTAGAAACACTGTTCTAGAAAACATTTTGTTATTGGCTCCTTCAAAAGAGTTCATATTTGTTCATTTTAAAGTTTCCTGGAATTTCTGCCTGGAATTTTTGTTTGTTTGTTTGTTTTTGTTTTGTTTTTTGTTGTTGTTGTTTTGCCATATTGACTACAAGCCAATTGCTTCCTGGAGATGATAGGTGTCCAACATTTCTGGAAATTACCAGGTTGGGAAAGGCTGTCCTAAAGCATAGCATCTTATCTTACAACCTGTTTAGTTAAATTTTATCAACGAATCTATTCTTTTTCTGCCCTCCATCTGCTAGCATGTACACTGTTAATTAACCCTTCAAAAAGCCTAGTTGAGGGTTAATAAAGAGTAAGATTAATAAGGAATGGTGTGATTCTTTCTGCTAAATGATACTGACTTAATGGCAAGTGCAGCAGTAAGTGACTCATTGCAAAGATCATTCAGTGAAACAAGGATGGAGAATTATTAATCACAAATATTTTTAGTGCCTTCTAGCATAAGCCTATTCTCATGTTGTCTTAGAAATATTAAAATCTAAAGACATACAAAGAGGAGATGTTTTCAATGCAATAGTCAGCAGAGTTCTGGCCATTTCAAAGACAAATATTAAACATTACGTATGGCTCCATTGATATATGACACACAACTAAATAGTCAAATAAAACATTCTATAATACAGGAAATGAATGATATGTTGGTATCATATGAATGATATTAGACCTTTCATGAAAAATTGCCACTGTAACAGTAGGTCCAAGAGATATTTCAGATTTGGTTTTATAGTATTCTATTTGTGAATTTAATTTTAACTCTATCTTAGTTTACTCCTGTTTTAAGGGGTGGGAGGGTTAGGGGTGGGATGATGGAATGTTTTACTTGTATTTTTAATCTGTTGTATGCTGCCCCAATTGCTGAGCAGAGGGGTTGGTTATAAATAAAATATTATTATTATTATTATTATTATTATTATTATTATTATTATTATTATTATTATTATTATTCAGGTGCACTAGAATTAGGTTTATGACAATTTGCTGGTGCCATTTCAGCACACTTCCTCCGTATCCACCTCTAACTCTGTTCCATGTTAGCTCCCTGTGAATTTTTTTTCCACTGGTGAAATCAGTGGATTATTAGGGGGCATATACGGAGGTGGGATCATCTGTCCCCTTAAATGTTGGTGGACTGCGCATTTCAGATGTTCTAGCTAACATAACCAATGGTGACAAATGCATAGAGTTCCAACCCAAAATGTTCTGGAGGGCTTGGTAATTCCCATCTGAGAACTAAAGCTTGTGTATACTTTGGAAATGTTCACAGCATCTTGCACACTTTCAGAATTTGCATATCTTGTTGAACATGATTTTTTTCTTTTGTAAAATATATCAAAGAAGTGTATGGGTTTTCAACATTTTCATGTTGAGTATAGAAGGAACAGATCAGTTAAAACCAAAAAAAAAAAATATGGATCAAATATCTCATACATATCTAGAACTTGGATGAGACATAAAAAGAATTCCAGGGTATACATATATAGAGTTTAAATTTGACCAATTTTTCAAGGATTTTTACATGTAACTCACCAATAACAATGCAGCTTTTTAGACCAGTTATGCTCTGAGAAACAAGTAGCTAATGTAAACCCTGGATGTTATTCTTTGGGGGGGGTTGGAAAAGAGTGAGAAAGGCTTTTTGTGGAACCAAAATTATTAAGGGTTTGGATTAGATACAAGCATGTGCAACTGGACTGCCAGAAGCATCCTTCCTTGTCTGCTGCTCCCCAGAGCAACCCCACAAGCTATATCAAGATGCTACACTGATGGTCATAGGACCCTACTGAATGCTGTGAAAAAGAGGAATTTAGTTCCCTGGAATAAAGTGGAGAAAACTTCCCAACATGCTTACAAAACGTCCAGAAATCTGTTCAGCTGAGTCTTCTAAACCCATTTGCAAGGGACTGGATGAACAAAGGGGAGCAAGATGGAGGAAATCACATTCATTCGGGACAGCAGTACCCAGACAAATTTGAATTCAAATTGCGTGGCCATATAGAAAACATGAAGAGTTGCATTGTTTCCTGGCTTGCTTCTTTAATTTTTCTGGAATAGATCTGATGAGGCCTAAAGCCTGGTATACTGTATAGAGACTCACATAATATCACTATACAGCATGTATTCATTCATGTTGCCATGAGTCATCACAGAGAATGGTATTCAGTGGTATTTCTGTGGTAACCATAACCTGTCCTCCATATTTTAAAGAAAAATTGAAGAAAACAAGTGACGACAATATGGTTTTCATCCTGTTTTTCTAAGGACATTCTACTCCTATGTTGAACTGTGGGCTATGGAGACTAAACAATGTTCTTCTGTGCTTCTAACCAGTGCCTTCTAATTTTATTATATGGCCCATCTTCCCCTGTGTAACAGAATATGTTTTCTATGGCATCCTTATCTTTTCTGAAACAAAGTTAAACCTATCCCGTCTCTAGGAAGGGGGACTTGAAAATCCAGTTTAGGACAAAACTGAGATGCTGAACTTCAGGAACACCTAATAATATATTCCAAGCCAGTCTGAGGCAAGAATAACAGGATAACTGATTTATGCCAGTAATCCAAAGGCTATTCATTAAGAATTGTCATTATTCGTTCTATTGCCCATTCTCTCATGAGTTTTTTTCCCCCCTCTCTTTACATGAGCAGACAGCAAGTCTATAACAAGCTGCTCATTGTAGCCCAGAATGAATACTGCCTGGAGATCAAGGAAATTCTCAGTGTAACCTTTAAAATAATCTGGCTGATTGAGCCATTACAAAGACAATTAAATATTTACATGTTTGCATTTGTGTAAACACACTGAGCATGAACAAACATAACCTGTTGGTCTATTTGAAGCCAAGCAAGCCATGCAGAAAGATTAAGAAGCCAATTCACCCTGCCTTTCTGATTGTTCCTGCTCAATGACCCCAATTTTTCATTGTATCTATTGGGTCCAATGATTCCAGCTCCAAAGTGGGGCAAAAAGTCACTGGTGTATTATAGTTTAACACACACTGAAAATATCAGTGAGATGCATTTCATTATCATACAAGCCCTATTCAGACTTTGTTCTTTCCATGTGGTTAAGAGCTCTTTAAATGATTAAATGAAAGGAAAGGTGCTGTTTTAGATTTGTGAGACCCATGGCATGAAGGTTTGTATAGGTAAACACCAGTACCCTGAATTAGATCAGCTGGCTGTTTTGACCCATTGAGTCAGACAGGACCACTTTTTGGTGATCAGCAGGGAAAATTTGCCAGTTGTTTCAAGAAAGGGAAGGCTGTGCATCAAAAATAAATTTAAAAATATGTAGCATGGCAAAGTGGATCATTTCTGTTCCTTATCTCCCCCTCTCCTGCAACCTAAGTTCCTTCTTCAAAAGATCCCGGGGAACAGAATACCTACCCCATATGTATAGTGCAATGAAATGGCAGAAGGGTCTCGTCCAATTCACCTTCTGCCAATGGACTTGAGAAATACATCTCACAATAGGTCTGTTATTCAGTTTTCTTAGGGCAGGACAATTAAACAAGGTCTTTTCCTTCCATATAAACCAGAATTCATATATAATAATGCATTCATTCATGCCTATCAATAAAACAGTTAATTTTATCAAGAGTTTATTGTTATCAGAAGAATTCTAATCATTTTATGTTTCACCAGCCATAGAATTTGAGCCAAACAACGGTAAATCCAAGAACCACTGAGATACCCATTTATGTATCTGTTGTCTTTGTTAATTTCAGCCATCTGTAAATGCATGTCTCAAAATTGGGATATCTTCCCAGCTGTTGAGGACTTCATTCAGTAGACAAACGGCATCCTGGAAATGCTGCATGCCATCTTCCCATCAGGTTCTTAGTGCTGTACACACGTAAAATTAATGGCACTCTCATGCCCCTCCCCATTTTTTTTCCCTAGAAGCAAAACCACCACAGAGGAGAACAAAATGTTTTTCTTCCCTTCTTTCCAACAGTCTCGAAGAGTGATGGAGACTGTCAGTGAGGAGAAGAGCATTAGCCTTTGGCAACAAACTGAGCAGATGAGATTGTCAAACAAAAGCAAGACGTGAACAAAATTGAAAACTGCATTGTGTTTAATACCTGGGAATGGTACTATGTGTGTTTCTGGAAGTTTCAAGTTTTGTTTATTTTTGAAGGCCATTGTGCATCCCGTTGACCACAGAATATCTCACGAAGAAACTTTTCTTCAAGTCAAAGGCCAGTAAAGGATATGTTACAAACTGCACCATATTCCCCATTGGTCATATCCTGGCTGTGAATACTAATTTACTTCTGTAAAATAATAGGCCTGCTCTACTGCCCATTGTATTGAATACCTACAACTTCCCATTACACCATATTTGTGTGTAATGGGAATGGTCCTAAGCAAATCTTGTGTTTGGGCTTTCCACAAGGAATTCAAACGTTTTTGCTTTCACTTTTGATTATCCACAACTTGTAAATTTGTCTCAGCTGACAGGTAATATACACATTGTCTGAAAGAAACCAACTTGGAACTATCATGTATTATGAAACTGGCTTATTTCAACAAAACATATAAGCTTATTGCACCACACTCTTAAAATGGGGCTAGTTTGCTGCAACAGGAGGCAACCAGCAATTAAAATGACTTAGCCCCATTTTAAGAGTGTAGAGCAATAGTTAGGTCTGGATATTACAGTAAAATGCAGCTAATTCAAAATGAAAGTGAAAGCTTCAAATCTCTTCTTAATAGAAGAGAGTTGAGTAGCAGGTCTAGACTCAATACCATCATTCTAATCCAGGGGTAGGCAACCTTTCCCCTTTAAGAGCCGAGGGACTTCAGCTCCCAGAAGCCTCAGCCATGTTGGCCAATAGTCCCATGTTGGCCAATAGCTCCTGGGATTCTGGGAGCTGAAGTCCCTCAGCCCTTAAAGGGGAAAGGTTGCCTATCCCTGTTCTAATCTATAGTTTATTGTCTAATTACAGCCAGTGAAGAGAGATTCTATTCAATGAACTAAAGTGTTTAACTGCTTCGCTCTGCCATGTATTATTCAGTTCATCAAAATGAACATGCTATCTTTAACTTCTTGGGACTGCAAACATAACAATAAACTGAAAAATTGTTTTGCATAAATTCAGCATTTTAATTTGCTTTACTCTAATGGGATTTCTACTTAATTTCACTGTGATAAAATACTTTCCCAACTACTTTCTGCTGGGAATATGCTTATCAAAAATGTTGGTTACCTATTTATTTTTAAGTAACTTGGATGAGAGAAAGAAAGGAAGAAAGAGAAAGGAAGAGAGAGGAAGTTGTATTGGAGAACCTTAACCAGATACAGTTGTGTGTGTGTGATAGATATATAGATATATATTAGTTAAGATTTTTCAGTACAACATACTCTCTCACATGCACATACATACACACAAACATTCACTGAGACATTCATTTTATGATTTACAGCTATGGTCTTTTTAATTGTAACTTTATACCAGTTAACATTTTCTGGGATTTGTCAACTCACACAAGTAAATTGTTGACAGCATGCCAGGAGAATTCCTAGGGAGTGAATAAAATTCACATGACACAGTTATGTCACTTTCAAATTTTAAAACTAGAATTTCACTCTTTAATACATGTGTCCCACCACATTTGTGGCTTCACCTTTTGCAGATTTGATTATTTATATTTTCTCTCAAGGAATATCTAGGTCCTCCAGCATAACTCTATGGTCAACTTTAATCAAAAGTTGCACTGAGATTCCAAAAGTCAACCTAGAGATTTCTAGAGAGAACACTCCACTAGGCTTTGTAGCTCTTCCAGCACAATTCTATGGTCAATGTATGACCTAGAGATTCCTAGAGAGGTGTTTTTGTTAGTTGTGATTTTTCCACATTCACAGGTCCTGTGCCCCTAATCCCAGCAAATGTGGAGGGACACGTATAAATGTTTTTCCAAGTAGTGCATCCCAACCTTAATTCATTCATGCTTATTGGAGTCAAATATTTATGAAAGCAAGTGTATGCTTTCTGGTGTCTCAGCTATAATGGAGAGTGTATAGAACTACAGAGGAAGCTAAATGAGAATATCTCACAAATCATGTAAAACAACAAGAGAAAATGCCTAACTCCAAGTAACCAACTATATAATAATACTATCCACACATGAGCTGTGCTCCATCCATGGTCTTTGGATCATATATACAATATGGAAGAATGGGTGGACTGTAGAAGAGTGTTTTGCTAGAGAAATTTTTTTCTTTGAGAAAATTGAAGAAATGTGCTGGGGAAGGTCATCAGCATGACTAATCACTCTAGGAAATCCTACACCTTCCATATTTCTCAGTTCCAATTCTGAGGATTTTAAGATTTCTTAATAAAATACATGACAAATATTCTTAGTCATTTCTAACTTATGGTGACCCTAAAGCAGGGGTAGGCAACCTTTCCCCTTTAAGGGCCGAGGGACTTCAGCTCCCAGAATCCCAGGAGCTATTGGCCAACATGGGACTATTGGCCAACATGGCTGAGGCTTCTGGGAGCTGAAGTCCCTCGGCCCTTAAAGGGGAAAGGTTGCCTACCCCTGCCCTAAAGCAAAGCTATCATGGGATTTTCTTGGCAAGACTTGTACAGAGGAGGTTGAGAGATTGAGACTTGCCCAAGGTGACCTATGGGTGTCATGGCCAAACTGGGAATTGAACCCTCGTCTAAATTTTTAAAAAACAGTTTTCCCTGTCCAAGAAGTTTACAATCTATATTTTATTGCCAACACAGGGCATTATGTATGGTCCTGTTGCACACAATAATCATGGAACTGTTCTTGAGCAGAATTCACACATTACTGAAGACTATGGAAAGGTTATCTATTTTGATGTATAACTATAAGGCTTTGCATAGAACCGGAGCTCTCATTACAGACCAGAAAGGTTTTACATGGAACTGGAGCTCTAGTTTGCAGAGGAACAAGTTTCTACATGGAACAGAAGTTCTGGTTTTCAAGCTGGGATGGATTTGCATGTCTGAAAGCTGTTGGACTTGGGTAATTGGAAAGAGTTGCATCTGACCCCATCTACTTCATTTTGACCCTGCCCTGTGCCCTTAGGCCACTCTCATTGCTGGAATTTGGCCCTTAAGACTCTTCCCAAATTAGAATTTATCTCCAGCTCCAATGTTTCCAAGCCTGGTACAGGCAATGGAGGGTTTTTCTTGATTAAATATTACAAATGGGTACTATAAATATTACAAATGGTTATTTGTATATTGGATCCACGGTATCAGCTGGGGTTTGGTTCCAGGATCGCTTGTGGATATCAAAATCTGTGCATGCTCAAGTCCCATTATATAGAATGGCATACTAAAATGGTGTCCCTTATATAAAATGGCAAAAACAAAGTTTTCATTTTTATTTATTTTTAAATATTTTCAAGCCATGGATGGTTGAATTTGTGGATGCAATATCCATGGATATGGAGGACCAGTTGTAATGGATATTACACAGATATCACAAATCCAACAAAACGAAGAGATTCATGTGAAATTGCCACTTCACAAGAAGTTATTTTTCTGTATATCCATACTAGAGTTTGACAATCATAGTGGAAATGACACGTCCCTAATGATGATGAGTGTAAGGTAAATTAGGCCCTCAACTAGGCTTCTACTAGGCTTAGCCAAGATGTTCAAGTTTTAAACAAACTGGCAACCTTGAACAGTAGATGAGGCAAGAGGTAACAAAATTACTGTGGTTTACCAGAATGCTTTCATTTTGTAGTGCATCATTTGCTCATTGGGTATGCAAAGTCAGCAGATAAGGAACAGCCATCTTCATTTCAAGTGTGGTAGTTGAAAAAAAAATCCTTCTACAATAACAGTTCACACTGGTTTTCTAAATTCCAATTCCTTCTTGTCAATGGTGTTGTAATGAGCTGTCTCTTTGGGACCTCCAGACACCAGCTGTTGCTGTAAATATTAATCAGTATTTTGCAATATAAAGTGAAGGTGTGGTGCAATGGATCAAGGCTTTAAAATCCCCTACCCATCCATGCACTGGTGTTCTAGTCTTTTGAGGGAACCTCTGTGCTTAGTCTGCTGCAGAGTGGGAATTTTCCAGAGGCCAGAGGGCTGCAGTGCACCACTTGGTGATGTTTTTTTTGGGGGGGTTGTTTTTTGCTCCACCAAAGCTCTAGAAGGTTGCAGCCATGGCATCATGGCCACCATTGTAAAAACTGTAAATTATGTTGCATCACTTCAGGCAGCCACTCAGGCTGTTTGGGAAGGGAAGTTGTTTCAGGGTGGAGAACCTCCAGAAACATCATGCAGCAACCCCACAAAGGGTTTACAGTCAGCCGTCCATACCGTCGGTTTTTTTGTCCACAGATTCAACCATCTGCAGATTGAAAATATTCCAAAAAATATAAATTTATAGAACAAACCTTGATTTTGCCATTTTATATAAAGGAAACCATTTTACTATGCCACTGTATTTAATGGGACCTCAGCATCCACAGATTTTGGTATCCATGGATGTCCTGGAACCAAATCTGAGCAGATACCAAGGGCAACTGTATTTTTAATACTGTAAATGCACTAACAACATTTTTTTACTAAAAAGAATGTGAATGCCAAAGACCTTGTGGGGCTGAGCATCCCAAGGGCTATACTAGGACCCACCCCAAAGGATTTCATCTGGCCCACAGACTACACAATTCCCATCCTTGGTCTACAACAAGACAGCGAGAAAGCATCACCACTTCTGTATAAGTATTATTTGCTTTGGCCCTGAATTTAGTCCTATTCAGGAATGTCACAGAGGCTTCCAGGTTTAGGTGCAGTGGAAAAGGATGATGAGCAATCTAGCTTTCCCCCATCTCTGCCCCATTGGCCATCTCTCAAACTCTCCATGTACAGAGAGCTCTCAATATTAGTGGGCTTGCCATCTGTTGATTTAACCATCCACATGTGACAAACCCCACTGCTTTCAATGGGGATGCATGCACGCTGCCACATTAGCAAACATGTGCATGTCATGCCTTCCATTGAAATAAATGAGACTTGTGGTCCCATGTTTTTCTTTTTCTGTGGCGGAGTCCAGAAGAGATCCTTTGTGAATATGAAGGGTGGACTATATTTGTCCAAGGATCTCAAGTAAGCATTCATGAGTGTATCTTGTCTA
This sequence comes from Phrynosoma platyrhinos, assembly GCA_020142125.1. NCBI lineage: Eukaryota > Metazoa > Chordata > Lepidosauria > Squamata > Phrynosomatidae > Phrynosoma > Phrynosoma platyrhinos. The sequence continues at coordinate 75,218,021 of CM034708.1, read as the reverse complement.
ATTCTATAAAGCCTTTTAACCAAGACAATAGCAGCATCTCTGTGGTCAAATGTTCTCCCCAAGAAAGCCTGCCAGGCTGCTTCTCTCCAGGTATTCAGTTAATATCTATTCATTCAATAAGGCAAAACAGACATTCTATATAGTATGGTGTGATTTCAACCCTATATCAGGTGAAAACGCTACCTCTGTTTTTGTGGTCCCATTGCCAAGCTATGAAAGTAGGGCAGCTTTTCCATGTCTTTCCATCCAGATCAGGAAATGTGTATTTTTCCGTTGCCATTGCAGAACTGCAAAGCTACAGTGGAGAAGACAGCATGTTACCTAGGCAACCATGTTCTGTCTTTTTATTTTTATATATATAATCCCAGTAGTAGAAACCAAACATTCCTCCACTCACCCCCCAAATCATGGCTGTCATGATCTAACTCCCAGAATTTCATAAATTACTACTTAGAAGGAAGAATCTGTTTCATCCTGTCTCTCACTTGTGCCAGCTCCCTACATAAGTGCAGAAACAAGAATTGTGCAGTCCTCCATATGTGAGTGGACTACAGTTCCCAGAAGCCTTAGCTAGCATAGCTAATGCAAAAGAAGGCTGCAAGTTACACTTTAACAACATCTAAACATTTAGAGGGAAACATAATTCGCACATCTAACATAAGGACTATTTATAAGGGGGTGAGAGACATTAATCTATATGACTGTCCTTATTTTCAGACAAGCAACCCATTCCCAGGCTGTATGCAGCCCGAACCCATCCCAGGCAGCCTGTCTGCAAGCCGGACCTTTTTCAGGAATGGAAAAATCCTGGCTGCAGCAAAACTCTGGGATGCAGATGGGCTTCCTGGGATGGAGATAGACTGCATACAGCCTGAAAATGGGTAAGTGCAATAACACTCATTTTTAACTCTTATTCTGGCAATAATCTTTGAGAACTCCTCAAGAACAGAAGTCCAAGCAGACTGGAGGAGGGCAAACATTGTCCCCATCTTCAA
>CM034708.1:75185387-75198125 GCA_020142125.1 Phrynosoma platyrhinos | reverse complement strand
AGTAGTAGCACTGAGAGTACTAGTAATACTAGCAGCATTCATTCTTACTATCACTAAAAGTGACATTTTGCAAAATTATGCAACCAAAAGCAGATTTGCTGTCATGTCTGAAAAGCAAAATAGACATGAAGTTAATGTTGGAAATTGATTATGGTGATGAACTAGATTGATGATGTTATTGTTAAACCTGCAAAAGATGTAGAGGGGTCAATTGGATTGTAAAATGATGCACAATTTAGCCAATTGTGACGAGCAATAATCATTCACAACTGCTTTAACAAAGAATTATTTCATAAAAGGGGAATTTGAGCTTAGTCCCCACTAGAGCAGACCCATTGAACAAATTGTTGAATTGTGAATCATGACTCATATGTCCCATTGATTCAATGGTTCTATTTAGGTGGGGTGACTATTAATAGCATTCAGGCTTTTGTATCCAATTAAGCCAATTATAGATACTTACTGTGAAAACCACCATGATATAGTGATTTGAGAGTTGGACTATGGGCCTTTGCAGACTGCCAGAAATAGTGCAAATTGAGTCCACTTTAAGCGTTAGGGTTAGTGCTAGGAAATCATGGGAATTGTTGTTTTTTTCTGAGACATTGATCCCTCTCTGTCAGAGAACTCTGGTGCCACAATAAAATACAGTTCCCATGATTCCCTAACCCTAACCCTTAAAGTGGACTCAATTTGCACTATTTCTAGCAGTCTGCAAAGGCCCTATGTCTCTGGAGACCAGAGTTCAAATCCCTGCTTAGCTATGGAAACCCACTGGGTGACCTTGGGCAAGTCACACATTCTCAGCATCAGGGAAAGGCAAAGATAAACCCCTCCTGAACAAATCCTGCCAGGAAAATCCTGTGATGGGTTCACCTTAGAGCCATCATATGTCGGAAACAACTTAAAGGCACACAAAATTGATAATAACACCAAGCAGTATGGGCAACAAGGCTTTAAATCTGCATTTCAAGAACAGTTGGTAAAGAAGTGTTCCAAACATATCATCCTGGAAAGGAGGCATATCCACAGAAGAGATGTTCTTGCCCATTCCTAATCATGTTCCTGATTTGAAAAGTGTTTTCTCTGGATTCTTCTGCATCAGGCCTCTGTCCTAAATAGGTATTTCACTTCTTCCTACAGAATATTGAGAATGGAGGGAGATGGATGAAAGGTTTGAGAGAAAGGATTCTTATTTAAAACACAGCAGTTGGTACATACATTGAGATCATGTATAATTGTAAAGTACTTGTCTGCATTTATAATTTATGATAGTCCCTTCTGTGTTTGTGCAGAAGACTGTGCACAAACTGATCAAGCCTTTTTGTGCAGTATTAGATTTTAAGGAGTTTTTCATCTCACTGCTACCAATCAATTTTCCAGGCTAATGCAATAGCTGGTTTCACATTTAAATGCAAGTGGCAAAGTCATTTCTTAGATGAAACCCATCTCATTAAAACATAGGAAGGAAAGCTTGTTCTTAAGTTCAGAGGAAAGCTTCCACCCCCATAGGGCTACCTTTTTTTCTACTTTTTTAAAGGTTAAATTTCCACCTGCACCATCAGTCTAATGTTGGAAACACACAGTTGTGCTGTTCATGATTGTGATTACTATGTGATAATTTTGACATTTACCATTTCCTTCAATGGGTCCAATGTCTGAAACTCTTTTTAAATCTTCTGGAAGAAGCTACACAACCAATAGTGAGAGGCATTTGAGTTTAATAAGTTCATCAATTCTCAACAGTCACACTCTCAATATCTTTTCCTACAATGAAATAAATGCCATTTGGATGGGAGGTAGCTTTGGTCTATTTCCAAAAAATTTTTTTAAATTGACACAATGAGTGGAGATTAAGAAGGCTCCACACACATACTAATACCATATCATCCTTCATGTCAGTCTGTCACTTCAAAGTAAAGCCTCAGTAGCTGCATTGTTCTAAAGTCAAAAGATCTGGAACATACACTGAGGGTGTGTCTACACTGTAAAAATAAAGCAATACCACTTTAACAACCATGACTCAATGCTATGGAATTGTGGGATTTGTAGTTTTGTGAGATATTCAGCCTTCCCTGTCAAAGAATTCTGGTGCCCCACCAGACTACATATTCCAGAACACCATAGCACTGACATGTGGAAATTAAAGTGGTGTCAAACTGCTTTATTTCTGCAGTGTGGCAGCAGCCTGAGTCACCATTTCATACATAGATTCCAATTAACTTGGATTAATTTAAAGGGGATTGTTAAAGACAAATAAATCTGCAAAGAGTCTGGGAGAGAAAAGAATGTTTTTATAGCATCTGAGAGGGAAATGAATTTCTTAGGACTCTGGTAAGGAAATAAATTTGGATAATTTGAGAGTGAAATAACTTTGGCAAGATCTGGGAAGCAAATGAATTTGTGGAATCTGTGAGAGAAAATGGATTAGAAGAGGATCTAGAAAGGAAATTAATTTAGAGATATCTAGGATGGAAATTGGCCTAAATACTCTAAAGGCACCAGATCCAATCTGATCTTGGAAGCTAATTAGCTCTGATTAGTATTTGAATGAGAGATCACCAAAAAAGACCAGCACTGTTTTTACCACACTTTTTTTTACATGTGTAATAGAAACCAGAGCATAGTGGACAAACTAGATGAGGTACCAAATGTGTTACAAGGAAACATGTCCGGGGATGGAAATGGGTAAATAAAACTATAGGCTATATTTCAGATAAAGTAACTGGCAAAACCATCTCCACATATTCCTTGCCTAAATAAACTCCTTGAAATTCATGAGTTTGCAGTAAATTGACAGGTGACTTGAAGGCATATATGCGGGGAGGGGGAGGAAATTAGTCTGAAGAGGATCTAGAAGGGGAAAGTTTTTGATATGAATCTGAGAGGGAAACTAATTTGGAAGGTTCTGGGCCATCCAGGTGACTCTGGAAGCTCACAAACAAATCATTACCTTTTCCTGCTGTTTGTTCCTTGTGTCTGGTATTCAGAGGTATACTGAATGATAGCTGGGGAAAAAGAAAATGTGATGGAGTTTCTTAGCAGGGGGTTGGAACTTAACAGCACCCCAATTTTCAGGTGGCACAAGTTGCTCATGATTAGATTTTAAAATGAAAGTACTTCATTATTATTTCCCCCTCCTCTGGAGATTCTGTAGTGGCAAAAATTACTTTAGATCTGGAAGAAATGTTAGCCCTTTCAGCAGAACTTTCTGTACATACTGCAGAGTTAATGAGGGCTCTTTGCTTGAAGCTATCTCTTCAAAAGACAGCCACCAAAGAGAAGGAAAATCACTAGTGAATCTTTATGTACCTGGAATGAGGCAGTCTATTCGAAGCAGAGTTAGAAAGCTTTATCCAGAAAAAAAAAGCTGAAAAAGCATGCATTAGGCTTTTGGTAATCTCAGTGATGAGTCTAATCAACAACAAAGGAACTGTGTGTTTTTATGTGGTGCATGCACTCCGTGAGAGACCTTAAGTAGAAACAGTTAGAGAATATATCCTAAAAGACTATAGCATAAGGATATAAACCGTCTTATCTGAGCCAGTTTAAAATTAAAAGCGGGAGGCATTTAGCCACCAAAATCATCACCCAGGTGCAGCCTGGGTTCATCGCCACTCAGGGGGGCACTCCAGTGGACATTTTTTTCAAGCCAGAAAATTCCCAGCTTCAAAAAGAGGTGCAAGGAGCACCCCTTCGAGTGGCAATGGACTCGTGCTGCACCCAAGGGGCATTTTGGTGGCTAAATGCATCTGATAATCTCAGGATGCCATTCGCTTTTAATTTTAAACCAGCTCAGGTAAGCCAGTTTATATCCTTTTGTGATAATCTCCTTAGTCCTTATAGCATCACTGAAATCATCAACAGCATAAGTATAGCAAACAATTTGTATTTATAATTTTTATCCTAATTTAATAGTTAGTATTTTAATCGTAATTGTTTTAGCTGAATCTGATTTAATAACTTTTTAAGGGGGGAGGAGGGAATTATACTGTTTTATGTTGTATGTTATTTTATTATTGTTCACCGCCCAGATTGGCTCGCCACAGGGTGGTATACAAATAAAAATTATTATTATTATTATTAACAAAAAGAAACTTACAGCACTGTTTTTCCACACTTTTCTTTCTAATTTTTTACATGTGTAATAGAAACCAGAGCATACCAAATGTGTTACAAGGAAACATGTCAGGGGATGGAAATGGGTAAATAAAAGCAAACAGACCAGGTATTCTGGTCCCCCATATCTTCCCATGTTTGCTATTATTTAACCTTTTCCAACCCCTGACTTGTTTCCTGGTTTCTCCACCACCATTTTAGTGAGGCCACATTCCATTTACTGTTTGCAGTTACACCATCAAAGAAAGAAAGTAACCTTCATTAAATTGCAATTGGAATGTAATTCAGTTTTACCTTACTTATTGGGTAAAGTAACTGATTACAAGGTATGTGTAACTAGTAACTTCCAAGCTCTTGGAAAGGATTCCTTAAGGCTACAAATTCCAAATGCCAGTGATCTGGGACAGCAAAACCAACCAACCAACCAGACAACTAAAGCAGTCTCAACTCAGTCTTGGAAGTAGCCACCAAGATACCCTCAAACCACACAGATTATGCATACTATCCTTATTTGCTTCCCTCTTCTGACTTCCCCTTGCTCAGTATCTTGCAAGATCAGAAATCCTGCAAAAAAAGCCTTAAAACAATGGGTTGACCAGTCAGAACTAAAGGGATCAATGATAAGGGTCACCCTAAACATACTGCAGTGCTAACACAAGACCCTGTCACTGGGGTTACATCCAATATACAATGCAATAACAATGAGGTTTATTGTATATTGTCTTGCTTCTGAGAGAACTAGCTGATAACCTCATTATATTTGCAAAATGTTCCAAGATCTTTCATTCGTAGAAGCAGACAAACTTCAGCTTTATTTACCTTCCATTGTTCCTTCACACCAAATTGTATTATTTGTGATGTGCTGATAAGGAGCACTGTATTCCTGCCCAGCTTCTGTCACCTTGTTAGCCTAAAGGAGCTTTGGTTTGATACTGTGTCCATATATTGAGTCGCCAAAGGCCCATTGACGTGTAAAAGATGAATGTCCTAATGAAAGAGAGCTGGGAGCCATTAACTTCAATTGGCCATTCATCCTCCAACAAATGCTGCAGGTGAAAGCATTATTGGAATTATGAGTGACTTTGGTTTTAAATTAGCTTTTTAATTTTGGTGTGTTATAATTTGTTTTGTCTGTAGTGTTATTATTAATCCCCTGAATTAATACTACTGTTTGTGTAACAGGAGCACACAGAGAGTGTAGCTTAAATGTAATCAATGGCATTCAAATGACATGAGAATTGTTCTTGTTATATTTTATACTATTTAATTTCATCTTAGACTTTAAGAAAGACATTGACACAATTAGGGTTTTCTCAAATCTGCACTCCAGCCACATTAATTTCACAGTTTGGCTAAGTCTGGATTCAACTCACAATTTGAGGAGGTGAGCATTAATAGACATCTGAACCACAGATATTAATATCTGAAGCCTTCATTGGATTTCATGAATGCTAGATAAATATTTCAGGAATATTAAGCAAAGAAACTTTGATTCAGGAAAAAAATGTTTTGGTATTCTTGAAAGTTAATGTATTTATTTTCATTGAGTTGTTTCGAGACTTAATTATCTTAAAGTATACCCACTGAAATATCAGTGTGATTAAGGAGATAACTAAATGTGGGTTTTAAACTGTGATTAGACTGGGGGAGAGCAGCTTTGGCTATATTTATTACACATCGCCACCTCTTAAGCATAGCTATTCTTCCCCAACCCATAGCTGCTGCATCCCTTTTGATTGATGGGGAAACTCATCAATGACTTCCCAATCACACAAGTCTTCAAATGAGAAATGTCACTCATGGCAGCTGTAGGATTGGCAGTCACATGTTATCAATACCCCCTCCTCTCCCCCTGCCCCTTCCCTGTTGCCTATTTATTTATTTGCTGTATGTTTCTTTTATTTTTAAAAAATTAACTCACAGTAGCAGAGCTCTGGAAATGCATGAAAAAGGGGGGGCGGATAACCAAAAGACATACTGGATAGGACACTGGGTAGCAAGATGGAGTTAAGGGAGACTCAAGAAGAGAGCATGATGGGGGCAACATCCCCAGTTATGTGATTGAAAAGACATGTGGTGATGGTGGCTGCATTTTTTAAAAAAATTGCTGCAAAATGGGGGCTCATATGGTAATGTCCTAACTTAAGTTAATTGCTTTCAATAGATGTATTCTAGGTATAACTGTGCCTGGAACAAATCAATTGAATGTATTTTATACCTTGCAAAATCAGTCTTCTCCATCATTCCATCATTCCATCATACAACCCATTACAAATTAACATTAAAATAAAATCATAGCAATAAGATAACAAGCACCCTTTAAAACAAGTAACAAATCAACAGCAGGTGAACTAGGAGCTATGAGTTCCTTAGATACCCTCAACAATGTGACATGAGCATATGAGTTTTAACAAGGATTCTTGTAGGGTTTTTTCTTGGCAGAGCAATTTATAGGTGGGGCACTGCCTAAGAAAACCACTCCTCTGTGCTTTTCTTACACCTACATAGACAATGAAATAGGTGTACCTTTAGTTGAATGGTTCCCAAACTCTGATCCTCCAGATGTTTTGGACTTCCCCTCCCAGAATTCCAGACTGCTAGCCAAGGTGGCTGGTTCTTCTGGAAGCTGAAGTCCAAAATACCTGGAGGACCAAAATTTGGGAACTACTGCTTTAGTTGGATACACAAAAGCAATCAGATGTTATATGCCCACTGCACTTTTCTGTGTGTTGCCTTTGGCCATGGGACTTGTTTCCTATGCTTTGAGTCTTGTTCTGCCATGTCCATCAATAGAAAGATCATGCCTTTCAGTTATGTAAAGTAGCGTAGTTATGTGCCTTCAAATCTCCTGTTGTCTAATGTATTTGAACCCATGAATTTTATAGGGTTTTCTCAGGCAAGGAGTACTCAGAGATGGTTTTCGGCTGCATTCCTCTGTCCACAGCCTGGTATCCTGACAGCTTCCCTTTTGAATACTAACCAGGTCTGACCATGCCTAGCTTTTGATATTAGGTGGGATCTGATGTCTTCAGAGTATTTAGATGGGCTTTTCAGTCCTGTAACTTATTTGAAACAGTAACACCAAAAAAGAGTAATGTGACACTTTACATCATTACTTAGTCACCTGAATCAACTAAAGACATTTTATTTGGCATAATATTTGCATCTTTTTACATTCTAAATTGTTCAACATAAGAATGTCATCTATTTGACCTAAGGGGGGTTGCAGATTGCCAGAAATAGTGCAAATTGAGTCCACTTTTAGGGTTAGGGTTAGTGCTAGGGAATCATGGGAATTATTTTTTTTTTCTGAGACATTGAGCCTTCTCTGTCAGAGAGCTCTGGTGCCACAATAAAATACAGTTCCCATGATTCCCTAGCCCTAGCCCTAACCCTAAATGTGGACTCAATTTGCACTATTTCTGGCAGTCTGCAACCCCCCAAAGACTGGCTTACGATTTGCATCTGATAAAGTGGGCTGCACTGCACAAAAGGTTATGCCAACTGAAACTAGTCTTTTTTGCTCCAACAAAGGTAAACTCGCCACCCCTCAAAATTATTACATTCAGTACTTCTTCATTTCCTTTGTGCATTGGCTTAATAGCCTGTTAATTAGAATGAACAGGCAGAACATCCTATATCTCTCCTCCTCCCTCTCTCCCTGACAACTCTCTTGCAAAGCTTGAATTATTTCTGGCTAAAATCAGAGCTGACCTAAGAGATGATTTTACAATAATAATAAAACATCTTTGAGAGCCTTTCAGCATTCTCATCTGACTCATCCTCAAATCACTGTTGATCTCTGGGGTTATCCCTTGATAGTTTGTCAAATTCCTGGAACAGAAATTACTTCTGCAATTCCCTGAAGCTCTTTTAGCTTCAGCTGAAGTGAAATGCTGTAAATGACAACATTTTGCCCTTGAATGAGTTTGTGATGAATACTACTTATCACATGCAGATACTCCCAACATGAAAATTGCACATCTCAGGTTAAACTTCATGGGGATGCTACAAAATAGTACCTACTTTTTATCATTATTTTTTAAGCCAATGTCAGAGCCAGCCCTTCTAGACTCAGAACAAAATCTAGAAAAAGCTGTGTGTTGAACTGCCACTGGTTCAATAGAAAATCTTAACTGAGGATGAGGCTACCCAGAAAGTGTACTGACTATAAAGTCAGGTTTAGATAATCCTTCCTTATTCATGAAACTCGGTAGGTAACTTTGGTTCTGTTGATCTCCCTCAGTCTAACCTATCTAGCAGGTTGGGAATTAAACACCATTTTGAGCTTATCAGCCTATAGGTAATGGGATGTTACATGCAACAAATAATAACAAGTAACAAATAATAACAATGTCAAGCTTCCACAAGGAAAAACCCTCCCATTCTCCAAATAATTGTTTTGGACTTTTCAAAAGAGTGCAGCATGACAAAAGTGGTCCCAAATCCAGAGGGATGCCTACATAGAGATGCCTCCATTTATTTATCTTAATGTGCACAATTTTGCACAAGCTAGCTTTCACAAAGTTGTCAAGGTCTGCCATGCTTAATAGCCTGTGCATGTGTAAATTTGTGAAGGGAAGTGTTATGAATATTTTTGTCTTCTTTACTGTGTTTAAAAATGTTTTCAACTGTATAGAATGAGTGTTTTTAATAGGAATGCTTGTTTAATAGTTCTTTAATAGTTCTTTTCACTTTTTGTTACTAAGACTAAGGCAGTTACAAATGTGTAAACTACAGTTATACACTTGTGATGGTTTTGTATTTATGATCCCTATGTAGCCCCTAGTTAGGGGATATATAGGGACTGTGAAAGTTCCCCCAATCCCCACTTACAAGAAGCAGCTGCTCAATAGATTGGGGGGGTCTGTTTAGGAAGCAGGTGGCTGGCTATCCCACTCACATCTCATATGAGGAATCTCTGGCACAAGGGGAAATTCGATGGGGAATTGCCAGAGGGGTCCTGTTTCTGGCTGTCACACTAAAGAAAAGATCACTCACAGGAGGAGATAGAAACATCAATCAGCTACTTCCTGATCAACAGAGGAAGGGACCCTCATCAGGCTCAGCAGCTGCTGCCCAGTAAGTAGGGCTTCTTTGAGGGGTCAAGACAGGAGTAACTGTCCTGGTTGGAGAATTATGAATGCATGAGCACTGTAGGTATGGTGGCATCTGTAGTGCTCATGCATTCATAATTCTCCAACCAGATTTCAACCCATTGTTTTTAGCTATACTTTGTTTTAATCTATGTTATCCCATGCCTGGGGGTAGGCTGACTATTAAAGAAAGAAAGAAAATTATAAATAAGGCCTTGAAGGCATTTGCAGCCTGCAGGCTACATGTTGTTCACCACTCCTTGCCTTACAGCCTGTATTATCTATGTGCTACTGTTGTCCCATAACATGGCCCTTTATACACTGTGGTGCTCCACTACTAGAACTTCCTCTTCTAGTTGTTTGAAAGAATTCATGGAACATCACTAAGAAGTTTCCTTCTTCCCATTTATGTTCCTTTGGACCCAATTTATTGCCTCTGATGTACCTGCAATATTTATTGCCTCTGATGTACAGTGCAAATTATTTTACTTTACTCATGTTGTTTTCTCTTCTCCTTGTAATTCTCCTCCTCCTGTTTCTTTTCCCATAAATCTCTCTTTTTTCCTTATTCTTTTTCTTCTTTTTCTCATTAAATTCTTTTTGACAGGAGGAAGTAAGAAGTTAGTAGTTGATTCTGTTATATCTATAAAGGCACAGGGAGGGAGAGAGAGATTTGCAATCAATAATCTACAGTGCATGCAAGAATTAGCAACAGAAGTGCATGAGGGTCACTCTAGGTGTCCTGCAAAGATATCTCCTATCAGCTTTCATTTTTCTTATAACAGTTTCCCAGCCCTCACCTATAAAACTGCATATTGCTTTTGAATTTTACCAAGTATAAAAACCAGATGAGGAACTTTTGTTATAAATTCCCTTATGGTTTAACTCTCCTTTCACTAACAGAAACATAAAGTCAGACAGATTTTAGTGTGGGAAGCATTTCCCAGCATGAAAGATAGTGCATGTGTGAGTTTCCTTGCCACTTTATTGCTTGTACGTGTACAAAAAGTAATATGAATTCATAGATAGTGTGACACAGCAAGGTAATATGATACCTTCCATATTGGCTGAGCTCAAAACTGTCAAAAATGGATTTCACACTACTGTGGTAAATTCTAGGTTGAAATGAACATTTGGTACACTGGTAAAACAATCATAAGGCACTCACCATAGGGGCTATATTGTCATATGAGCATTCAGCGAATACAAAGGAGAGGCTGTACCACTACCTAGGTTAGCCTTTGAATCATTCTGCCTACATTCATTCCTAGCTAATATCTGCTGGAAGGCATCAAAACTAATTTTCGCCATATACAAAGACATGAGCAAAGAGCTAATAGTCATGAGAGAAGAGAACCAACCCTAGCTTCAGAGTGAGAATGAGATGATTGCCTCAAGCAGCAGATTTGAAGTATGAAGCGGCAGAAAACTGCTACAATGATTTACTTTACTACTGAATTTTAATGTCTAGGAATGGCAAGGGGAGGTATTTATGGGATTTTCTGCCTATTATGCCAAAATAATTTGGCTAGCTCTGGGTACTATGTCCAATTAACTTGGGAGCTTATCACATTACCTTTTAACTTGGAAAAAGTCTCCCGGGATGCAGCCAGGATGCTAGATAGGGGCAGGAATTATTGCACAGTAAGTTTTCCAATTTCTAAAAAGGGCCAGCTGAGCATAGCTGCAATCCAGGCTACAGTTGCCCAGTGATTTGGCAGCAACTTAGGGCCTTTGCAGACTGCTAGAAATAGTGCAAATTGAGTCCACTTTAACTGCCCTGGCTCAGTGCTAGGGAATCATGGGAATTGTATTTTTTTCAGAGACATTGATCCTTCTCTGTCAGAGATCTCTGGTGCCACAATAAACTACAGTTCCCATGATTCCCTAGCACTGAGTCAGGGCAGTTAAAGTGGACTCAATTTGCACAATTTCTGGCAGTCTGAAAAGGCCCTTACTGTGCAATAATTCCTGCCCCCATCCAGCATCCTGGTTGCATCCTAGGAGGCTTTTTCCACTTTAAAAGGTAATGTGATAAGCTCCTTGGACAATTGGTGGGAAGTGCCATTTGCTGCCCTACTTCAATTTGCAAGTTATCTTGGGCTGATAACTCTGATAACTCTTTCTAACAAACATCACACAGATGTTCACCAGTCAACCATGGCAGTACTGAATGATAAGTGTGAATACTGCAGAGCTAGTCCACCAAAGTCCTGCAGTGCTCTCCATATTTTCATTCAGGGTGAGTACTTGCATTCTCTTTATGCAATAGATGCTGAACCAACATTCTCAGCTGCAAAATGGTTCTTATAATCCATACAAAGTGCAGCCTTTTAAGTGCCATTGATTTCAAATAGGTTGGAAAGGCATGACACACATGTTTAACCCTCCTACTGAAATCAATGGCACTTTCAAAATGCTGAGCAATGCTTAATATGGAGATCATGCCCATAGACATTAACTCATACTGCACAAAGTCTCACTTGACCCAAAGTTTAAACTGATGTCAAGCAAGTGTTTCCAGGAAGATGTCTCCACTGCTGCATCCTACTAGGTTCATCAAATAGTGCTGATGGAAAGGTTTCCTTCAGTTCCATTATTAGCTAGTCTGCTCATGACTGGCTACTGTCCCTAATAAGGCAGCTGTGCCTGGGGGTGGCACTGCTAGTTCCAGCTCATTCTCCCATGTCCTGAATCCACTGGTTTGTTAGTTGTACTTCTCCTTTGACTGCTTATGATGAGGAAGATATAATGGATATTTGTGCTCAGAGCAAGAGTGAAGATGTGTGACTCCATATGTTCCTGGATTTCAACTCCCATTTACTCTTGCCAGTATAGCTAGTAGTGAGGGATCATGGAAGCCATAGTCCAACAATATTTGAAGGGTCACACATTTCCCATTCCTGGCTGAAAGGCTAGTTCTGAAGGGCGCCAACTTCAAAAATACCTGCCTTCAATATTTTTTTTTTTTTTTTTTTTGCCAGACATATTCCTGTGGCTAGCTTTACTTATTGAGAGCCAGCATGGCACAGTGGTTTGAGTGTTGAACTATGATGCTGAAGACCAGGGTTCGATTCCCAGCTCAGCAAGTCACATTCTCAGGCTCAGGGAAAGGCAGTAGCAAACCTCCTCTGAACAAATCTTTCCAAGAAAAAAAAAAACCCTGATGGGTTTGCCTTACGGTTGCCACAAGTCAGAAATGACTTGAAGGCACACAACACAGAGAAAGAAAGAGACTTACTTATTAAACTCTCAGTTTGAATCTTGTCCATTTTTGCTAAGAAATCTATATTCTAACAGTGTATGACTTACTAGCTACTTGGTTGTCTGTTTATAAGTGGAGGACACTACACCACCAGCAAGATTAAAGCAATATTTAACTAAGATCTTTTGCTTTCCATAAATGTGATGAAGCAGGCATCTTGTACTTTGAGTCAGAAAGCAAGATGTCATTGGCCAGTCCTGACAAAGGTTCTTAAAATGAATAATAATAATAATAATAATAATAATAATAATAATAATA
>CM034708.1:75169276-75179332 GCA_020142125.1 Phrynosoma platyrhinos | reverse complement strand
GCTGTGGAACGGATTAATTTCGTAAGTAGAGGTACCACTGTATTTCATATGAATGTACCAGAGTATTTGCCATAGTTACTAGATCCTTTTCAAGCAGCAAAAGATGTTGCTGTATAACCTCTGTAACAACTTCTATTCACTCATGATACTTATATCAAAATCACTTTTTTTTTCTCTTCACTGAATAACAGCTTGATAAAGCTAGTTTACTGGTTTCTGAATGATCGGGAATGGTAAAATTATAGTTAGCAAGGGCAACTACTCATTTCTATATTGTACAATCCAATTTAACACTTGTTAATGCATAACTATGTGATATACTATCAGTACATTTCTGGAACATTGCTTCATACAGATAATTATTAAACATTTCAGTAATGTCCCATAGTACAAACAATTATGCATATGAGAGGGAAATTCACTAATAGTAAATGTTTGGCAAATAAATGTCACAGTTTTTTTTGTAATAGTTAAAATGACTAAGGGCCATTGGACCGGCACAAGGACCGCCCAAAGGATCAGCCTAGGGGTGGAGCTGGGGCAGAACCGGCTGCCCCAACCCCACCCCAATGCCGTCCTGACGCCATGCTGCCGTATGCAGTGCGCAGAGTATCAGGACTCCCTCCCAGCACAGCGTTTAAACACGCTGTGTCAAAAGGGCACTGAAGAACTGCGACGCCAGCTCTTAGGGCGGCCTTTTGCTGCCCCTAAAAGGAGCAGCATTTTGCCACTCTTTTTGGGGCAGCAAAAGGGAGGATCAGTGCCACAACATGGGGTTGCCACGGCCCAGACCTGCCACTTCCCAGGGCAGCTCTGTGCCGCCCCAAACAGCCGGTCTGCATCGGCCCTAAAACTTTTTTTTTTTTTTTTTACAAATCACAGTCAATTTCAAACCAAAATGGTCTAAGAGCTATATCTTTCGTGTTCATGATCATGGTGTGTGCATCACTTGATATCCATGGGTCAGATCATTCAAATGTTTTATGGGTCAGATCATTCAAATGCCATAATCACAAAAATATCAGGAAGGATTTCATTCCTTTGGAATTACAGTGTGTAGGGTAGTTCCGTAGGGGTGAAGTTTTATTGGGATGATTGTAATTTCTCCTTGGGATCCAAATATTTCACAGACATATTATAAAACTGTCACTAATCTAAAAAGAGTGTCCATCCGTAGTTTTCCAATCTTTACAATACTTTTGAAAGACTTTCCAAGTGCTTTTCTATTTTTTTCCCAAACACAATGATATACTCTGTATAAACCAAAACTTGCAAAGCATTCATATCCCTTATAACCTGCTCCATTAATACTGGAAAATAGTTAGAGACCCTAATCAGTCTTCCAGAAGCTGGTCAGATTGATAAAATCCAAGTAGATAAATTAATGCTGTCCTCTGCTTGTTATCTCGGCCAAGTGGAATCTGGTAATAACTTCTTTCAACTGTAATACAGAGAATGACTGCTTTCCAGAAATCCAGTCTAAACCATCTTGGATTCTGAACATTACTTACTAATCCACCACTATCTGCTTATTCAAACTTCTCTAGACAACACAAAGCCTCATTTTTCTTTAAAAAAAATCTTCCTTACTACCTCACTCTTCATCGGCCCTAATAGTTGTTCAGTTGGTTTGATGGTTGGCTGGTTATTTTTTATCCCATCTTACTTCCAAGGCAAGGCAGTTTCCAACATAATTAAAAAATTCTGAATAAGAACACAACACATTTTACATATTAAAGTACACATTTGAAACTATAATTAAATGCTAATTAACTTCATTTTAGAACACATGGCAGTTATAAATAAGCAGTAAAATATTTTGAAGTCTTTGTTGTTGTTAACTGCCTCGAGTCAATCTTGACCCATGGTGACCCTGTAGATGAGACCTCTCCAAAACTCCCTGTCCTCCACTACTCTGTTTAGGTCCTGTAAACCCATACCCATGATCTCCTTGATAGAGGAGTTGGTGAAATAGAAGACTCTGCCTGCAAAAAAAAAAAAAAAAACAACAGAAAAATGCAGGGGAATTGCCAAACCTCCATTGGACAGGGGTTCATAATTTGGGAGCAGTCACTAAGAAGATGCTGTGTCAGGTCTATACAAATTGTACCTCTAAAAGTGACAGAACAGACAGATAGTCCTCTCTACAAGTGCAACTGCATTATAGAAATAATGCAGTTTGACACCACTTTAACTGCCATGACTTCATCTTACAGAATTCTTTGATTTGTAGTTTTGTGAGACACCAGCACTCTTTGGCAGAGAAGGCTAAAGACCTTATAAAAGTATAAAAACTTCTTTAGAATTGAGCTACAGCACTTAAAGTGGTGTCAAACTTTAAGTTTGCGCCCCAGATCTCAAAACCTAGATATGCTTGTATGGAAGAATTTGGTGTTTCAGATAGCCTAGGACTAGTAGCCAGTGCACCTGTTGTCACAGGAAACCCACAGTCTAGAACTAGCATTAAGGACCAGCTGAAATTTTCAAACTTCAGTCTTCAAAAGCAAGCCTATGTATATATTACAGGATGTAACTAAGAGCTGCGTCATTAAGGGCATATCTAAAAACTACAGGAATCAGGAGAGCTGACACACAGCATATATTATCATATGTTTTCTCAATCACACGACTAGGGTTACGTGTGTCATCACACTCTCTTTTGGACTCTCCCTTAACTCTGCCCTATGCGCTACGCAGCATACCTTATTATTTTTATTTTCCTTTTTAACACAATTCCTGAGTTCTGCTAATGTGATTTAAGTTTTAAAAAGAAAAAAGCAATGGTAAAATAATAAATTAAATCAGATTGTTTGGGGGTAGCAAGGGGGAAGGGGAGAGGAGGAGACTGCCGTGACTGCCAATATTACAGCTGCCATGGCAATGATGTTTTGCACATGAGAATTAATAAGACTGCCATGCAATTGATAGCTTATTGATGGGTTTTCCTTGTCAATGAAAAGAGATGCTCTAACAACTCTTTGGAGACACAACAGCTACAGAGGATGAAGTGGTGTGCAATACATATTGCCAAAGGCACTTTTTTCCCATGTGTAATCATGGTTTAAAAGCCACATGAAGTAGTCTATATAACTCTGGAGATCAGGGTTTTATTCCCCACTCAAGCATAAAAAAACCATTGGATGACCCTGGGCAAATCACATACTCTCAGCCCTAGAAAACCCTGTGGCCTTAGGATCATCATAAACTGGAAATGACTTGAAGGCACACAACAATAATAATGTGAAAGACAGTAGGAAAACATATGTCTTGATTGTTATTTATTTATTTCAACTATGTAGAGTACAAGGGGGTATCGTAAAGTTTTAATCACCTTTTTAAAAATTGACATAAAGTTTGTTTTGATTTGTAGTTGTTAACTTTTCTCTATTTAGTCACCATCCAGATTTACACATTTCCCAACAACATTTCTTGACCCTGATATTGTAGAAATCTGCAGAGTGTGCCTTAGGAGGAAGGTATCGCAAAGTAATAATTATCACCTGGAAATTATTATGGTATATTGATGAAATTTTGTCAGTGTCATCATTGGTCCCTAAGTGCATGATTTTTAGATAATCAGCTCATTATGTCCTTTATTTTTGTGACAGGTTGTGCCAGAAGTGACTAAAGTGTAAAATCCTCGTAAGGCACAATCTGCAGACTTCTACAATAATTGTATTCAGAGGGTCAAGAAATGCTGGGGAAAATATGTAAATCTGGATAGTGACTACATAGAGAAATGTTAACAACTACAAATCAAAACAAACTTTCTGTCAAAAAAAATTGAAGGTGATGATTAAAACTTTACGATACCCACTCATATTTCTATTCCACTTTTCAGCAAAAAGGCTCTAGAGCATCTTACAAATTGTTAATTTGACAATTCCCTGCCCTCAGACTTACTAAGTAAATAAGACAGGAGACAGAAGAAAAAGGAGGATGGTGGCAGGTAGAGGGATTTAGTCCAGTAGATACGTCCTACTCTTCTCTCCATCAGAAGCCACAGCAGTGGCATTTGGACTGGAGAGATTCAATAAATCCCATTGATTCTATAAAGGGAGCTACAGTACTAAGTTTGCAATATCTCAATAGGGCAAAAGATGATCAGAGCTCTTTCATGAAAGGGTGTGTCCACAGGAGGGTGACCAAAATGGGGAAACATATGGAAACCATGCCCTATGAGGAATGACTTAGGGAGCTGGGTACATTTATCCTGCAGAAGAGGAGGTTAAGAGGTGATATGATGGCCCTGTTTAAATATTTGAAGGAACATCATGTTGAGGATGGAGCAAGCTTGTTTTCTGCTGCTCCAGAGAACAGGACTCAGAACAATGGATGCAAGCTACAGGAAAAGAGATTCCACCTAAAGATTAGGAAGAATTTCCTGACAGTAAGGGCTGTTCAGAAGTGGAATATGCTACATCAGAAAGTGGTAGAGTCTCCTTCTTGTTTAAAAAAAAGGCTGGATGGCCATCTGTCAGGGATGCTTTGATTGTATATTTCTTCATGGCAGAGGGTTGGACTTGATGGCCTTGAGGGTTCTTCCGGTCTGTGATTCTATGGTTCTATGTCCCCCATTCACAAGTCTATCATAAGCCTACCTGAGAAAAAGAAAGTCCTCTATTTACCTGTCTGTCTGTGCCATGTAATTTTGGCTTTTGAAAGTAACATATTTGAATAAGTTTCAAGTGGAACATTTCTGTACATGTTTGCAGAGAATTGATGAGTCATTAGCTTTATTAACAGTTCATATCATTGTCACAGCATGTCTTGTACAATATGCATTTGATGACCAGTCACTGTACATATACAGGAAACCCCCACTTATCTGATAGGCTAGAGGCTGGAAGACGGCCAGAAGGTGGAATTAGTTGAAAAGTGGAACCCAGGGTTTTTTTAGCTTGCAAATGCATTTTGGCCACTGAAAACATAATAGCACAGTATATATCATTTTGAATGTGTGCAAAAGCTATACACACATACACACAAGAATGAGAGAGCAATCCCAAGTGAGCCTCATAGACAAGAAGAACTAGTGAAAGAGTGTAACCCCTGTAGATTAATGGAATTTATTTGTAATTTGCAAGCAATAAAAGAGTGAAGCATTGGAAAATGAGGCAAGAAATGGTGGAGGGAAACCTGTAACTATTTTTTATTGAAAAGACTGGATTTTGAATTCATGAAGGTTTTTGTTTTTGTTTTGTTTTTTGGAAGCTTCACACATGTTTTCTAACTAAAATGCATTAATTGGGGATTATTTTTGTCATTCCTATGAAAATATTTTTCTACAGACACTTCTTTTATAGGGACTAATACTCAAACTATTTCATCCTATCCAATTTTTGTCTCTGCTTCCTCAGTGAATATTGTCTGACTGCATCCATGCAGCAAGATACACAGGGAAGGGTCTTAGCTGATAAGGATTAAGTAGATTTGCATTGCAGGAAGCAAGTCTTAAAATATGCCATTCCCCAGCCATTAAGAGCTTCTCTGAATTGTCATCAAAGGCAGATCCATACAAGTTGCCTTTCAGTAATCCAGTCTGAAAGTAATCAGGTCATAATGGCTGTGGCCAGTCCAGGTTTTCGCTGGTAGTGAGAGTTCATAGCCAATACTGATAAAAGGTAATTTTGTTTGAAAAATTGTGGGCCTAGTCTGGAAGCCAGACTAGAATGGATCTATATAATCCCTTTGGACCCAGTATACTTAGGCTATTAAACACTGAATGCCTTGTCTAGCTATAATGAATTCAAAATCAGGTGATGATTATTAAAATCAACAGGATCAAACCATGGTATATGAAAAAAGTAAGATTATAAAGACTTCTGAGCATTTCAGTTTTTGCTAGGCAATACTATTGCCTACTGATTTCTTCTCCTTCTCTTCTTAGGAAATGTGAAGGCCAGTGGCTTTGTGCTAATGATAATCCTACTCTCACCAATTCCTCATAATTTATGAATTCACATTCCAAAAGTTCATTCCCCCGTACATCGATACAGATTTGGGTGTATAGGTTCTGCAAGCATGAAATACCAATCAAAGCTGTTTGGATTTTTTTAAAGCAAAATACCCGTCTGACATTCACAGATTTTCACCCACAAATCTGTAAGACAATTTTTAAATAATAATATATGGAAATAGATTCATTTCCATTCTTTCCAATGCAGCATGATACTGTAATGTTATTTCTTCTTTCTAGGGGAAAGGAAGGACAAAACTGCAACAAAATAAACCATTTTTTCAACCTTATGAAAAGCTAGCACCAGCATAACCACCTATCATGCTTCATCACATGTAAATGCATGTGACACCAGGGAGCTTCCCTGCTCATAGCTATGGTGGCCATGTATTCTATCTCACAGAGAAGAGTCTTCTGCCCTCCAGATATTTTGGCCAGTAACCAATAGTCAGGGATTCTAGAGGCTGAAAATGTCTAGAAAACTAAAAGCTAGGAATCACATCTGTGTTTGAAGGACTGTCAATAATCCCCTTTTTGAAACCATTCTCTGAAAAAGGTAGTCCAATCCATATCTGATTTAAAGTTTTAAAACATGAAATAAAAGGAGAGTAGAGGCCCAGACATCTATCAGAACTTAATAAAAAAAAATGCCTTGCAGACTGAACCAACACACAGGTGAAAAGTCTCCTGCTCCCAATCTTCTTCATTGTAATGAGGTGTACTGAATTTTATTTTAAATTAAAACAATTATTTCTAAATGTCCATGCATGAACACACACATATGCATTAACATATGGAGAATTGATCAGTATTTCCTTTCTTGGCAATGTGCAAGAAGCATTCAAAAGCAATCCATTAGCTGAAAGTGAACTATTACTTAGGTTTCATTTACAGACGTTGAGAAAGTCTATCTTTTAGAAAGATGATTTAGTACTTGGATGTGAGACTGCCATTGAATACCTCTGTGTATTCCTTGCCTAAGCAAACCCTATGACATTCAAGTGGTCATCATAAGTTGACAGGCGACTAGAAAGCACATACATATACACAAAAGACACTTGGTTAAACACATATTTCTGCTCTTCGTCTGCTAGATTTTATGTGTTATGTGTACACTTTATGTGTTAGTCCACATTTCAGTCTGTAGAGGGAACCATTTGTTCATTGTGAAACAGTTCATTTCCCATCATAGTATAGGTTTTAATCATGGTGTTTGACTTCTACTCAGCTCAAAGGTCAAGGCCAAGATGAGTATCACAGGGGGGGAAAGTTTTCTCTCTCAGGATCTGTTTTTGAAAGGGGGAAAAACCCTCATCAATGAATAGGGGATGTTTTCTCTTAGAGAGAAGAAATATGTTAATCCTCTCCCCTTTATCTTTCCTCTTCTCCACAGTGGTTTGCAAAAGCTTTGAATGTTTTCAACAAGAAGTAGAAAAGATTTGGCTGAAGAAAACAGGAATTTCCCCCCTCCTCTTCAAACCCGGGATATAATATGGCAGGTCTTACCATCATAGGTTATTCTGCCCATTCACCTCCTCCCCTGCATTGTTGCATCTGTCTATGGATCACTGCAGCAGGTCTTGAGGGAGCTATTGTTCATTGTAAGGAAATATAATAGAATACTATTATAAGTTCAAATTTCTACAGTGGAAATCTCTGGGATATTTTATTATTATTATTATTATTATTATTATTATTATTTACAAAAGTGGACAAGTCCTGTGAAAAGCCACATTTGTATGAGAAAGTGTTTCAAACAGAAAGACTTTGAGGTGGGAGGGAAATATCTTGACCTACCAGAAACAAAACAAGACCTGCCGCAGAGGCCTCTGCTTTCAAAGTCCTGATGAATGTGAGGTCCTGTTACATGCTATAATCATGTTTTTGTTCCAAGTAAAAACCTCTCTACATTCTTAATTTGTCCTAAGGATATGGGAAATCAGCACGGGAGAAAAGCAAGGAAAACAAAATCCACCTGAGAGGATGAAATAAACAAGTGGCCCACCCTGACAAAGAGAAGCTACCTGGACAGAAATCACCTTCCAAGATTTTCTTACCTTTACTTCCAGTATTGACAATCTAGTATGCATGATTTGTGTCTTTAATGAGTAAAATCTAGAGTTTATGTCATCTCTCTAATCACTAGTGTTGTACCGTTAATGGTTGTGTAGAAGAGGGAATCTCATCAGGTGTTGCTTGTTTCCTGGTTGTGTGACAAGCAACATTTGCTGAAATTCCCTTTTCTATACAATCATTCAGTACAGAAGTCATCTCCACTTTTCAGTTTAACAACCCAACTCATTTTTTTCCAAAAATGTGAGAGGTCTGGTAGTTTATTTTTCTATGGCTATCTGATTATTTTATCTACCGTAGTAAGGATTTTTTTTTCCTTATGCATAGGAAAGCATCTATGTTTAATTAATTAAGATGAGACACCCCATTACTTGCAATTCAGAGAACATGGAACCAAATTCAGTAGGCACCCTTGAAGAAACCTGGCCTTGCTCTGTCCTTCGGTGCATCTACACTATAGAAATAATGCAGTTTGGCACCACTTTAACTGCCATGGCTCCATCCTACAGAATCCTGTGATTTGTGATTTTCTGAGACACCAGCTCTCTTTGCCAGAAAAGGCTAAATACCTTGTAAAACTACAAATTCTAGGATTCCATAGGATGGCGCTTCAGCACTTAAAGTGGTGTCATACAGCATTATTTTTATAGACAGAGATGGGTAAGTCAATTTAGTTCTTGTCTATGCCACTTTTGGATATGTTCATCCATAAAATAATGATGTCCTCTTTTCCCAAAAATCTCCAAAGTAAAAAAAGTAACTTTTGACTACTTTCTGTTCGAGTTAAGCACAGTTTAACATTGATGTGTGTGAAAATCTACCTGCTTTTGCGGGTTTCCCCTGCCTTTTAAATCCCATTTCTCTACGGATTTTCCCCATGTGATAAAGTCCTTAGAGAAATCTGAGAGGTGATGTGATAGTTCTCTTCAAATATCTAAAGCAATGTCATATAGAAAATTGAGACTAGAACATGAACCAATTGATTAAAATTACAAGAAAATAGATTCTGCCTGAACTCTAGGAAGAACTTCTTTACTTTAAGAGCTGTTCAAGAGTGGAATGGATGACCTCAGAGGTTGATGGACTATCCATCTTTAAGGGTTTTTAAACAGAGGTTGGGTGGTCATCTTTCAAGAGATCTTTACTTGTGCATTCCTGCATGGCAGGGGATTCAACTAGATGGCTCTTGGGATCCATTCAAATTCAAAGAGTATGATTATACAATTCCGTGATTTTGGTACAGTTTTTTAGCTAAGCAACATGTCACAGAATTCTCAGAAATATAAAAAACAGAGCATAATTGAATTCTGATTAATGCAATAGGGACTAGACAAATGTTCAAAAGGTATGTGTCAGGTCAGTTTGCTTAGAAATACAAACTGAATGAAATCCTTGGACATTCCTACTTATTATGAATAAATAAATGCTTAAAATCCCAGGAAAGAACAAATTAGCCAAATCCTTACCCATAGGCACTGAATATGTCACTCTAAATAGTTGGCAGTGTTTACAGTGAAGGATGGAGAAGATTTTGGCCTATGAACTATGGAGTGAGGAAATTACCTTATGCTGAGAGCTCAAGTCAGTACAATTTACTGCTCTACTAGGTAAGTGGTCCTCTCCAGAGGAGAAAAAGAGTGATTTAGAGACACTCAGAGATTTATTGGGTGTAAAAAATGTGAAGAACAGCATCAAAGAGGAATGGTTCCTTGAGTAACTGGAATCTTTTGGTAGGAAGATACAGTAGTGGCTCAGCTCTGCTGAAGCACATATTTTTAACTGCTTTCAATGGAATTTAATTTGCAATAGTTAAAATCAAGACAACAGCAAGAATAGAACACACATAAAAATTCAACACAGCACAAAGGATTGTAATGTGTTTGTGGGAATGCTTCCCTATAATAGCAAAGGAGTTTACAATCTCTTAAGTGATTGAATATGTAAACTAT
Source organism: Phrynosoma platyrhinos (assembly GCA_020142125.1). Taxonomy (NCBI): domain Eukaryota; kingdom Metazoa; phylum Chordata; class Lepidosauria; order Squamata; family Phrynosomatidae; genus Phrynosoma; species Phrynosoma platyrhinos. The sequence goes on along the minus strand of CM034708.1, from coordinate 75,169,351 downwards.
ATAGCATTTATAAGGAGTGGGTGTGCATGTACTAGATCAGGGGTAGGCAACCTTTCCCCTTTAAGGGCCAAGGGA
>CM034708.1:75150513-75161980 GCA_020142125.1 Phrynosoma platyrhinos | reverse complement strand
GATCCCTTTCACACGTAGTCTCATTAAGCCAGGTGTCCCCCATCTTATCTCTGTGCATTTTTTATTTTTATTTTTATTTTTTTGCCTTAAGTGAATTACCTTACACTTTTCTGTGTTGAAATTTATTTTGTTAGCTTTGGCCCAGCTTTCTAATCTATTACAGTCATTTTGAATTTTCATCCTGTCCTCTGGGGTATCAACTATTCCTCCTAATTTGGTGTCATCTGCAAATTTGAGAAGCAAGCCTCCTATTCTTTTACCAAGTCATTGATAAATATATTGAATAGCAATGGGCCCAGGACAGAACCCTGTGGCACCCCACTGGTCACTTCTCTCCAGGATGAAGAGGAGCCATTGCTGAGCACCCTTTGGATTCGGTCAGTCAACCAGTTACTAATCCACCTAGCCCACATTTTACTATCTTGTTTGCAAGAATATCATGGGAGACCTTGTCAAAAGCCTTACTGAAATCAAGATATGATATGTCTACCGCATTCCCTTTATCTAGCAAGCTGGTAATTTTATCAAAAAAAAAGAGATCAGATTAGTCTGGTATGACTTGTTTTTGAGAAACCCATGTTGACTTTTAGTGATTATGGCATTCCCTTCTAAATGTTCACAGACGCTCTGTTTAATGAACTGTTCTAGAATCTTTCCTGGTATTGATGTCAGACTAACTGGGTGATAGTTGTTGGGATCCTCTTTTTTCCCCTTTTTGAAGATCGGGACAATGTTTGCCCTTCTCCTGTCTGCTGGGACTTCTCCTGTTCTCCAGGAGTTCTCAAACATTATTGTCAGTGGCTCTGAGATTACATTTGCCAGTTCCTTTAATATCCTTGGATGTAGTTCATCTGGTCCAGGAGACTTAAATTCATTTAGGTTAACCAGGTATTCCTGTACTTCCTCTTTACTTATTCTGTGCTGCATTTCCCCTATTGTGTCCTCTGCTCCATTTTCCTCAGGTTGAACAGCCTTTTCCTTTTGTGAGAAAACTGAGGCAAATAAGATGTTGAGTAGTTCTGCCTTTTCTCTGTTCCCTGTTAGAATTTCTTCATCTTCTCGGCACAGTGGCCCTACCATTTCCTTCTTCTTTCTTTTGCTATGAACATACCCAAAAAGGCCTTTTTTATTGTCCTTAACCCCTCTTGCAAGCCTGAGCTCATTCTGGACTTTGGCTTTCCTGACTTTACCCCTACATGTGCTACCTATTTGTTTGAATTCCTCTTTAGTGATTTCGCCCCTTTTCCATTTCTTATACATCTCCCATTTAAAACTTAGTTCAGTTGAAAGTTATTTTGTCATCCAACCTGGTTTCTTGAGGCATCATTGTTCTCATTGAAACAGTTTGAGATTGTGCTTTCAGTATCTCCCTTTTGAGAAATTCCCATCCATCCTGAACTCCCTTCTCCTTTAGTATTCCCAGTGTTTCCCTAAGTTTGTTGAAATCAGCTCTTCTAAAGTCTAGAATGAGTGTTTGACTATGCCTAGCTTCTCCTTTTCATTGTATAAAAACTCCAGGAGAACATGATCACTCCCACCTAAGGATTCCACCACTTGCTTCAGTCATATTGAGATAGTAAAAGTGTCTTGCTTCATATGGAAGAAGGTCCTTGAACTTGGGTTTTCCTCAGTTATTCCCACACAATCCTACATGGGTCCTTTCACACTGCTCATCTTCAGTTGGCCAACTACATGGGCACAGGACAAAGTGGACAGATGATGAAGCCTTCTTGCTTTGTTTAATTTCAATCAGTCTGTTTCCCTAGTTGTGAACACTTTGTTTGAATGGCACTCACTCTTGACCATCCTGCACTCCCATAGACTTTTCCATCTCAAAAGTTTACAATGTTAACTTTTCACTATGGTGATTCGCTTGTGGAGAAACATGATTTCTGTCCAGGGACCTACTACCTGTATCTCCATACCAAAAGTAAGATAAAAATTTCAGATTGTCATCCTGTCATTACACAAATTATTTGTCTCTCTTTTCTTTTCCTGAGATTCCCCCTGCCCCCTGTAATTCCTATGTATCTCCTCCTTTAATCTGTCAATTTATTAACTGTGCTACAAGGACAGAGCAAACTTGACAGTATGCATGTCACAGGCTGAAAGAATACTCTGTAGATCCTATTTCTTAATAGCTCTTATTTATGAATCATGACAGTAGCTGAGTCAGAGTGCTGTGCAGCTCTTTGCAGTCCTTTTGAAAAGAAACCCTTGTTCTTTAGGTTACTTTAAGTGAAATCTGTCTACAGATTTATGTTCTTGGTCTGAGACATCCAACAATTATTATTATGGATGTTTATAAGTACACTGGGTTATGCAAGAACATAAATGTGAAAGGGATGTGGTATTCTCCCTCCCCCTGTCCTGAACCTTCATATCTCCTTGAATGATATATCTTTGCAAGATTTTACCATGATGGTTGAATTTCTAGTTGAAACTGAATGAAAAGTAATAGAAAATGTTGAGAAAGTAGGCAAATTGTTAGGAAGGCGTCCCAGGGGGAAATGTACAATGTGGGGAATAGCAGCAGCCATGATGACACAGCATTTGACTGTTCCTGAGTCATGCTGAGTCACGCTGTGTTATGGGAAGTGACATCATGCAGATGGTCACCTAGTGCTGGAAAGCACAGACAACTTCTGCAAAACTGCAGAGTCACTCTGGGTGAGTGACAGGTGTCCACAGGAAGTGGCAGGGCCAGAGGGCCACATGGAGCCTTGGCTATATAAGGCAGATGCCTCTGGACACACATGTGGATGGTGGTTGTGGATATGGTTGTTGAGTTGGAGGTTGGTTGGTTGTCGTTGTTGCTGTATATAGCCTTTACATAGAGGAACTAGGATTAAAGCCTCATCTGAGAGATGTCTGTCTGTACAGTCTCTTTACTCTGTCTGGAAGAGGAGAGGTACTTCTCCAGCTGACAATCTACTGCCTGCATCTGAGAAGATTGTGACCCTGGTGCTGCACGTTGACAGGGATCATCACGTGCTGCGTAACCACGCTAACAAATTAATCTGACAGAAGACCACTGGAATCAGTTCTAATCAGATTTACTCTGACATGTATTCTCCTGAGTTCAGAGGAGGTTTTTACCTAGGTAAGTGTGCATAGCATTACCACTTCAATTGATTTTAATTGCTAGTATGATGTAATGGTTTGAGTGTTGGACTAGGGCCCTGGGTAACCTTAGGCAAGTCACATTCTCTCATCCTCAGAGGAAGGCAATGGCAAACCCCTTCTGAACAAATCTTGCCCATGACAGGGTTACCTTATGGTTACTATAAGTTTTGTGCTTAGAGGCACAAAACAATTACAAAACTTGATTCAATCACCATTGTTCTCAAAGCTATCATGTGATGAATGTGGCACAAAGTACACAAAAATACTCAGATCTACATATCCTTGGGTATCTGGATTTGAGACACTTCCAGACAAGTCTGTTATTGTGCAGTTAACTTGGTACATACATGAAATTTTAGGGCAGAAGGGCAGTGTTCCCAACAATCCTGTTGGGTCTAGTACATTTTAACTATTATGACTAGGAGCCCTCCATCTGAATTAGAAGCAGCCTCAGTCTGCAGCCACACGAGTTTTGTATCCATAAATATTTTTCCTGTTGTGTATGAAAAACTAAAATTAAATCAGCTGGGGAGTTGATATAGATCAGAAATGCAATTTCTTTAGAATTAGGATTACCCCCTCCGCATACCTCCTTTAAAGAAAAAAACTGAAATTTAAAAATACTAGGAAAATCTGACCATGGAAGTTTAAAACACAAATAAAGTTTGTGCTGGAAAAAAACATTCCTACATTACATTCAATAGCATTTATTGTATCCGAAATATGTAGATGCACAACTGATATTTATAGAAGCCTTACATTTCACATTGCATACAGTCCACAAGGGAAAAAAGCTGCAGCATGGTAATTATACAACTAAAGATGGAGTTGGTCCTTATGCTTCACCATTGCTTATCTTTTCTGCCCCTTGTAAAGCAAAGTGATAGGGAAGTAAAGAGAAGAAAAAGTTCTAAAAGTATAAATCTGATCAAAAATCTTTGTTCCCATTTTCATAAGGCTATAAAGCATGACTAGTCTATGTGTGTTGCAGGCAGATGTCACATCAGACCTCAGATCTGAACTCTTTCCCACTTAGTAGATCTGTTGCATCCACCTTACAGATAACTTCAATAAACTGACCAGTCTGGCCACCTGTATATATTTGATGCCTTCAGTCAGGAACACACTGAAAAGACTCTGTTCTGGAGCCATGAGCCAGAGCCAGAGCCAGTCCTGGGAATGGAGCCAGGGCAAGTTTAGATACATTTGACACCCAGACACATCAAAAGTCTTTGCAATCTGATACATTAGGAACCCTGGACAACCAAGCCAAGATCAGAACTCCAGGCAACAGCCTCCTGGGCATGGGTCCCAATCTAAGTCAGATAAGCATGCAAGGTCAAAGACAGTATGGCTTGACAGGTATATAAACAGTTTCCAAAGATCATTTGGAAGAGATACAGTTGGCCCTCCATTTTCATGGGGGATCTGTTCTGGACCACCCCTCCATGAAAACAGAGATTTGCCAGTATTCAAGCCCCATTGATTGTAATGGAAGTTGCCCCTCCATGAATATGCAAAACTGCAGACTTCAAATCCACGAGAATGGTGGGGTGATTGTATATCTTACAGGAAGACTCTTAACAAGGTTTTTCACTATAATCAATAAATCAGTTAGATGGAGGTTGAAATCCTATATATCCTTTATCTGGGTATAAGTCATATTGAAATGGTTGGGATATGCATAGTTGTGCACTGTAATGGTTTTCTTTAATGATTATTTTAATGTATTCTTTTTAATACAATCAAACACTTGCATATAAGGGAAAACACTCTTAGAAGAAATACTTAAAAGTTATTCTAAGTTCTGCATGATACATGTACATAGTCTAAAATGGGCAATATACTTTTGCTTCAGCATTTTTGTCTTTATAGACAAAACTAAGGCACATTTTAATTCAATCTGTTTTTTGAATAACTAGCTAAAACTACCGTATCTCTTTAATCATGTGAGAGCTTGACCTATGACACAGCCAGGAGTGGCAATAACTCCCTGACTCTCATTGACAGTGCCCCACATTAGCTGTGCAGGGAAGGCACCAATCAATAGGGCAATGGCAAGAATATGATGATGATGTCCAGGTGGCATTCCTTTCCAGGATAATATCCAAGCAGATGGCCAGGAAGAACCCCCATATGTTACTGCCACTCAATGAATACAGTCTGTTGAGCAGAAGGGAAGCAACCTGGGCCTACACCTAAATGGTCCAGGGTAAGGATGGATAAAGAGTCTACTACTTTTCCAAAATGTCAATGTGTTCTTTCAGTGAGAGAGGGCAATGCAATAGAAATAGAAGGTATGGGTTCAGATAATGTGCTTTCTCCAAAGGAGAGATTGATATTAAAGGATGTTATCACACAGGGAGTCGCGGGGAGAAAGTGGAAATAAACGGGCACGAGCGGAAGTCTTTAATATACGGGATTTGTCCTGTTCTGCCTCGTCTGATAACTAAATTTGAATTTAAAAGGGGGTTAATTCGAACGAAAACCTGATCTTTTCATTTTCGGGATTTTTGAGGATTTGAAAAGATCAGATTTTTGTTCGAATTAACCCCATTTTAAATTCGAATTTAGTTATCAGACGAATCCCGTAAATTAAAGTCTTCCGCTCGTCCGGTTTATTTCCACTTTCTCCCCGCAACTCCCCGTGTGATAACGTCCTTAGAAAGTTGTTCTGTCCAGTCTTTGTGTGTGTTAGTGGATTTTTTTGACCTTCAGCTCCTGGATTGATTATGGAAATGAACATAATTTGTTGTTGGATATCTATGTATTTCCAGATCTGTGATGTGTTGTATAGTAGGAGGGCAATGTATTTTCCCAACATGCATGTATATGAAAAATTCTCAGAAAGGTCACATATATTTCTTTTTCTGGATTAAAATGACTTTATTAATTTTCATAACCTTAAAATACAACAAAAACATGCACAATACAAATGACAAAACAAAAAACATTATGCATCTAGATACCATTTAAACTAAAACACAAAACTAAAGAAATATAAAACTCCATTACAACTCTAACAACATATAGACTAACATCCCCCTCCAATGTTATCTCCCCTGCCTCCACCACTTAAAAAAGACTTCATGCCACCCTCAGATTGTCTCTATATTATTTCTCATCAGATACACATCTTAACAATAGATACAAACTCACTAAATCTAAATTATGCCAAAATATTTTGCTATAACATTTCTCTATATACTAATACTTACTACGTCCCTACTATTTATAATTCAAATACTAAAATTACTGCATCCCTTCTGGCATTTTATATAATCCATAAAGGGACCCCATGTTTCCAAGAAGCCCTTCAATGAATTGGTTCTTTATCAAATTGTCTTAGGGCCTTTGCAGACTGCCAGAAATAGTGCAAATTGAGGCCACTTTAACTGCCCTGACTCAGTGCTAGGGAATCATGGGAACTGTAGTTTATTGTGGCACCAGAGCTCTCTGACAGAGAGGCTCAATGTCTCAGAAAAAAACACAATTCCCATGATTCCCTAGCACTGAGCCAGGACAGTTAAAGTGGACTGAATTTGCACTGTTTCTGGCAGTCTGCAAAGGCCCTTAATTTATCCATTTCTGCTATCTCCATTTTCTCAAACCAACCCATAGAATTCGGTAATCTCTCACTTTTCTAGTGTCTTGTATACACCACCCTACCTGCTGTAACCATATACCTAATTTAATTACAATATTTTCTTTCCTTTTCATTCCCCTATATTTTCACATATATTTCTATGTGATCAAACAGACATTAGTCAATAAGTGCATGCACACTTTAGTGTGTCCCTTTTTTTAAAAATGCATGCAAAAATATACACAGGTTGCTGCAGTTGTTCACACTGTTGTCATTACGACATGGACCCATGGACAGAAAAGGATTTTTCAGATCTGTCCATCTCTAAGACAAAGCTCATTGTTTGGACATGTTGGTTGCAAGCATTATATGAGAAAAGAGAAAGGGATCAGGACTAGAACTCCATGTATCCTACTCTAGAAAGCAAACACACAGCTACAGGAGAAAGTGGAAGATGCATTATTGAAAAAAACACCCAAAAAACTCTTTGCAACACAATCAAGAACCCCAAGGCTGAAGGTATTGTATAGGGAGGAAAGCAGAAGCTTAGCATCCATGTGGTTACAACTTCAATCACTGGCTACAATCTCCCTGGAAATAAGAACTAGGAAGAACCACATCTATTTGAAGTACAGATGCAATGGGTATTCAACAATTTCCCAGATGTGTTCATCATTTGGTATTTCTGATCAATCAGAAAAAATTGATGAGAAGAAAAAAAGTGCTTGAAATGTTCCTGCAACTTGCACAGTTTTTGATGTTGTCGTTGTTCTCAACACAACCAAACAGCATAACTTGTCAACTCTGTGCAGCCTTAAAAGCTGCATAGTTGGAATACAGTGCAACTTTCCAAGGCAAAGTTTAGCACCTATACTAATTAAAGCTGCACAGTTTTTATAAGTGTCTGAATGGTTTGACAGTCAAAAGGGCAAAATTCCTTGAATGTTAAGCCCTATAGTTGCACACTTGAACTGTGAAAATTATGACTATTTTCTCCTCTAATTTGCTTTCCTCCCCTCACCCTTGCACAACTAAGGGCTGGCCTGGAGGTAGTTGGAGCGAGGCAGCTGCACTCTGGCTGCCCCAACCCCACACTGATGCTGTCCTGACGCTGCCCGCTGCACACCCTTCCTGTGCAGTGTTCAGACACACTGTCCTGAAAAGGACATTGAAGAGCCACACACTGGCTCTTAGGGCAGCCTGTTTCTGCCCCTAAAAGGAATGGCATTTTGCTGCTCTACCTAGAAGTAAGTGAGTATAAGACTTCAACCTCAGTTGTGTTTCTGTCTTTGTCTCACCAGCATAGCTGAAGGATAAGATTGCAACATTAGCCTCCAAATATCCTCTCTTCACAAGAAAACTATGCAACACAATATAGTATCTAGGGCTTTAGTCACACAAGGATGTATTTTTGTGTATGCTCTTAAGCTTTACTATCAAAAATTCTATTTGGTTCCCACCAAGTGTTAAATTTCACCAGTGTCCATGTAAGTTGCATTTTTCTTCCTATCCTCCCACACCCAAAGCTGACCTTTCATTCTAGCTATGTTATTGTTTTTCAGAAAACATGTTTTTAAAAAAATAGAAGTTGAAGGTGGACATAGTGACCTATGTGGTGATTTTGAAATTTAACTGACATTACTGAAATGCAGGGATTTACCATTATATTTCCCTGACAGTCTTGTAGAATGATCAAAGATTGAAGGTTCTGCTTTAGCCCTTTGGAAACCTTGGGAGCTTATACTTAATCTCAGCTAGCAGCTGTTTTAGATGCACAAAATTCACCTGCTGGTGGAAGCAAATTACCAAACTGATGAAATTACAAAGTCATTAACTGTGGAAAATCTCTATTGACAGTTGTAAGTCTTCTACAAATCCATATCTATTACTTTCCAGAGAACAAGCCAGCTTACAAGGTGGTCCAGAACTGAAAAGTAATTCCCTGGCTTACTCTTTGGGGAATTTCCCTACTACTCAAAAGGACATTTGTTGTGGACAGCAAAAATACTAAAAGACTACATTAATGGTTTTCAAACATCCTGTTCTTCAGAAACTGTTTCTGCATTGATCACCAAAGGACACCTGTGGATCTGCTAAGGACTCCTGAATTTTGTGTCTCAGGAAATTGCAACATTCTCTTGGTCAGTCTTGGACTAAAGACAGGCAAAACATTCTAGTGGCTGATGAGGCTTTGATATACATTCTCTGGATTGAAAACACATGCTTCAGAATACAGCACATGTGTGTCAAAACCATCATGACAGCACTTTAAAATGTACAGTTAGGAAATGCAACAGGTTGTTGCAATGTAGAGTGCTTTCATTCAGTGCTGGTTGTTAAAATGTGTTGTTAAAAGCAGTATTAACAAAGATCTTAAAAACAAAGCTTGGAACATTTGAGTTGTTTTGTTTGTTTGTTTGATGTAGAGGTTAGGAAACTTAAATTTTAGTCAGAGAAATAGTTTCACATTTCTTAGCATTTTTAAATAAATATTATTTTTTGAATGACATGCTTCAAGCAGCTGTGGTTTCTACTAAATATGTCATGCCTAAAGGCATCATTGGGGTTTGTCTCTTGTAATATGACTGAGCCCTCCCAAATTTTGATGGCACCAGGAGCTGCCCCTAGGCCTCAGCTTTTGATCCTGAAATTTCATAGAATAGAATCATAAAGTTGGGAGAGATCTCAAGGACCATCAAGTCCAACCCCCTACTATGCAGGAATACACAAATCAAAGCACTTCTGACAGATGGCCATCCAGCCTTGGTTAAAAAACCTCCAAAGATGGAGATTCCTCCACACCCAGAGGGAGCATGTTCCACTGTTGAACTGCTCTTTCCATCATAAAGTTTTTTTCTAATGTTGAGGTGTTATCTCTTTTCCTATAGCTTGAATCCATTTCTTCCATGTCCTAGTCTCTGGAGCAGCAGAAAATAAGCTTGATCTATCCTCGATATGACATCCCTTTAAAATATTTAAACAGGGCTATCATATCACCTCTCAGAGCCTGTAACACTTTAGCAACCCTGTGAAACTAGCAATCTGGAAACCCCTCCTTTTGGTTTTTTTCTAAATTTTGAATGGGCTTTTCCCCATCTGAAAAGGTTTGAATGCCCCCATAGGGTTAATCACTACCAATAAGAGCTTTAAGTCAAATTATGCTGGGGTTTTGGCACTACTCATTACTAGAATGTAGCCTCAACAACCTGGCTGAATTTCAGTTCAGTCCTCAGGTTCAAAAAGTTTCCCCACCTCTGGGCTAAAGCAGCACTACTCAAAGGGGTGATTTATGGACTTGTGCTTGTCACAAGCCATTAACTGTCAAGTTTCCTGAAAAGAAAAGAAAAAAAACAGCTGTAGCCAATGGGAGCAAATATAGTACTGGTCTGCTACATTGGGAGAAACAGTTGCTGGTCTCCCACATCAGAACATCTAAGAAGCATTCATAGAATCATAGAGTCATAGAATCATAGAGTTGGAAGAGACCACAAGGGCCATCCAGTCCAACAAAGTTAGAGGATATCAGTTCTAACCTGCTGCACCACCTAGCATTAAAAGGGGTTCAGACCCACTTCTGGTCATGTCATCACAATACAGAAGTGAAGCACACATTTCTGGGAACTGGTCCATGCCTGTATAGTGCCATGAATAAAGGGTTTTTTATCTCATGGCACTGGGTGACCTTGGGCAAGTCACACTCTCTCACCTCAGAGGATGACAATGGCAAATCCCCTCTGAAGAAACTTTCCAAGAAATCCCAATATAGGGTTGCCTTACAATCACCCTAAATTGGAAATGACTTGAAGGCACCCAATAGCAACACATCCGTAACCTGAAAACCCTCTCCAGGATATTTGCTATAATTTGTGAAGAGCCAGTCCCCATCCCATTTGCCATTCCAACACATCTCAGCCATAGACTTACACACAGTTTGCCTATCTTCAGGTTTCTTTCTATCAATTTTTCCTCATTTGTTTTTATGGGTTTAAACTGTAAGGTTTTTCTTTGGCAGTTTTAGAGGGATCGTAAAAAAAAAACATTAATTTCAATGTGCAAACATCTATTTTAATGTGCAAATGTCTGTGCTTCTGCATACCTAGAGAGTACCCCAAGTATGTAGAAATCACTGCTTTCTTTTTGGGTGGCTGCATTTAATTTCCAAACTGATAGACGTTCAACTACCTGAGTTCACAATGAATGCGAATGAGTAAGGTAAGACAAATTAGGATAGATATGGGGTGAATTTCATTCACAACAAAAATTCTCAAGCAAGATTTTCTTTTTTCAAAAAAAAGTGAATGGAGAGAAGTTCATTGTGTGCTTCTTATACATTTTGTTCTGGGCACCTGAGTGGCGAACAATGTGCCACTTATCAGTAGAACAAAAGATGCCTTCATTGGCTGAAGTCTGGGAAAGATGACAGCTGCAAAGTCACCATCTATATGGAAATGTAGCTTGCTGGAGACCGTGTAGGAAATGGGCTATTCAGGTTGAAGTTAATATGTAATTATCTAATTCAAACTGAGGTAAGATTAACCTCCTCTGAAAACATGTGTAAGTGTAATGGAAATCCTAGATGATCATGCCTGCAAGAGATTGGGTTCAAAGATACAAAACACAGACTGATCTATGTTGGTACAGAAGCAATGTAACATCTACTTGGATCAACACTATTTCTTAATCCTTGTGAACTAGAACTCAAGGAAAACAAAAATAATCTACATTTAAATGGTATGTGGTAGGTTTTCTTCAGTA
>CM034708.1:75125560-75150413 GCA_020142125.1 Phrynosoma platyrhinos | reverse complement strand
CAGCAGCAGCAGCAACTTGCATGCAATAATACCCAGTAGTAACCCAAAATGCAACTATATCCCATTGGAGATCAGTCGCATTATTAGTAAGTGTGATAATCTCCTTGCTTTGCATTGGTGAGTTTGCATAGTGAATGAGGAATCAAAATTTATATTTATGTACATATATGTATGTATAGTATTTATATCCTGCCTCCCAGCCCACAAGGACTCCCCAAGCAATGCCCAACAAATGAAGGCATTAAAACAGTACAGAGGTTTTAAAAAGACATTGAAAACACATTAAAATACTCATTTAAATAACTAAAAGCAAATCTTGGATATAAATTTAAAATAGACATTTAAAACAGAGCAGCTTCAAACAGCACTGTCTTATTTAACTTATCTGTGCATACCAATTGAACCTCGTGAGCTGTTGGGACACACAACAGGACCTCCATTGAGGATCTTATATTCTGGGTAGTCTCATATGGAAGAAGATGGCTTTTCAGATTATAGCCTGGCCCCAATCTTTTCAGGAATCCAGGCCAGTTAAGAACTGGTATAAGTGGGTTCAGTGAAGATCATGGTAACATCAGTGCATGGATCTGAAGTGGGACTGCCACAAGATGTTGGTTAGGTGTGATCATCATTGATGCTGACAACATCATAAGTTTCTCTGGTGGTTCATCCACAACATTAAGACTGCTATAAAGGAGAAAAGCTCAATTTCCCCATGATCTCTTACTAACACTTTCTGGTAAGTTTTATGATCGCATATCAGTCTTTTTAAATGTTTTCTTTGCATATGAATGAACTGGTAGGAGGAATATGACCTTTGAATATAGAAATAAGAGCTGGAAGGAAGTTATCATCTTAGACTTATTAAAGAAATGGCAATTGAAAATGTAGAAGTACTGAACCAGAGAACAAGCACACTAAATGTAATAGCACACTAAATAATAATGTGTGTTCTCATTATTTTGAATCTGCCTCTGTTTACACATTGATTCCAGATGGGTCTTGAATCAAAACATCTCTATTTTATTGGACAGTAAAAAAATCTAGCAAAGAAGTTTTGTAGAAGAGGTGAGCCTTTAAATCATTTGTTTCATACATAGTCTTCTTAGGAAATTCACCTATCAGTGTTCTTGGCAAATAGTAATGGGAACTGGAGTACAACAATATTATTATTGATTATAAGTTGAACATGACCAGCAGTGTGATTTGACAGCAAAGAAGGCAAATGATATTTTAGACTGCATTAACAGAACCAATGTTTTCAAGTCAAGGGAAGCAACAGTCCCACTATATTCTGTGCTAGTCAAGCTTCATCTGGAGTACTGCATTCAGTCTAAGCACCCCATTTTAAGAAGGATATAGACAAGTTGGAGTGGGTTCTGAGAAGGGCAAACAAAACATATGATGAAAGGTTAAAGGTTAGGCATATTCAGCCTGGTGAAGAGAAGACTGAGGGATGGCATTATTGCACTCTTTAAATATATAAGGCAGGGGTAGGCAACCTAAGGCCTGGGGGCTGGATGCAGCCCCCTGAGGCCTTTGGACCAGCCCCAGGCTGGTCCTGCCGCCGCCGCTGCCCCCCACCATGATGATATTGATTATTGTTGTTATTACTTGTTCTTGGAGTTTTCTTGGCAAAATCTCTACAAGGGTTTTCCCATGGCTTTTCTGGGGCTGAGAGAGTGTGCATACATATTTTTTTAATTTTTAAAAAAATATATTTATTTATTTATTTCTTTATTTATTTATTTATTTATTTTTGGTGCTTCGGACCCCCAATTCTCTGAGGGACAGCAACCTGGCCCCTGGCTCAAAAAGTTTTCCTACCCCTGAAGGGCTGTCATAGAGAGGAAGATACAAGTTTGTTCTCTGCTTCCCCAGAGAGTAGGACCAATGGTCTAATGGTTAAGTTAAAGGAGGGTAGACTTCAAAATTAACATCAAAAGGAACTTTTTGACAGTTAAGTGGTTTAGCACTCCAGGAACCAATTACCTGGAGAGGTGGTGATGTATCTTTCTCTGGCCATCTTCAAAAAGACAGCTACCTGATGGGAATACTCTATCACTGAGTATTGGGGTTGGACTAAGTAGACTATGGAGCCCCTTTCAACTCTACAATGCTTGGTGAACTGCTGGTTTCTCAAGTTCAGAGATGGGAAACATAATGTTTTATCACATCTGAGATCATGTTTCTCTCTTCACTCCTTTGGACCTTATTAATGTAGCATCTCCATTAATAAGGTCCTTCCAATGGATAATCAGACTAATTAGATTATCATCATAATTAAGCAACCTGAGTAAGTTTGACTTCTGCTTTAGCTGTGTACATGGCAATGACAAATCAAAGCCAATAGAGTTCCATGGACATTTCGAAGGTTAAGCTTTCAATTAAATCATAAAAACTGTAAGAGCTCTCTAAGGAGCAATAAACTAAGTAAATCCAATTTATAGCCATGCATAGCCTTCAAAAGAACATTTCATTTGGAAGGCTTTCTCCCTTTTCCTTGTTTCCCTTGTTTTTCCCTGTTGACCAATCCATGCTAATTATACACAGAAATTGGGGGAGCTGTAACTCACATTTTGCTTCCTAATACAAGATATCATATTGTACAAAACAGAAATACAATTGCTTTTCAAAGGAAACAGGATATAAGTGAAACTGCATAATGACCAAAATTAAGAGGAGGCAGGACCTGGGATATTTTTAAATTGTCACCATACATCAGGGGAAAGCAATGGCAAGCCACCTCTGGACAAATCTTGCCAAGCAAACCCCAAGATTTGGGGTCAAAAATGACTTGAAGGCACAACAATACATCTTGATGCTAAGGCATATTTATAATTTTACATTTTCAAATGGTAACCATTATCTTTTTTCCATCAAAGATTATTTTGATGGTTAATATATATATTAAAATGGGATATATCCCATTTTAACATATATATTAACCATCAAAATGGTTATATATATATATATATATATATATATATATATATCCCATTTTAATAACCCAGACTTTCTACAATGGTATGCATGGCTTTACCCCACTTCAAAATAATTCAGTAAGGTAGATCAGACTGAGAATGGACATCCCATAGTCACTCAGGCAGTTCCATGACTCAGTGAACCTAGATCTTTCAGGTCCCACATATTTGCCACTGAACCAAGCTCTAACCATTGGACTGTATGTATATTAACTGAGACTGAAAGTTTGCCTGAAATGCATTTACTGACATCCACCCAAAAGTTCCACAATTTCACTGTAAATTAGTGTTGGAGTAAGTCAGTTTAGTCTCCTAGTACATTGCTTGAACTTGAGTGCACCATGTGAACTTTTCTGAGAATTGGCTTTCATACAGCGGGACTTATTTTCGAGATAGTTTCCAGAACCTAGAATAGCTCTTTTAAAGTCTGGCCTAAAATCTGCAATGCATTCATTGACATCAGAGCCAATAGGTACCACAGTTTTTCGAGTAATATGTATTGGAAGGGTCATGAAAAACATATGTGGGTCAGTGGGTGAATATCCTGTTCTAGAGTAACAATGACAAGACCAGAGTATTAATAACATAAACCAATCATCAGGACACTCTTAAATGATCTCTCTTATTATCCCATTTTATAGATGGAAGAATAGTGTACTAGAGCCACAGTTTGCAGGGTCAAAAACCCAGGATTCCTGGATTAGCATGAATGATGATATCATCTGCTGCCATCACCCCTCAGTCTTCCCTGTTCCCTCTGAGTTTGCTTTACCACCTCCTGATGGGGATGAAAACTACAAAAATGTGGGAGGGGGTTTAAAAGATCAACATTTTTGGACTTTCCTTTTGGATATTACTATATGGGCCTGTCAAAAGGTATCACTTTGATACTGAGGAGGAGAATTGCTTTGATATGTAACAATGAATTCTGACCAATATAGTAAAATACACAAGCAAAGCAATAACAAGGAGACTTTCTTTTTGATCTAGCCCATATCTATCTTCTGTAAGGCGACAAGCCACTTTGTATGAATTCTGTATATTTGGAATTAAATATCAGTGAAACTCTTCAGAAATGCACAATGCTCAGGGAGAAGTACAGCATCATGGAAGCCACATTAGGAATATCAAAGCAGTGAGAATGGCTCAGCTACTTGTAAAGACATGCCATTGTTACACAAGGTGTATGTCAGTTTAAATCCCATTGGTGTATTCTGTAATTGTGTTTCTGTTCTACTAACACTATCTGACAAGTTAAATTAAGACATATTTTACTACCTAGCCAGAAACATTGAAAGAAGGGAAGTTATCTTCATTATTTTAAGCCCTCGCTGACTGCAGTCCAGTTGTCACTGTGCACTGTTATTCATGGTATTAATGGTAACCACATGACAATTTAATGTTTCTGTCACTGATATCCATATAAAGATCTACCTTGTCCCTGGACAGCTATGCAATATAATTTTATTCTTTGTATTTTACATCTATGTATCTTGCATTTCTTTCTATTTAAACCTACAAAAAGAATATAAAACCCAAGTTACAACAAAGGAAAATTATTCCTCAATAGGGACTGGCAATAGTTTATTCCAATCTATGTCACTGTCACATGTGTTCACCACATGTGTATCATTTCTGCATTATTTGCCTGGTGATAGTGGGGGGTTTAAAATGTCATGAAAATATTCATTTCTCTAGCAAATGTGCATATTAGTAGGATTTTGATTTTCTTCCTTTTCATTTTGAGCTGAGAACTGCATTGAAGCATTTGTAAGTATGAAAATCAGTGGATAATTAAGTTGAAATTCACACAATAATTGATTGTAATTAGTGGGATAGCTCCACTACAGCGCTACCTTTCTGTGGGATTGCATGGTTCTTTGAGGCTATGATGATGGTAGCAGTGCTGCTGGGAGGGTGTCCCATGTTAGTCAGGTTTTGCTGGAAGCCAGACTAAATGTGCCAAACAGCTACTGGGCGGCAGCAGAAGGTGATACTGGCAAATAATCTCTCAGACTCAACAGAAGTGGCACCATAGCAAACACTTTTTGGTACTGCACAGATGAAGGCAAAGATAAACTCCTGAAGCCTGCTACCTTGAAAGCCCTATAAGACAGTTCAAAATGAAACAACAAATAGTGCCAGAAGAGAGAGTGCCTTTCAGGCTGGAAGGCACTCAGTGAGCTACAGCATAGAACAAGTACAAGTAGTGCTGTGGCTAATGGTGCAACTGAACTCAAGTCAAAAGGACGTTCAGCTGTTGATGTGCTCCGCGGTAAAAGGAAAGTCCAAAACTGCACAACATATATTATAGGAACATGGTATACGAGAGGCATAAATCAGGGGAAGTTAGACATAATAAAACAAGAAATGAAACATATAAAACATTGCAATACTTGGGATGAGCAAGCTAACATGGACAGGAATGGGACATTTTGAGTCCGATAATTACAGTGTTTTATTCAGGAAATCTGAATCTAAGAAGAAATGGGACGGCATTAAGAGTGAGGAAAGATGTAGCAAAAGCAGTTAAAGGATATAGTGCAAAATCAAAGTGAGAGTGAGAAAAAGTCATCCGTCTGAGAAAGTACCAAAGAAAGAGCACACTGAGAAAATATCTTAGAAGAGTGATTTCTGAGGTAAACATTTGGATCAAAGTAGGAAATCACTGGTTTGCTGTTAAGATCTAAGTGTTACCTTAGTAAACAACTGATTAAAAAGTAGTTAAGAGTATTTCCTGAGGTAAAAGATTTGGATTATAGTAAGGAAAAACTGGTAAAATACTTCCAAATTAAAATTCTGCCAGAACAACCAGAGATGGTTGGAAAAGAAAGGATAGCCAGCAAGGACACCACAATATATAAATCTCCTGAGAGTGTGGAGATTTGGAAAATAAAAGAAAAAATGGAATTGGCCAGACTTGAAAACGAGAGGCTTTTAAGACAAGCTGAACTTGAAAAAGAAGAAAAAGAAAAGGGAAAAGAAAGGGAACAAGCAGACTGAAAATGAGGACTTGTAATAGAGAAATATATGATATAAAAATGAAGGAACTGGAGAATAGGAATGTTCATGACAGATAAATGCATGACATGAAAATGAAGACATGGAAGTTAGTGAACGGTTTAGACTCTAGAGTTGCTCATGTTGACAAGAATAACATTAATGGTTTCCCTCTATATGATGCAAAAAAAAAATCCTAAGTATGTTACTGGAGGTAATCTTGACTTATATATAGCCAATTTTGAACAAGCTTGTGATGATATGGAGTTAAAAGACAAGGAGCTTGACTTGATTGGGATTGAATTAAAAGAACTGAAACACAGAAAAGAATTAAAAGAAAAAGACAGGGACAGTTAAGAGAACTGAAATATCAGAGAAATAAAAGAAAAAGGGCTAACAACATGAGAGGGAATTAAGGAGAAAAGAATATGAAGGAGAGTTAAGAGAAATGTAGCTTAAGAGACAGTTGAGAGAACAGCAGCATAGCAGAGATTTATTAGAAAAGGAATATGAGAGAAAGTTAACAGAAATTAAAACACAGTTTAATGATAAGAAAATCTCTGAGAACTGGCAAGCCTGGTGGGGGGAGGGATTTTAAACCCTGGCACCAGGATAAAATTAATGAAGCTGAGAGAGAAAAAATTGAGCTGAGAGAGTGTGATTCTGAGGTGAATATGAAAAATAATTGGACTAGAGAAAGTCACCCAGATATGAGTTATAGAACATGTTATGAATGTGGTAATTGAGGACATTTAAAATATAATTGTCCTAAGTTAAATAATAGAGAAATAAAGTCATGTTCAAAAACAGCATATTATATAAAATCAGTCAAGCCTACAGAGAAAAACTATTGCCACAAGGAGAGTTCTGAGCCTGCAGTTGCCATGGAAATGGCAGTTGAGAGAGTAACTGACTCTGCAAGTTCACAGATCCCAAGAGCTTGTTTATTTGTATCAACTGTACCACAAGAGATAAAGTTCACCCATAGCCAGATGCCTGAAGATCAGGTTGCTATAGAAACAAAAGGCAATGACCGAAAGTCAGAGATTCAAATGAAACAGTTACATGGACAAAGCCTGGTTGCTACAACAAGGAAGTTAGAACAATTAGAGAATATGAAGAGCTCAATTCAAGAAAAAGACCTTTTAAATAAAGAACTGAATGAAAAGCTGTTACAAACTGAACAAAAGCTGGAAGAAGTCTTAAAGGAGTACAATGTTTATAGACTGGAATGTGAAGAACAGAAGATGTGTGGTAACTTAACAGAAAAGCTGGATGTTCTTAAAGAAAAGATTAAGAAACAAGATGTTTCAATAGCACAAATGAAACTAAAAATTAAACAGAAAGATGAAGTTATTTCAGATTTAGAGTATGAGATTACTAAGATAAAACAGTCATATAAATATTTTATTAAAACAATACACAAAAATGAAAAAGATATTAATAGACTACATGGATTGCTTGATGAGCTAAATGAGCTTGAGAACATGAAGTTAAAAACTAAAGATTTATATACAGATATTGTTAGACTAAAGGTTATGCTAAAGTCTAAAAGCAAAGAAAATCCAGATTTTTTAAAAAAATGGCATAAGGCAAATGAACAGGCAAAAAGATGTGAAACAAAGTTTCACCATATGGAAGCATTTCACAATTCTATCCATCTTGAATTTTTCAATATAGTCTAAGAGCCACAGACTAAAAGAGAAAACAGAATCTCTTGAAGCAGAGATTAAACAACCAGAAAAGAAAAACTCACAAGAGCAATTAAAAACAATAAGGAGGGAAAAGAAGAAATGCCAGTCATAAATAATAAGATTAATATTTCTAATGAGCCTGATGGACACTTGACTGAGATAAGAACAGGAAGGAGAAAAGAATTTGGCCAGAAGCAAAAGAGTTTAAAAATCTTTGTTTAAATTAGCTGAGGGTTAAAGAAAAAAAGAAGCCTCAGGGTTAAAGAAAAAAAATCTGCACAGAGTCAAGAAGACACAAAAAGTGATTAGACAGCAGGTGAATACAGAAAAAGCATGTGAATCATATAATTATACTTTAAGCCAGTCTCTTGTAAAAATGAAAGAAAAATTTCATAAATCCCAGTTGAATAAAGTTTCTGAACTTCCAGATCTGAGAGCTACTTGGAAGCTATATATTAAATTGGACACTAACAAAGAATTGTTAACCTGGCAACTAAACAGTGCAACCCTAGAGGTTAAACGATTACAAAATGATTGGGAGAACCCTGAGAAGCAAGAACTAAAACGTGTTGTCATGTATATAGAAGACATGCTAATATCTCTAGACTTAGCTGTCCAGTGCACCAGTGATGACAGAAAGACAGACAGGCAGGAGTTGGACAATGAAAGACATCAACCAACCAAGAAAGGAGATCCAGAAAAAAAAGAGAAACCAGGGAACATGATAACTTATGTACAAAAACAGATAACATCTATAAGAAACGTTTTACATGGTGTTAGAGGAAAAAGAGAGACTATGCAACATAAACAAAGGACCAGACTCAACAAAACTGGAAAAATAAAGATTTTTTACTGGGAGATGAAGTATAATTGTGTGACCAATAAAAAGAAAGAATTTGGCGGTCTAAAAAACTTACCCGCTCAAAATTCCTTAGAGGGACAATGGTGTAAATAAGGTAATAGATTGGAAAACAAATGTACTGTTGTTTGTCATTAATATAATTTTCAAATCTATACTGGGAATGTGGAAAAGTGATTAGAGATAATGCTCCATCAATCTTCAATCCAGTAAGAGAGAGAGGTAAAAGATTGAGAATGTTAGATAATGAGTTTATGAGGAGCATATTTTTAAAAAATTGAAATTTAGGTTGCACTGTATTTAAAGTGTTGAGAATAAACTATTGACATGGTTTGTATCAGTAAGATAACTAAGATGCTTGTTAGATTTCTAAATTTCTAAGAGGAGTACGGTAAGATGATAATAAATAGAATAAACGTTAAAGGTATAGTCATAAAAATTACATAAGTACTATTGGTTGATAAAGGAGTCAAAAAATGCATGACTTGGTAATGGTTACTGACAAAGCAAAAGTGTCACTCAAATATATGAAAGAGAAGATAAAACTTATATATTATATTAAAGTGATAACTATAGATTTAAAAGAGATCTTTGAATATCACTTTAATGATTAAAATAAAAAATGATATATCTAAATATGATGAAGTAAGTATAAGAAATGTATAAAATGTTTTAAAATATATGGTATGTAATGTTACATAATGTTATGATTAGTTTTAATGTAAAAGGGTAAGTATAAAACTTAGTATATTTTGGTCAAAGACCGTAAATAAATTCTATTCTATTCTAAAACTTAGTAAATGGTTAGAGAATGGTTTTCATTGACACACACAACCTGAAAAGGAGCTTGTATGTGTCAATGGCCTTTTTAAGAGGGGAGGTGTATGAAGAGCAGGCAGAATTGTGCCCAGCTCACAACAGTCAATCAGAAATAAGCTGGCGACAGCCAATAGAATTTTGGGCTGAAGGTGATAAAGAATTCCATTGCTGACAGTTGGAGTCAGTCCGGGTCTGGTTGTGTAATAGTCCAGGAGACAGGGACTGTGAGAGAAAAGTTCAGTAGTGAAGGACTTAGGGCCGATGCACATGGCCCATTTGGGGTGGCCAGGGAGTGGCAGATCGAGGCCGCAGCAAGCCCATGCCACGGCCCCAATCCTTCCTTTTGCTATTTCTGAAAGAGCGGCAAAATGCCACTCCTTTTAGGAGCGGCAAAAGGCCGCCCTAAGAGCCAGTGCAGCAGCTCTTCTGTGCCTTTTCAATGCAACGTGTTTGCACACTGTGCCAGAAGGGCATCCTGACGCTGCGCACTATGTCTAAGGCCACATGGCATCAGGATGGTATTGGGGTGGGGGTGAGGCAACCGGCGTGTGACGTGTGGCTGCCCTGCCCCAACTGTATCCCCATACCGGCCCTTTTGATGGCTATAATTTGATGGCTATAATTGTAACTTGATTACAATAAAGTTGCGCAACCCGAGTTGCAAGACACATCAAAGCCCAGGTTGGATCTGATTTAATTGGAGATGGACTGGATTTGTCAGTAACTGAGATACTGTGAGATACTGTGACTATAAACTTGTTAAAACCTGGCAACTTGATTTAATTAGCTTTCGGGAGGAAGAATAATAAGGCAGGCTGTGGTAAAATAAGAGCAAGGGAAGAGAGGAGAAAATGGTGGTGAATTAACTTCAGAAGACAGTGAGTGGTGGGAAGAGGATCGGGATGGAGCAAAGGGATGTTGAGTAGAGCTGATTAGAGCTCAAAATTAATTTGATTAAGGAACAGAATTACCTGTTGAGAGACTGAAGTGGCAGGAAAGAGGGAGGACAGAACAGCAAGGCTGGATTAGAGGCTAGAATTAATTGCAGGGAGAAAGGAGAAAGGAGAGTTGGTAAGATAACGTGAAGAGGAGACAAGGAGGCTAAATTGAAGGCTAAAACTAATTGTTAAGAGAAGCAGAGTAAAGAGAAAGAACTGGTGGAAGGAGGACAGGAGGAGGGGACAACAAATGAACCTGGATCAATTGTTGAGAGAAAGGACTGGTGGAAAGAGGACAGGAAGAGGGGGCAACGAAGATGGAATAGAGGCCATACTAATTATTGGGAGCAGCAGAAAGAGGACGGGACGACGGGACGATAGTGAGAAGCTGTGACTGGTAACATATCAGAAGTGGTGGAGGGTTTCTTTGTTAAAAGAGTGAAATAGAGGGCAAAAGAGGACAGTGAAGTTCTAAGAAACAACAAGAAAGTGGAGTTGGAATAGAAAGTGGAGTTGGAATAATTACAAAAATAGACATAGCTGATATCAAATCTAATTGCCTAGATACATTTTGTGTTAAATTTATATATATAAATTGCTACATAAAGTTAAAAGAAGAATATAGTTAGATTACTGGAATAGGAGGAATTGATTGTAATGGATTCTGAATCATTAATGAAAATAATGTGTTTTTACCTGCTACTTTGAGGGACTATAGAATAATTTGTAATTTGTGGGAGTGGGTTTGACTGATCCATAACTTATAAGATACAAGATAATTGGTTTGATTAGATCAACTATTGTTAATACTGGAAATATTATTTCAAGAACTTTGGGCTGATTGTCTGATATCATAAAACAAAGGAATTTATTTTTTGAGTCTTTTAAATGGAAGTCTGTAATAATAGAACCAATTCAAGTAATCAGAAGACATAGTTAAAAATCAGGAAGAAGAAAATCAAGAACTTTGGGAAACTTTGGAAAAAATGATAAGAATAAGAATTTTAAAATAACCTTGGAATCTAGAATTAAGATGGCAACAGGAATTTAAAAACTGACTCCAATTACTGGATCAGTCCAAAGAAGAGGCTCAACTGATATAAAACCTAAAGCAACTGATCCTATGCAAACACTTCTGGAGGTATTCCAAAAATTAAGGTATGAGATACATCTGGAAATGAAGAGTGAGCTGAAACAATCCAGAAAAGAAACAAAAGAGGACTTGCATAGAGAGCTTGGAGAGTTTGGGAAGAAACTTGATAAAATCTCAAATGAAGTTGAAGGATTAAGAACAGATGTTGAGGAACTCAAAGGAACAACTTGAAAATTAAAAATTACCAGAACAGAATTAACAGAGCAACAAAAACGCAAGCATTACATAAATTTGACACAAGAGGTCCATTACAGGGAGAAATGTTTGAAGATGAGAGGGGTACCAGAAGCCCCCAACCAAGATCTATTTGAGAAGATAACAACATCTTTAGCAAACTTTACTGGGATATCGAAGCAAGAAATTGGGAGAGACACAGACAAGATCTTTCAAATAAACTCTGCGATAGTAAGAGAGAGAAAGGCTCCAAGGGATGTAGTAATCTCCTTTATAAGGACCAGAACGAAGGAATTGGTTTTACAAAAAAGTTATCTTCCTATAGATGGGAAAACAGTAAAAATGTATAAAGATGTCCCAATGAAAGTTTTGAGGAGAAGACAGAACTACAAATTTTTAACACAAGAACTGATAAAAAGAAAAATCAGTATGCTTGGGACAGAATTGAAGGTGTCTGCACCCATTCACTCATAGACCACAAGGTTGCGAGTTCAATACTAGCCAGGGCTCAGGTTAGACTCAGGCCTGCATCCTTCCGAGGTCGCTAAAATGAGTACCCAACTGTTGGGGGGGCAATGAGCTTACAGTTGTAAACCGCTTAGACATCCCATAGCGTGATATGAAGCGGTATATAAATGAAGCTGCTTTTTGCTTTGCTTTAATAATTGCTTTGGGTGGCACGGATATTTGTGGTATGGGAAATCAACAGTACATAAAGAATTTAGCCACCATGCTGTATGAAGGTCACTTTTGAATGTATAGAGCGGAATCAAAAAAGGACTATACAGGAAAATTCCATTATGGGTATCGCCTTTTTTTTTTTTTTTTTTTTTTTTTTTTTTTTTTTTTTTTTTGGTAAATGGACAGCACTAGATACATGGTTGAGGTACAGTGACATATTGAAAAAATCAGAAGGAGATAAATATGAATTTAAAACAATAAAAGAATTAGAGCAATTAGATCCCCAAATACATTGGCTGTTATACATTCAGTTAAGAGAAAGGTTTAAGATGGACTCGAAATTAGAAGAATTTGAGGACGAATTTTTAGAAATCAATAAGATACTGAAGAAACCAGAAAAAAAGAGAACAAGAAGAATAAAACAGGAAGGAGAGATAATTACGGACAACATCATTAAATGGGCAACCGATATAGGGAAATCAATTGATCTGGAGAGTTGGGAATACATCAGAAAGAAGACAGAGAAATTCACTAAGTCTCAAGATTTGAAAGAAATCTACTGGAAGATGGAACAAAAATGGCACTTAACCCCTGTAAAGATTGCAAGAATTTATAATACTAAATTGAACAGCTGTTGGAAATGTAAACAAAATGTTAGAATATGGTTTCATGTTTGGTGGAGATGCTCCAAAATTAAAAGCTATTGGAAAAAAATACACGACTCAATACAAGAAATTTTGAAGATAAGGTATGAATTAAGACCCGAAATTTACTTAAGTATATTAAATAAGTTAGACCCAACAATAGAAAGAAAGTACTGGAGGATTCTCCTATATATGATTACAGCAGCAAGGCTACTTGTAGCCCAAAAGTGGAAAAATCAAGATTTACCGACTCTGGACAATTGTCTGATGAAGTTAATAGAGATGAAAGACATGGACAAATTAACTGCTTTATTAAATCAAAAAGATTTAGAAAAGGTAGACACAGAATGGTCACCAATCAATGAGTATATGAAGACAAGATGGTGTTGAGATAGCAATTTTTTTAACTTTTTATTTAAAAATAAGAGTATAATTTAAAGTGTTTTGACCGAATTAGGTAACTGTATTTAATTGCATTGAATTGCGCTATACAGAATAGCCTAAAAGAAAGTGGAATTGATTATTGTCTGACAGCAAGAGAGACAAATAACTTTGAGAAACTTAGAAAGACTTGGAATTGCGAATACAAATAATAAGTATCTGTTCTTGACGACCTTTAGGAAGTATCAGTTATAGACAAAATGAGATGACAATTAAGAATTTTTCTTGTTTATTTTATTGTAAGATGTTTATTTGTATGTAAATAAAATTATTTTTAAAAAATAAGGTAGAAAGGATAACAGTAAATAAGGATGGTGTGAGGGTCCTAAATGAGAGTCACTGGTGTTCTCTATGTAAAGAGTGTGTAACAAAGTATAACAAGGACAAGTGAACATAAAATCTTAACAAATGAAACATTATTGAAATACATTTTTATTGTTGTTTAATTATAAGCTTGTCTAAATCTGGATTGAATTTCCACTCTACTAAGAAATAAAGAGACCAAGTTTGGGAAATAAACCTATAGGTATACATAAAATTAAAAGTGGTCTGGTACATCACATACTGAGGCAGCAGTAGGATAATAAAACCCATTGGGCTGCCACATCAAGAAAAGTAAGTGGTGCTCATAGTGTCATGCAAATGTGTTGGATTACAGTTTCCAGTTGGTCATGCCATCTGGAAGATGATGAAAAATGTATTTCAACATATCTGAAAAGTGCCATGTTTAAAAGGGACGTGTAGTACAAGGGGGTGTTGTAAAGTAATAATTATCACCTGGAAGTTATTATGGTATATTAATGAAATTTTATCAGTGTCATCACTGGTCCCTGATGTTGATAAAATCAGCTCTTTGTATCCTTTATTTTTGTTATAGGTTGTGCCAGAAGTGACTAAAGTGGAAGATGGAGAAGATTGAGGCTCATAGCCTGATAAAGTTCCTGCATTTGAAGGGTAATAGCACCCAGCAAATGCATAATGAGATGATGGTAGTTTATGGAAATAATTGCCCATCTTATGATACTATTGTGAGGTGGAAAGGAAATTTCCAAACTGGTCACATGTCCCTAATAGATGAGCCAATACTTGGAAGACCATCACTGATGGACGATGCAGCAATGAAGAAAGTGAAGTGTTTAATCCTGGAAGACAAACGAGCAACCATCCACGAATGAAACTGGTCTTGATTATGGTAGTGTGTGGAAAATTATTCATGGCGTTCTACTGGGTTCTACGTTTGCTAATCTCTTTCCAGAAACACAGTGACCTTTCAAGACAGATGTTGATGCTGTTGGAATAGGGTGAAGAGGATTTTGTTGATCATCTGGTAACCATGGATGAATCTCAGATCTATCAGTATGCTCCAGAGACCAAAACCATGAGCATGGAGTGGAAGCATGCTAATTCCCTTCCCCCCAAAAAGGCAAAGGTGCAAAAGTCAGCAGGGCAGGTCATGCTCTGTTTTTTGGGACCCCTCAGTTTTTGGGGACTGTTGTGGAATCATTCTCACAGATTACTTTGCAAAAGGACAAACCATCACTGGCACATACTACAGCAATCTTCTGGACAAGGTACGAGATGCTCTGAAAAAGAAACACCACCGTATGCTCTCCAGAGGTATTCATCTCCTAGGTGACAAGGCACCAGTTCACTCATCTCAAGTTGCAGTTAACAAAGCATGGACATGTTTCTTTGAGATCTTGCAGCATCTGCATTATTCTCCCAACCTTGTACCAAGTGACTTTTTCTTGTTCCCAGAAATGAAAAATCCAATGTGGGGCCACTGATTTGACAACACAAATGACATCATTCATGAAGTGGAAAAGTGGTTTAAGATGCAATCTGCAGACTTCTACAATAATGGTATTCAGAGGGTCAAGAAATGCTGGGGAAAATTTGTAAATCTGGATGGTGACTATGTAGAGACAAGTTAACAACTACAAATCAAAACAAACTTTTTGTCGATTTTTTAAAAATGTGATAATTAAAACTATATGATGCCCCCTGGTATGTCTGTTCTCCTAAGTAATTGAAAACAAAAGACCAGTGCTGTTGAGGCCATGAAAGATTTCCTGGGGGAAAGTGTTGTTGTTGATTTTGCTGTGTACCTTCGAGTTGTTTTAGACTTTTGGTGAGCCTAAGATGAACCTATCATTGGGTTTTCTAGTGCTTAAAGGTATTACGCATCCAAAGTCACCCAGTGAGTTTCATTGGCTGAGCAGAGAATCAAACACCAATCTCCAATCTCCTAGTCTTAACACTCAAACCACTACACTACATTGACTCTCAGAGAAATATACCATCATACTATCCATAACATCATTATCCATAATACCATTTCTGCAGCTGACAAAGCTTTGTCTTGTGAGGCCACTCAAAAACTTTATTTGTCATGGCATACAGAAAAGGCCTCAGACAGAACATACTGGTTTCTACATTAGTCCACTTGTGTATAAAGCCTCCAAGGTAGTAGGTTTGCTGGAAAGTTTTCCCAGCACATTGCCCTCCTCAGTTGTAAAATAATCTCTCAGTCTGCTGCCACTCTGCAGAATTAATGCACCTTGACACTGTTTTAACTACCATGGTTCAAAGTTATGGAATTCTAGGATTTGTAGTTTGTTGTGGCACCAGAGCTCTCTCACACAGAAAGCTAAATATCTTACAAAACTACAAATCCCAAAAATCAATAACATTGAGCCATGACAGTTAAAACAGTTCAAGCTGCATTAATTCTGCAGTGTAAATGCAGCCTAAGACAAGAGTGGATGACCTGTGACTCTGGGGCCATAAATGCTCTTCTTCATAATTTCAAAAACCCTTTGAAAAGGATAAGATTGACAACTGTTATATTTCTTTGTTGTGTGAGAGGAAAGAGAAAGCGAAGGAAAGAAAGTAGAGAATGGGGTGTCTAGAAGAGAAAGAGGTTTTGATGGGAATAGGGAGAGAGAGAAGTTTGGTTCTTGCTTCACTCACTGCTAACATACGTATGGCCTTGACAGTTTAACCCCAAGGAATGTGGCCTTCTACAGGAAGAAAAGGTTGCCCACTCCTGCTTTTTAAAAATGCCAAATGTGTCACCTAGGAATGGACCGATGCAGGAGTGACATGATCTGTTTGCCAGTACATTGGTCCCATTTTGTGGGACCATGTACACTGAACTAGGATTCAAAGTACCTTGCCTGTAACCTTCAATACAACCCTCAACTGGGTTCAGAAAATATGCCTCAACACATTCAATGCACTTTTTAAAAACATCCTGATATCTAACAGTTAAACCTACTCTTATACTGCTAGGTTCTTTGGAGTGAGGACCTGGTTTTATCCCCATTCAGCTATTGTAGCCATTTTCCCATAGCACCCAGTAGGATCAGATGAAAAATTGGTCTTCCTCCTCTTTAGAGCACAATCCTGGATCTAATTTGTTTTTCAGCCTAGAATGCAATGGTAGGATGTAACAGAAATGGACAACTATAGAGCAGGCAAATGTGGCCCTCCATGTTTTTAGCCTACAAGTCTGAAAATATCTCACCATGGGCTATGCTGGCTAGAGTTAATGGGTATGGAGGGCCACAATTGCCTACCCAATGTGTTGTTTTTTTTCCTTAAAAGATAAAAACATGCATTACAAAAAACACAGATTTACATTAGATTTGCTTGAAAGGGGGGAAGTAGCAAATGTTCATCATTTTGACTTATCCTCTATTGGACATAACAAAAAAATTACAGGACTATTTAGAAATAAACCTTTTTAAAAAGCACACCAATGAATAAATACCGTAAGTGCAATCCTTAATGAAACACAGAACTTTGACACTGTGAAAAAAGGGAAAAGGTAAGGGAGCAGAAATCAAAGAGACACTCAATGGAATTTTATAGTCTAGGATCAGGGAGGCTTCATCTTTGAGAGCAAAGAGGCCAAATAATGACCTAGTAATCTACACAAAGCATTTATGTGGTTTTCTTTGTCGTTTCTAGTAGTCCAATAAAGCTTACAAGTAAAAGAAGGTCAGCGTGGAGCTCAGGTAGGACTTCCAGAGCAACTGTGAACCTCACAGCACTATTATGCACAGGGAATTTTAAATGCTTTTAAGGCTATCAAAAGGTTAAAGACCTTAAACAGTGCTACACACTCACTTTAATGACATTCTAGAAGCAGACAGTGTGTAAAGACCAGATCAGAATCACCTGTTGGCAAATTTGCTTAACACTAAATAGACAGGGATGACAATATTATTTCATTCAGGTTTTTTATAAGAATTTTCCAAAATTTGTAAAGCCCTTCATGATGGAGAGAATTTTAAAAATCTAAGAGTCTGAGAAACTAATTCCATCATGACAAGGAGCATTCTTAGCTCTTGAAAAACCTGGCTTTGGATGCATGCGTATTTAACCATGTTAGTGGATCTGAATTATTATTCTTTCAGACAGCTGCCACTACTTTAACAGAATCATAGAGTTGGAAGAGACCACAAGGGCCATCCAATCTAACTTCCTGCCATGCAGGAATATTCAATTAAAACAGGTGGACTTTTAACCCACATATTTTAACCCACAGTTGATAACTGTGCACCCACTGAAGATGAATGATTTTAGATATCTTGGGTTTCGTTCTTGCATC
The DNA here is from genome assembly GCA_020142125.1 of Phrynosoma platyrhinos. Classification (NCBI taxonomy): domain Eukaryota; kingdom Metazoa; phylum Chordata; class Lepidosauria; order Squamata; family Phrynosomatidae; genus Phrynosoma; species Phrynosoma platyrhinos. The sequence continues at coordinate 75,132,408 of CM034708.1, read as the reverse complement.
AGAGCATATAACTAACAGCAACAATAGCTGATCCAATATGAACAGATGTTTTATGTCCTTAGGTGAAAAAGTATGCAATACAAACTTAGAATGATGAATGAATTTGCAACCTTGGTGTTCAAAGGAACTATGAATCAACTTTTCAGTCTTGTGTAACATTGTTTGACAGAAACAGATCTAATAAGTTTCCTTTTCTGGAATACCCTGATCTACCAAGGTAGATCAAAACTCACTCTGGGAGCAGCTGGCTCACACTGATATTTAATTTAGTTCTTCAATTTCTTTTATAGTCAGCTGAAAAAGTTGCAATAAGACTGCCCAAACTGAAAACTTGAGATTTCAGGAGGAGTTGAATCCCTATTCTTTAATCTGTCTTTTTATTGACGAGGAGCACCTATTTCTTGTCTGGTTAAAACTTCATGGCTGATGGTATCAAAAGCCACTGAAAGCCTCACAGAACCAACAAGAACAGACTCCCTCCAGTTCCTGGCATAGGTAATCCATCAAAGCAATCAAGGGTACATCTATACTGTAAAAACTATAAGCTGCAAAAATAATCTTTGGGCAAGATTCTGGAGCATATGGTGGCCTCCCAACTCCAGGGGTTCTTGGATGAAATGGATTGTCTAGATGTGCTTCAATCATTCTTCAAGGCATGGGATGGAGGTAGCTTTGGGTTGCATCAACATTGTATAAATAATGTAGTTTGACACCACTTTAATTGCCTTGGCTCCATCCTTGACAAAGAAGACTAAAGGCCTTGTAAAACTACTAATTCCAGGATTCCATAGGATGGAGCTACAGCATCTGTATGCAATCTCATTCTTAGATAAACTATAGCACAGATTGCATATCACCAATACAGTACATTCTTGCAGTACAAACCTGTGCATGTTTGTTTGTAAGTAAATCACACTGTGTTCAATGTTCTCTAGTAAGTGCATTTAAGACTTTGATCTTTATTCTCACTCTGTATCTCTGATGAGTGTTCTAAGGATTTGGATTTGTACAGAAGACAACTGTTTCAACTGTTCAACTCATCAAAAATCAGTTCTGTTCTATCCTGTTCAGCCTAAACAACAAAGCTAATGGAGAGGAGGGAGGAGAATGGGCTGCTCCAGATTGAGTGAGAAAAGTTCCCCTACTCACATACACAAAAGCCCAGATATCAAACAGGATGGAAATGCTAACAATCAACACCTGCAGTGAACTGCTGGCCAAAAAAAGAAGCCAGAAACTTAGCTAACCAACACACCTGCTCAAGAGAACACACTTTAACTCGCTCTCTTCCTTTTGGATTTAAGTTATTTAAAGGAAAATAGTGTCTTAAACCTAGAGTGAAGAACAGCAAAAATAAAATGCTGTCTTCTATGAAGGGCAGGCTGAAAGGGTTTTTTCTCTTCTGGTAGATTTCTTTTTCCTCCTAATAAATACAGTACAACCCAGTTGTGTGTTATTCTTGGCCTAGTAGCCCATAAGAAACTGTCTTAGATGGAATTACAACACTGGTCCATTTTGTTTGGCTGATGGGACTAGCAGTAACTTTTCAAGATTTTTAACAAGGGACTTTTCCTGGAGGTACTAGGAGTGGAGCTCTGGCATACAAGAGTAGGCACTGAGTTATGGCCTATATGTTTAATATCTGCATAGTGGAAGAAATTTTAACAAATTATGCATCTTATTGTGCAAGAATGAGAAAAGTTGCATAGCACACCCTGAAATTCCCTGTTTGTTTTTTTTGTTTTTTAACAAGGGAAGCAATTCTTACAGTACAGGAGAAACTTGTTTACCTTCATTATAATGCTTCAGTTATGTTTAAGCAAGGAGATCATGAAGGACATATGGATGGTCATGCGTCTTCACATACCACTGGATAAACCACTTTACACACACGCCTATTTTTCTTGTATTGTCTCCCTGTATAATCATTAGCAGAAAAATTGTGAGTGTAACCATGTAAGAGCAGCAACTATTCTACTCTGTCAATCCAAAACCAGCTCTTTTTTAATAGATGGATTCTTGATTCCAAATTTAACAAAACAGGCCAATCATTTCTAAACTTCTTCATATGATTAATGTCTTCTTGCAAACAAATGCAAACATACAGTTCAATGCATTACCTAGAAATTTGCCGTTTGTTGTTAACAGTCCTCCAGTCAACTCATGTGGCTAAGACAGCTCCAAGACCCCCTGTCTCCCACTAATCTGCTTAGGTTCTACAAACTCAAGCCCATGATCTCCCTGATTGAGTCTTCCCTTTTCTACTTTAAGATTTAGCAAATTCCTCACTTACCTCAAAGACAGTTTCAATGTCCAAAAGGTGGAAGAGGCAATAAGGGGATCAGCTACTTTAGATCTGATCCTAACCAACAGGGATGACCTGCTCAATGGGGTACAAGTGGTGGGATCCTTAGGTGAGAGTGATCATGTTCTCCTGGAGTTTCTTATACAGTGGAAAGGAGAAGCCAGACATAGTCAGATGTGCATTCTAGATTTTAGAAGAGTAGATTTCAATAAACTTAGGGACATGCTGGGGGTAGTCCCATGGTCAGGAATACTAAAAGAGAAGAGAATTCAGGGAGTTTCTCAAAAGAGAGATACTGAAGGCACAATTTAAAACAGTTCCAATGAGGAGGAAGAATGGGAGGTGTCTCAAGAAACCAGGCTGGATGACTAAGGGCTGGCCCGGAGGCACAATTGGGGCAGGGCAGCTGCACACCGACCACCCCAACCCCACACCATCCTGATGCTGCATGCCATTACGCATGGCGCGCAGTGTCAGGATGCCCTTCCTGTGCAGCATTCTGATGCTCTGCGTGGAAAGAGTGAGGAAGAGCTGCATGCCGGTTCTTAGGGCGGCCTTTTGCCACCCCTAAAAGGAGCAGCATTTTGCCACTTTTTTCAAGGCAGCAAAAGGGAGGATCAGGGCCACAGCATGGGGTAGCCACAGCCCCAATCCTCTGCTTCTCGGGGCAGCCCAGAGCCACTTGTCTGCACACCCCCTAAGGAAGTTACAATTGAGCTAAATTTTAAACTGAACATGTATAAGAAATGGGAAAAAGGGGAAATCACCAAAGAGGAATTCAAACAAATAGCAGGCACATGTAGGAGTAAAGTCAGAAAAGCTAAAGTGCAGAATGAGCTCAGGCTTGCTAGAGAGGTTAAGAACAACAAAAATGACTTTTGTGGGGTATGTCTGTAGCAGAAAAAAGGAGAAGGAAATGGTAGGGCCACTGTGCAGAGAAGGTGGCAAAATGCTAACAGAGGACAGAGATAAGGTAGAACTACTCAACACCTTCTTTGCCTCAGTCTTCTCAGAAAAAGAAAAGGGTGCTCAACCTGAGGAAAATGGAGCAGAGGACACAATAGGGGAAATGCAGCACAAAGTAAGTACAGACATAGTAAAGGAATACCTGGTTAATCTAAATGAATATTAGTTTCCAGGACCAGATAAAATGCATCCAAGGGTATTAAAAGAATTGCCAAATGTAATATTGGAGCCATTGGTGATAGTCTTTGAGAAATCCTGGAGAACAGGAGAAGTACCAGAAGACTGGAAGAGGGCAAACTTTGTCCCCATCTTCAAAAAGGGGAAAAAAGAGGATCCCAACAATTATCGTCCAGTTAATCTGACATCAATACCAGGAAAGATTCTAGAGCAGATCATTAAACAGAGAGTCTGTGAACATTTAGAAGGGAATGCTATAATCACAAAAAGTCAACATGGGTTTCAATCAAACAAGTCATGCCAGATAAATCTAATCTCTCTCTCTCTCTCTCTCTTTTTTTTTTTATAGAATTACCAGCTTGGTAGATGAAGGGAATACAGTAGACATAGCATATCTTGAATTCAATAAGGCCTTTGATAGGGTTCCCATGACATTCTTGCAAACAAGCTAGTAAAATGTGGGCTAGACAAGGTAACTGTTACATTGATTTGTAATTGGTTGACCAGCTGAACCCAAAGGGTACTCAGCAATGGCTCCTCTTCATCCTAGACAGGAATGACCAGTGGGGTGCCACAGGGTTCTGTCCTGGGCCCAATGCTATTCAACATCCTTATCAGTGGTTTGGATGACATAATAGGGGGATATACTTAACAAATTTGCAATTGACACCAAATTAGGAAGATTAACCTTAATAGATTAGAAACCTGGGCCAAAGCTAACAAAATGAATTTGAACATGGAACTGGGTATGTTTAGCCTGGAGAAGCCTGGAGAAGAGATAGTTAAGAGGGGATATGATAGCCCTGTTTAAGTATTTGAAGGGGTGTCATATTGAGGAGGGAGCAGGCTTGTTTTCTGCTGCTCCAGAGACTAGAACACAGAACAATGGATGCAAGCTACAGGAAAAGAGATTCCACCTCAACATTAGGAGGAACTTCCTGACAGTAAGGGCTGTTCACTTGGAGAGTGGTGAAGTCTTCTTCTTTGGAGGCTGGATGGCCAGTTGTCAAGTATGCTTTGATTGGGAGTTCCTGCATGGCAGGGGATTGGACTAGATGGCCCTTGTGGCCTCTTCCAACTCTATGATTCTATAATTCTATGATGTAGCTAAAGTACAATAGCCTCGGTTTCATCACCTTGGCTTCCAGGGAGATTTCGGGTTTGATCTGTTTGAGGATCCATTTATCTTTGTGGTTGTCTACAGTATCCTCAGCACTCTTCTCCACACCACATCTCAAGTGAATTTATTTTCTTCTTATCTGTTTTCTTCACTGTCTAGCTCTCGCATCTGTACATGGTAATGGGGAATACAATGGATTGAATGATTCTGACTTTAGTGCTCAGTTGTATATCTTTCAAACTAGAATCTTGTCTAGTTTTTTCATAGCTGCCCTACCTGTTCCTAGTCTTCTGATTTCTTAACTGCAATCATCTTTCTGATCAATGTTTGATCCAAGGTATGGGAACTCTTAACAATTTCAGTTTCCTTATTGTCTAGGTTGAATTTATGTAGATCCTCCATGGTCATTCTTTTTGTTTTCCTTATGTTCAACAGTAAGTGTGCATTTGCACTTTTTTCTTTAGCATTCTTTAGTAATTATTCCAAGGCTGTGATGTTTTCTGCTAGTAGTATGATGTCATCAGCATATCTTAGAGTGTTGGTGTTTCTTTCTCCTATCTTTGCTCCTCCTCCTTCTAAACCTGTTCTTCTTATAATATTTTGCATACAAGTTGAACAAATAGGGTGATAAAATGCAGCCTTGCCTGACTCCTGTGCCAATTGGGAACCATTCTGTTTTTCCATATTCTGCTCTGACATTAACCTCTTGACCTGATTACACATTTCTCATCTGGTCTATCAGATGTAGTGACACTCCCATGTCTTTAAGTGCCATCCATAGCTTTTCATGGTCTATGCAGTCACTTGCTTTGCTATAGTCTATATACAATTAACACTTCTGATGGTATACAATACTATATACTATATTCTATATAAACCACACATTCCTTGGTGTACTCCATTAACCATTGTATGTTTGCAATGTGATCCCTAATGCTTCTCCCTCTCCTGAACCATTCTTTTACCTTTGGGATTTTACTTTTCATATATGATTAGAGTCCATGTTACAGAATTTTGAGCGTAATTTTGCTTGCATGGAAATTAATGGTATGGTCCTGTAGTTGCTACAGACTTTTGTGTTTCCTTTTATACGGGTGGGAATGTATATTGATCATTTCCAATCTGTTAGTCACCATTTCATTTTCCATATCTGTTGACATATATTTGTTAATACTTGTTGTAGTGTGCCTTCAAGTCGTTTTTGACTTATGGCAACCCTAAGGTGAACTAGAGTTGCTTCTGTAGGCATGGATTGCAGAAGTTCAATTGGGATATCATCTGTTCCTGGTAATTTGTTTTTTCCCAGTTTCTTTCATTGCAGTTTCCACCTCACTTTTTAGAATTTAGGGTTTGTCTTCATACATGGTTCTTCATTTTTTCATCTCTTTTATACAACTCTTCTGTGTATTGCATCCGACATCTTTTTATTTCTTCTTGGCCTTGTAATATGTTCCTTTTCTTGTCAAATAGCATCCCAGCTCTAGAAAAACTTTGATCAAAAATGTCACTACTTTCAATGGAGCTTGCTAACAAAATATATTTTAGCATCTTCAACTAAGAACTGGGGAGAAGAGGAAGAGAAAAGGCCTGCAAAGTTGGTTATTTTTGAACTTTCAGCCACTCACCTAACCCTGACTTGAACTTTTGAAGTAGTTAAAATTTCAATTGGTCCCCATAAACAGAGCTCAAAAGTGCTGACAAGTGTGAGGATAAAGCTTCCAACACGTTAATAGGTTTTAGTGTCTGATACTTTTGATAATCTGGTCCTAAGTGTCATGGGTCTTCCAGGGTAGATTCCATCTGTCCCATAAAGTTATGTACAGAAACATAATGCAACCCTTTGATCCTCTCCTCTGTGAACATACCGACTACCAAAAAGTCAACAGCATGTTTTCATCTGTTGAATGGAGAGAAGATGAACCAATTTAGTATGATTGGCAAGACAATTAACACTTCTGATGGTGTACAAGCTTTCCTCTATGTTAAGAGACTATTATTATTATTATTATTATTATTAGTAGTAGTAGTAGTAGTAGTATCATCTTATATCCTGCCTTTTTCCCAATATAGGAACTCAAGATAGTGAACAGCAGATTTAAAACAATACAATTTAAAAACAGTACAACATTAAAATGTATATATATATATATTTTTAAAAACTATTAAACCATTTTCAAAGTTAAAACAGTTGCAAGTTAAAATCGAATGTTACAATACAAAACTTAAAATACATCATGTTTCCCACAGTATTAGTTTATACTCTCTATTACTGCAAAACCC
>CM034708.1:75063043-75081343 GCA_020142125.1 Phrynosoma platyrhinos | reverse complement strand
GGCAACAGGAGACCGGCCCAGGTCTCAAAAAGGTTGCCTCTGCCTGAATTAGGCAGCTAGGGCTGTTGAGGATTGCAGTCCAACAACATCTAGAGGGCTACATGATTCCTACCCTTGCATAAAGTATGCCAACACAACTTGCAATTTATCAAGCCAAATGTAACCCCTATGTGGAGAGTTATGTGGCCCTCCAAATACCCATAGGAGAACCCATCATCCTCCAGATCAGTGAGTCCTAAATTCTGATCCTCCAGATGTTTTGGACTTCTGCTCCCAGAATTCCTGGCTGCTGTTTAAGAAGAATGGAGGTTCTGGGAGTTGAAGTCCAAAAGGCTGAGGAACCAACATTTGGGAACCACTGTTCCAGATGTTGTGGGACTCCAGCTCTCATCAGCATCAGACATCATGGCTAGTGCTCAGGGTAGTGGGAATTGTACTCCAACAAGAAGTGGCATAACCTCTGACCTAGCAACTACTTAAAAACATCTTATTTTCACTTCAAGGAAAGTTATTGTGTTTCTGCTCTAACACAGCACTTCTACTTGAATGGCTATACATGTATTGCTAAATGTATTTTATATCACTGTTTATGTTAAAATTGTGTGAATGTGAGATATATTAGGCAGCCTACTCAGTAACTCTGATAAAATTCCTAACAATCACTTGAAAAATTTATTTTTCTTTATTTCAGTTAAGTGTTGAGTGTTGGCACATAATAACTTCAATCAAGCTGGAATCTTACACTTCGTATGCAATTAAAATGAAGTTCTATTCTTAAGCAAACAACTCAATGGGAGGGTCTTAGGAACACATCCAGATACAAGTAGTTACAGATGTGCTTTTTTTCAATTGAACAAAAGATTAGCCTGCAGGTGCTCCTGAAAAGTCATTAAATTCATAGCTGAGGATTCCAACTTCAAGGAAGCATACAGCAGAAATATATTTGGAAGTGATAAATGCAAATCTCATGCCCCAAATCAGTCTGAGATGTTAAAATTAGATATGGGGAAAAAATAAGAAGTAAACAGATAATAAGAAAGTTGATTATAATCTCAAAGTGGCTAATCATTTAATATAATAGATCTATGGTCATTTGTTGCTATTGTTATGTGCCTTCAAGTAGTTTTCAACTTATGGTGACCCTGAGGCAAACCTATCACAGGGTTTTCTTGGAAGATTTGTTCAGAGGGGCTTTTGCCAGTGCCTCCCTCTAAGGCTGAAAGAATATGATTTACCTAAATCCACCCGGAGGGTTACCATGGCCAAGTGGGGATTTGAACTATGGTCTCCAGAGTCATAGTCCAATGCTCAAACATTAACGCTGACATTTCTTCTTAGGGATCTTTCTGTCTCAAACATTTAGCTATAATTCATCCAAAATTGCAGTGAGGCTTATGCAGGAAAAATACTTTTAGCTCAACAAAGTTCACATAATTGTATGCATCATTCCTCATTGCAGTAAAGCTCCAAAGACAATAAAGATAAAGGAGAATTCCAGCCAGGCAGCTCTGTACAAAATCTACAATTCTGAACCAGATTGTGCAGCTGTTTCTAACAAGAAATATTATGAAATCAGTTGGTGTTGTTCTGAAGGGTTTTGTGCTTTGATAGTGGTCATTTTGAATGGTGAATTGTGCAGCGGAACAAGCCTATACATATGCTGGTCAATAGGAATTTGGTTGCAAGTTTCACATTTCCCAAGCCTGTTTGAGACCTAGAGACTAGTCAGATTGCCCCTGGGACTCAGCTTTTCAGGCTAGAAGCTCAGCAAAAGCTTCATTAAATCTGAAGCATGTCCAAGGTTTGAGAGAGTCTCAAAACCAGGAAGAGCAGAGAGCAACTTGCTGTATGGAAGACCATGGCTCCAAAGCAAGGCACTACCCTTTGAATTCCTCCCAAATCTTGAAGGGTTTAGGCTTGAATGCATAGCAGCATACTACCTGGGTTCCAGCTAGTGGTGAAAGATCCTTTTTCTTGTCCAAGTCTGACAGAGCTTTCCACTGCATAACTTGGATTAGCCCAGTTGTCAATGGACAATGTGTACTTTAGGACTCTATCTATAGCAATCATTTCCAAACTTTGGTCCTCTCAATGTTTTGGACTTCAGCGCCCATAATTCCTGACTGCTGGCCAAGTTGGCTAGGGCTTCTGGGAACTGAAGTCCAAAATACCTGGAGGACCAAAGTTTGGGAATCACTGATCTATATGAATGTAGGAAGCTGCTTTATACTGAATAAGACCATTGGTCCACCCAGTCCAGTACCCTGCCAACTCTGACTGGTAGTTCTTCAAGGCTTCAGGCTGTTTTTTTTCTAGCCGTACCTGGAAATGCTCAGTATTGGTGAGTGGCACTAAATTCAGCAATATGTCCTACTATCTGCTTTTTGCTATCTTTTTAGGTCTTACTTTAGGTTCATGGGCTGCAATCAGTCTAGAACTGGCTGTTGTTGTTATTGTGTCCTTCAAGTAAATTCTGACTTATGGAGACCCTAAGCTGACCCTAATCATAGGGTTTTCTTGGCAAGATTTGTTCAGAGGAGGTTTGTCATTGCCTTCCCCAGAGGCTGAGAGCATGTGACTTGCACAAGGTTACCACTGGGTTTCATGGCCAAGTGGGGAATCAAACCCTGATCTCTAGAGTCATAGTCTAATACTCAAATCAATATGCCAGGTTGGCTGTACCTAGAACAGGCTACTGTGTTGCTAATGCAGTTAACACCATGTCACAATATAAACTATACAAGGCTCATTCCATTCTGAGAGATTTATTTCTAAATGAGGATGCTTAGAAACCTTGGCTCAGGATGTTAAGTGATGCTCTCAGGTATGTGTATGCAGGTTACTAAGAGAACCTAGATAAGGAAAACAGTAATAAGGCAAAGGCTGGCTCAGAGTGTTGTCTTAGATTAGGTAAGGAACTGTAGGAGGTGAGCAGGACACTTTAGCCCTCTCAGGAAACCACTTACTCCCAAGCAGGTGGGAACAACAAAAAATTAGGCTGCATCCACACTGCAGAAATAATCCAGTTTGACCCCACTTTCACTACCTTGGCTCCATGCTGTGGAACTCTCGGCATTGTAGTTGATTGTGGCATCTTCTGCAGTGTCGATGGACTCTGAAATGCAATGATAAAATGGCTTTCTAAAAAGGAATCCAGGACATTCATGGGTAGATTTTTCCATCTGTTCTTTCCCATGAGAGCTAAGTACATTCACATTCAGGGGGAGTATACCTCAAATTATTAGATGACAAGGCAAGCAGGGCTTCTGGATCAAGAATGGTGGGACAGAAAAGGGAATTTCAATAGTCAGTAGCTGTACCTGCTGAAATTCCCTTTCCAACAGTGTACTGTGTGGGTGGGCACCTTCACTGTTGACTTATGCTGACTTCATGGATTTCATAGTTTTCTTAGGCAAGGAATACTCAAGAGGTGGTTTTGCCAGTTCCTTCCTCTGAAATATAGCTACATCACTTGGTATTCGTTGGCAGCCTCCCAGCCAAGTACTATCCAGGGCTGACCCTGCTTAGCTTCTCAGATCAGATAAGAGCTGGTGTCTTCACAGTTTTTGTTGTCATTGTGTGCTACCAAGCCATTTTTGACTCATGGTGACCCTAAGGTGAACCTGTCATAGGGGTTTCTTGGGAAGTTTCTTCAGAGGGCATTTACCATTGTCATCCTCTGAGGCCAAGGGGTGTGACTTGCCCAAGGTCACCCACTGGATTCCCACAGCTGAGCAAGGATTTGAATCCTGGTCTCCAGAGCCAGCATGGCATAGCAGTTTGAGTGTTGGACTACAACTCTGGGGAACAGGGTTCAATTTCCAGCTCAGCCATGAAACCCACTGGGTAATCATGGGTAAGTCACATGCTCCCAGCATCAGAGGATGGCAATGTCAAACTTCCTTGGAACAAAACTTGCCAAGAAACCCCTGCAATAGGGCCGCCATAAGCCAGAAATGATTTGAAGGCACACAACACTCACTCAAACCACTACACCACCCTGTTAAAAGTAGATAAGAAGGCAGGGGACCAGAGATCCTCCATCCTCCCGGACCTGTCCTCTATTTCAACCTTCTGTCCAGAAGGAATTCCAAAACATCATTTTGGGCACGACTAAAGTCTGAAACACACTGCAGAAATAATCCAGTTTGAGACCATTGTAGCTGCCCTGTTTGTTGTGGCACCAGAGCTGTCTGACAGAGAAGGCTCAATGTCTCTCAAAACTAATTTCCAGAATTCCCTAGCACTGAGCCAGGGCAGTTAAGACATCACAAACTGGATTACTTCTGCAGTGTGTTTTGGACCTAAGAAGCAAGGATTTACATTTCATTTGAGCGTTTTGAGCTTTTTTATTTGCTTGTGTGCTATATAATCTTTCTGGAACATCCTCCATTTTTGTCGTGCCTTGTCCTCCTTTGCTAAGGTTGTTGTTGTTAACTGCACTTGGGTCAGTCTTGATCCAAGACCCTCTCTCCTCCATTGCTCTGCTTAGCTCCTGCAACCCCTTAATACCCATGACCTCCTTAATAGAGTCCATTCATCTGGCATGTGGCCTCCCTCTCTTCCTACTTCCCTCCACCTTTGCCAGTATTATTGTTCTTTCCAAAGAGTCCTCATGATGGGTCTGAAATATGACAGCCTCAGTTTGGTCTTCTTGGCTTCCAGGGATGTTTCCTGCTGGATCTGCTCTAGGATCCACTTGTTTGTCCTTTTAGCTGTCCATGGGATCCTCAGCAAACTTCTCCAGCACCACATCTCAAATGAATTGATTTTCTTCCTATTGACTTTCTTAACTGTCCATTCATATATTGTAATAGGGATTACAATGGCTTGTATGGACCTTATCCCACGCTGCTCTCAAAAGTGGCAAGAAAGCGATATGAGCATCATTGCAGTACTATAGCGCTAGTATAAATATGGTGCTAGCGCTATAATAGCGCTATGGATCAGCTCGCGCTATTGCAATGCCCGCTGAAACCGACATTCAAAAGAACCCGAATGATGCTGCATTCCGAGCGGTTTCTTGTTGGATTCTGAGCGACGTCGTGTAATCACCCGGAAAACTATAGCGCTATAGCGCCTGATTCTTAGCCGATTCTGAGCGACGTCGTGTGATCACCCAGGAATGTATAGCGCTATAGCGCCTGATTCTTAGTGGATTCTTGCTGCTTTTGGCCCCGTGGGATAAGGTACATTGATTCTAAATTTTGTGCTGAGTTGTGTATCTTTGCATTTTAGGATCTTTTCTAGTTCTTTCATAGCCACCCTCCCCATTCTTCTTAGTCTTCTTCTGATTTCCTGACTGCAGTCCCCATTTTTATCAATGTTTGATCCCAGGTATGGGAATTCTTTCGCTTTTTCTATTTCTTCATTGTTTAGGTTGAACTTGTGAAGGTCCTCGGTGGTCATTATTTTTGTTTTCTTTATGCTCAACATTAAGCCTGCCTTAGCACTTTCTTCTTTGATCTTCCTTAGCAGGTGTTCCAGGTCTGTGAGGTTTTCTGCTAGTATTATGGTGTCATCTGCATATCTTAGATCGCTGATATTCCTTCTTGCTATTTTCACTCCTCCTCCTCCTGTGTTAGGTTAGGAAGGTGGGAGCTCTTATTCCAGTCAGTTATTTCAAAGAAGTAACGGAGAGCCGGCCTGAAGGGGGTTGCAGACTGCCAGAAATAGTGCACATTGAGTCCACTTTTAGGGTTAGGGTTAGGGTTAGGGAATCATGGGAACTGTATTTTATTGTGGCACCAGAGCTCTCTGACAGAGAAGGCTCAATGTCTCAGAATAAAAAAAAAAAATTCCCATGATTCCCTAGCACTAACCCTAATCCTAAAAGTGGACTCACTTTGCACTATTTCTGGCAGTCTGCAACCCCTGAGGCGCGTGAGGAGGGCGGCTAATCTCTCTCTCTCTCTGTCTCTCTTTCTCTGAGGAGGGAGGAGAACAGCGGGCGCGAGGAAAGGCGGGGAAATAACGGCCATTTGAGCGGCGGAGGCGACGGAGGGGGGGGAGAGGAGAGGAGAGGAGAGGAGGGGTCTCGCGCCTCGCGCTTGGGCCGCTCCGCTCTCGCGAGGTTTCCTCTCCGTCGCTCCCCCGCGGCTCCCTCAGAGCGGCTCGGCGCTGTCACTCGGGAGGGAGGGCGCGATGGCAGCGCTGCGGGGCTTACTGCTGCAGTGGCGGCGTTGCGGCAGCGGAGCCCGCGTCTCCTCAGCGCTGCCTCCCCGCTGCCTCCGCCGCCGGCTGCTGCTGCTGCGGAGCCTGAGAGCGGCGGGCGGCCAAGGAGCGTCGAGCGGGCTGAGCGCCGCGGTGGCCGGCGGGGCTGCCGGCGGGGCGGCGGCGTGGTTCGTCTGCCAGCGCTTCTACGGCGAGCGGGAAGCGGAGGAGCGGCCGCGGCAGGGCCCGAGGAGGGCGCGGGGAGCCGCAGAGGCCGCCCGGGGGCTGCTGCCCATCCCTGTGGCGGCGGCGGCCAAGGAGGCGACGGTAGGTCTGAGGGAGGAGAGAACGAGAGAGAGGGGCTCACTGCGGAACGAATCCGGTTTCGTGTCGCTTCGGCGGCCGCGGCTCAAGGCTGGGGAATTCTGGGGATGGATGGTCGTGTGTTGTGGCCTCAGGGATGACTGGAGGGCCCACCACCGCCATCACCACCAAAACAGCAAACTGATAACACTTTTATCTCATTCCAAGGTCGTTGATAGATGATGAAAAGAGAGAGATTTGACGACGTTGCAAATAACTTGGGTAGGAAAAAAAAATCAAAGTTGGTATCAACCCGGATTAGTTCCTTGGTGCTGAGGCAGCATCAGACAGCACCTCTTTCGTAGCGGTTTGAGTGTCAGGCTGCGTCTCTGGGTTCCGATCCCGGCTCGGTCATTGGGTGAGTCACACTCTCTCAGCCTCAGAGGATGGCCGTAGCAAACCTCCTCTGAACAAACCTCCTCTGAACAAATCTTGCCCAGGAAACCCCAGGATAGGTGGTGGTCGTGATTATTATAAGTATTATCATCATTATCTATTTATTTATTTATGCTTATTGCTATTTTAACTATGTATCATTTAATACTGTTTTAAGGGGGTGGGTTGGTTTTTCTTTTTGGGATATGTTATACGGGTTTTATTGTAAGCCGCTTGGATTGTCTGTCAATAATAGTACAATTAAATAGGTTCACCTCAGGAATGACTTGAAGGCCCACCACCAAAACAACAAATTGATATATTTTAATTTTATTTCAAGGTCATAGTTAAAGACATTACAAATAACGTAGGTAGAAAAATCAACCTATGTTGGTTAGGAAGACTTGTTAATGATAGAGGTATGGATGAAGGTAAGAATGGTTGGTAGATCTATGATGGATTGGAAAGAGTGGATGGTTGAATGGTTGAACGAGTGAATTCTGTGATTTATATGAATCTAAATCATTGTCACGCAAACTCAGCTGTGCTGGATGCTAATTTTTTTTTTTCATGCTGTAAAAAAGCGGGAAAATAAAATTAAAACAACAAAAAATTGATGAGTTCCAGGAAATCCCAGTCTCACTAACCTGAATCTAGTTTTTGTTACAGAACTGACAGGATGCATTTATCACTTCAGATTCTTGAATAAAATTAACATCCAGATGCAACTCAGGCAATAAATATATACATTCCTGATGCTGTTTAAAAATCATGGTTAATCAGATGCAGAGCGACCAGATGTCCTAACCTCAAAGGAAGACAAGGCACCGCAAAATGGAAAACCTTCAAGAAAAATGTGGGACATGAGCACATAAAAAACCTCAAAACACTCATAGAAATGTACATTCATGCTTCTTAGTCTCAAAATGGATGACCTTTTGGAATTCTTCGTAGACAGAAGGTTGAAATGGAGGACATGTCAGGAAAAGGAGGACCAAATCTGGTCACCCAGATTATTTATTTTATATTTATTTATTTATTTCAAGAATTTATATCCAGCCTTTCTCCTGCGATGGAATTCAAGGTGGGTTACAATAAATTTAAAAAGACAGAACAGGATTAGATGGCAAGTCAGGATGTCTAGTTCTTTATGTATAACAACAACTACTCTTTTCCCAGGAAATTAGGGAGAGGGAACTTTGCCTGGTGAATGCCTGCCTGCCCTCCAGAGACACAGAAAGCAGTCATCCTGGCAGCAATTTTTGGGTCTCAGAGCCTCTTCACCTCCTTTCCCTTTCTGCAGTGCGGTGGCTGACCTTTCCCACCTTGCTCTTGGATCTTGCTTGGTCAGCATCTCTCCTGTCAGCTGCTGACAGCAAGGGGGAAAAACAAAAAGAGCAGAGGAAACGCAGAGGAAGGTGGCCTTGGTTTGAGGGCTTCCTCCCAGGCCATTTTTTACTGAGACCTCCCTTTTGTCACACACAGATCCAACCTTATCTGCAGGGCTGGGGTGGGAAACATGACTGAAAGCGAAACTGGGATATCTATGCAAAGGGATCTGGTAGCCTTGTTGGGACTACCTGTGCAAAAGAAGCTGTGGCTTTCCACTGGGTGCCTTTGGGCAAGTCGTATGCTCTCAGCCTCAGAGGAAGGCAATGGCAAACCCCTCTGAACAAATCTTGCCCAAAAAGCCCCATGATAGGGTCACCCTACGTTGGAAACAACTTGAAGCCACACAACACACACACTCCAGAGTCATAGTGCAGCACTAAAAACCACTATGCCATCCTGTTAAAAATAGATGAGGGTGGGGTGACCAGACATCCTCCTTTTTCAGGGCATGTCCTCCATTTCAACCTTCTGTCTAGGAGAAATTTCAAGATGTTTTGACATGACTAAGACACATGAATTTATGTTTCTATTAGTGTTTTTAAGCTTTTATTTGGTCATGTCCTACTTTTTCCTTGAATGTCCTACATTTTGTGGTGCCTGGTCCCCCTTTGCTGTTAGGATATCTGGTTGCTCTGGCTTTCCTAGATTCAATACTGCATGATTTCACTTTTACAACTATGGCTGCCTCCTGTGGAATCCTGGGATTTTCAAGTTGTTCTTGTGTCCCTTCAAGTCATTTCCAACATATGGTGCCCCTAATCATGGGGTTTTCTTGGCAAGATTTGTTCAGAGGAGGTTTGTCATTGCCTTCCCCTGAGGGTGACAGCCTGTGACTTGCCCAAGGTCATGCAGTGGGTTTCCATGGCCAAGCTGGAAATTGAACCTGGGTTTTCAGAGAAGTGGTGTCATTGTGGGGTAGGGTCCAGAATGTACGGACCATACCAGGTGATACCCCACAGAAAGCCCGGTTGGGCCTTTTCCTGCCATCGTTGCAGGATGAACAAACATGCACCCTTCCCAGCTGCTTGGTCTCCAGGCTTGGTGGCAGAGCAGGAGGAGGGGTGAACACGTGCCTTTCCTAAGGACCTTATCACACGCTGACCATGAAGCGAAAAGTAACCGAAATAAGAATAAATTCAGTTCTATACCGAAATGAACTGAAAGAGCTCCCCGCAATATGTAAATGCCTACCACATGCAATTACCGCCATAGCGCAATTATCGCGCTTCCCGGGACACGCATCCTGGAAACGTATTCTCCGTGCACACACAAGTTAGAAAATCCCATAAATTACAAAGAGAGGACCATGTTTACCCGTCCCATTTGTTGCCCAATCCAAACAGGACGGACACGTCATAAGATGCTTCCTCACAGATCCATGGGAAGTAGTGCGGGGAACCATGGGTCAGGGCAGGGAAATGCTTCACAATACGTATTGCGTGATCATATGTATTTCGCCTGCACAGCCATTGTGCAATGATTCCGAAAGCTCGGTTGTACTTCCCCGAAAAACCGAATGTCAAACGATCTCAATTCGTTACGGATTAGCTCCGGGTTCTGTCAAGTTTTTGTGCAACGTCGTGTGTAAACACGGGGAAATAATATGTATTAGCTACGGATACCCTTTGGATTAGGTCTGCTTTAGACCCTGTGTGATAAGGTCCTAAAGTGATGCCCTCCACACTGGGTGACACCCTAGCTAGTGATGCCACTACTCCAGAGTCATCATTCTACCACTCAAACCACTACACACTAGCTCTCTTGCAGTTTAAGGGGAGGAATTTATAATTCTCAGCTAATGAGCTCTTAGGCCTTAGTAAACGACAAACCCCAGAATGCCACAGGAGGCAGCCATAACAGTTGAAGTGGAATAATAGGCTATAACAGCGTAGTGCACTCTACATGGATGATTGGTGGATTGGATTGAAAGCGGTTCCTCCACTCCTTGGCCAAAATGCCTTCCACCGCAGCTTCCATGTCATCTTTTTTTTTTTTTTTTTTTTTTAAGGCAACCTGAAAAACAAGTAACAGAAATTCCTGTCTGATATTTGGAGAAATCTGTTCCATTTTATCTGCATGTGATGAGAAGCTATGGTGACATGTCTTCCCATTGCATCCTGCATACAACAGGATAGACGTGCACTATGAGTGGTTCTATATCCCTTTTATTGTACCAAAGACTCATAATTTAACTATCTCACTGAGGTGTTAGGGTATACCCAGTTGCAAATTATTCTTACTGACTTTTTCATTTTGTCAGGGATACTTCACATCATGCTCAGGTAGTTACATATGGAGGAAGGATTTTGCAGTCTGGGGAAGGTATCAGCAGGACAGAATATTTATATCTACCTTTTAAAACTGACCTTGGCTGAGAAAACGTATCAAGTTGCCAGTTAATTTGTGTTAATGATTTTGAAATCTGAGCAGCATACAGCATGTCTTTTAGCTTTGTTGGTGAATATTGAAGGTGACTGAGGAAATAAATGTTTATAGATCACTGGGCATTACCATTCTTACAACAAATAAAATATACAGTAGTAATAGTCTTACATTGCAGGTGCACAACAGTGGCTATTGCATGCCTGTTGACAGTGTTTTGTCAAAATAGTTGCACTTACAATTTTTGGCATCTATACATATATATGTGTGTATGTATATTATGTATACATTCCATTTTAGGGACTTGGTCTTTTTCCATTTGTTCTGCATGATTATGTCAGCTTCTCTAAATGCAGGTCATGTAATACAGTTATATAGTGCTGCTATTTGGCTTCAGATAAATATTTCATAATAGAATTCTTCTGTGTTCAGGTTGTTCTGCTCTACTAGGAGGGACCAAAGTGTACTCCAATACTCTTCTTAAGTATTGTTAAAAATTTAGGATGGTTGCCTGGGCATAAGCAGCATAAATCATCATTATCATTATCATTGTTATCATTATTAAGTTACTGATAGGTAGAATGAGAGCTTGGAATTAATTCGTTGATTCACTAATTTAAAAAAATTAATTCACTAATTAACACAGAAATAAAATATATTTAATTTAGCGAATTATGTTGTTGGAATTTGTTAGGGTATGGGCCTCTCCTATTACATTCAGCAAAACAGGACAGCCTTCATGAAGAAATATTAGAACTAGTGGAGAATATTGAAGAAATATTAGAACTAGAGAAAGTATGTCTTTTTTTTTTTTTTAGACAGCCTAAATGTATTATAAAACTTACAGATTTAGGTTTGTATAAATATCAGAAGCAGTTACATTTACCTTGCCAAAAGATTTGATAGGTCTGGTGCTACAACAGACTGACATGGCTACAAGTGTTCAGCAAGGAAACATTAATCATTCTCCTTTTCCATGTATGTCTTCCTGTTTGATTCTTCTGCTTCTGCCTCCATCCCTTTGTTTTTATGTTTTGAGAGACAAGTACGGTATTTTATGAAATATGAAATGCCTGTTTCTGTGGATGTGGGGAGTAGTAACAGTAGGCAAGAAGGATAGTCATTGGAAGTAATAATTGAAGGATGTTGTAATTGTGTGCCTTCAAGTAGTTTCTGACTTCCAGTGACCCTGTCATGGGACCTTATCCCACGGGGCCAAAAGCAGCAAGAATCCACATGGAATCAGGCGCTATAGCGCTATAGTTTTCCGGGTGATCCCACGACGTCGCTCAGAATCCGCTAAGAATCAGGCGCTATAGCGCTATAGTTTTCTGGGTGATCCCACGACGTCGCTCAGAATACAACAAGAAACCGCTCGGAATGCAGCATCATTCGGGTTCTTTTGAATGCCTGGTTTCATCGGGCATTGCAATAGCGCTACCTTATCCATAGCGCTATTATAGCACTAGCGCCATATTATACTAGCGCTATAGTACTGCAATGATGCTCATATCGGTTTCTTGCCACTTTTGAGAGCAGCGTGGGATAAGGTCCATAGGGTTGTCTGGGCATTAGTTCAGAGTGGTTTTTGCCTTTGTCTCATCTGAGGCTGAGAGCATGTGACTTGTCTAAGGTCACCCAGTGGGTTTTGACAGCCTACCAGGGATACATACCCTGGTCTCCAGAGTTATAGGAGATTATCGCACTACACTTTTAAAGCATTGCTATTCCACTTTAACTGCTCTGGCTGCCTCCTGTTGCATTCTGGGATTTGCAATTTAGGGAGGGGCATTTAGAATATTTAGCTAGAGAGGTCTTAGGCCTCACTGAACTACAAACTCCAGAATGCAACAGAAGTCAGCCGGAGCGCTTAAACTGGAAAGCAACACTTAAAGAGTGTAGTGCTGATAATCACTTGAATACTCAGTTTGTTACACTCCAGAGAAAATTCACTGAGACCTATGGGAACAGAAATGTTAGTTAGAAGGAATGCAAGTGCATGATTCCTTGATGTCAAGAATGCTATTTAATCAGGGGTCCTCCTGCACTAGCATAACAAGTGACTTGTAGATTTCATGTTACCAGGCCCAAAGGCATCTTAGATGAAAGCATCAAGAATGCCTTCTTCTCCTAATGATATTTTTTACTGTTTCTAGATTGGTATATATGTTTTTATATAAATGCCCATATCTTTATCCAGCATTTTATAACACATAGAGATAATGAAATGCAGAGATTTACTGTGTGTTTATGTAGGCAAGGTAGTAAAATGTTTTTGGTGGGTGGGGTGGGGGTATCAGCACTATAATGGCTGCTTTGTATCATGGAGTAATAGTGGAATACCACTAAACATTTTGTATACCACAGTTTTGTATACCACTAAAACCATTTACGTGGATGAAAAAAAATTAGGACAAATATTTTGTTGTTATTCTTGTGTTTTTATTTACAGAAAGAATGGTGGAAGCAACCTTAGCTTAGGAATACATTTTCCTAGAACATGGCCTCACAGTCCAAAAAACCCACAAAAACCTATGGATGCCACCGTGAAAGCTTGCAACTTCACAATCCTACCTTAGTTGGAACATCTGTTTTCTAGTATATGGACTGACAGAAGCTATAAGAAAGTTAATACACAAATAAACCTTAAACTACTACCAACTGGTAGAGTAGGTTTGGCTCTATGGTCGCTTTTGGAACAGACATATTCATTGTTTGAGTAAATGAATTCACTGAAGTGTGCAAGGCTTATGAAGAACTAGAAACACAAAGGGAGGGAAGAATTTTGCCAGAAGGGCAATATTACAAGGCGACTTAAATGAGATTCACAGTTAATGAAGATGAAAAATACATTTCATGTATTTTATGAGAAATAATGTGAATGTTCCAACATTTTAAGGAAAATAACATGTATACACAGCAGATACAGATAGGTGTACACCTTTGCAGAACTTTGATATACAATTAAATTATGCTTCAAAGCTGGCACAAATTATCATCTCCCATTCTCTTTCTCAGAATAACTGTGAGTGGAAGATTTCACTTCTGTTTTAGATTAACCATAGTGCGCCATCTGAGCTGTGATTGTGAAAAACGTGTAGTTTGAATATGTTAGCTTTTGACTGATTATAGTTAAGATCAGCTGCAATTTGTCCATGTTCAGATGACATGGCAAGCTGTGGTTAGGCTAAAACAAGGACCGGCAATCTACGGTCCGGGGGCCGGTTAAGGCCCCAGGCCCCGGACTTACCGGCCCAGGCCGAAGGTTGCCGCCGCCACTCACCACCGTTGGAGCGCATTTTCGGCCGCGCTCGTGGCACTCGCCATTTTGAAAGTCAGCGTGCGTGGGGGGGTTGAACGCAGAGGAGGAGGGTGTGCGCGCGCGTGAGGGTGAGCGCGCGCCGCCATTCACCCCCTCGGCTCAGCCGAGACCTGGACGACGGGAGACTGGCCCAGGTCTCAAAAAGGTTGCCTGTACCTGGACTAAAATCAAAATGATTTGCCAATTGGGAATCATTCTGTTTCTCCATATTCTGTTCTGACAGTACCGTCTTTTCCTAATTGCAGATTACTCATCAGGACTATCAAATGCAGTGACACTTCCAATATCCTGTCTTTAAAACCCTATATCAAGAAGACTTAAAAGGAGTACTTTATATACATATGTTCCCTAAGGACATCCTGAGACCAGCTCACTTGAAAATAGAGAACAGATCCTTCCTCTCTCCAGAATCTTCAGATATATATTGAAGATGTACATGGCCTAGAACAAATGGGCCAAAAGAAGCGGCTTCTGGCTGCTTTGGATGCATGGCGTTCAAACAACATGTGCCTCCAATGCGTCCCAAACCATGCTCCAGTCCTTTAGACCAGAGCAAAAAGGAGGTGGTATAATCTAGCTCCTGACGCTGCTGGTTGAGTCCTGCAGCCACAGACTGCTTTTGGAGCAGGCCATGCAGTTGCCGTGGACCTGATCCGCTTGCGGCCAGAGCAGACTTGGGTCGTTCTTTCTTGCCTGTCTGCTCTGGCCCTGTGTATATATTAAGAAGCTTTGTAATACAGGATTGGTAATGGTCACAATGTAAGAGAGCACAATTAATGTGCTATATATATCTAAAATATACAGTGCCGGAAATAGCATTTTACCTCAAGTTTAAAATGCTTTGACAATATGATGATATAAGATATATAACTATTAGATAGGCAATAAAAATTTACTGGTAAGGATGAATATATGATAGATTTGTAGAAAGTTGACATATTCTGGTCAATAGGGTTTTTGGGAAAGGATTCCGAGTGATCAAAAGTGATATTATTATTTTTTTGTCTAAATCCTCTCTTTTCTTTCAAGTTAGGTTAGAAAACCAAGTTGCTATGTTTTACAACCTTTATATAAATCGTATAATTAATAACAACCAAATGACATAGGACTACAAGTAGTCTAGTTTACAGTTTGGTGAACACTAAAACAGCTTTTACTACTTTGGGATTTTCCCACACTAAGAATGTGATGTTTAACCTCTTGGCCACCCAGTATGCAAACAAAATTACAACACTTTTATCTACTTGGGAGCATATTATGTTAGCCTGAAGCCAAGCCAAGCACAACTTTTGGAACTGTTTTCTTTAATTTCTTTTATTTGTACAGAATCACACTAATTTCAAACAAAGTTATTTTGTATCAAGGAATGTGAAAATTGCTCATTTAAAATAAAAAAACACGTTTGTAACAAACTTAGATCAAAGGTATAAGAACTTGGCTTAAAGGTGAACATGATAATTTCCTATGAAATTTTGGGAAGAATGTTTTATAGGCAGTGTTTTAAATTTTTGAATCAAGTATAAAATGCAGCTGAGTAATCACCATTGAGCTGTGGCTCTGTATCCCCATCACTTTGGATTTAAAAACTATTTAGACATACTATATTTTTGATCCTGAGGCCAGGGTTTGAATCCCATTTTGGCCATGTAAACCCACCGGGTGACCCTGGGCAAGTCACACTCTCTCAGCCTCAGAGGATGGCAATGGCAAACCCCCCCCAGAAAAAACTTGCCAAGGAAACCCCATGATAGACCCTAGGGTCACCATGATAGACCTTAGGGTCACCATAAATCGGAAACAACTTGAAGGCACACAACAACAACAATAATCATTTTGGAATTTAGAAATGACTTTAAATTTTCTATTTCATCTTTAGCAATCTGGTATGATAATTAATTCAGGCTTGAAGACATTTTGATATAATCATGTATAATTATTCTTAATCTTTTATATTTCATCATGATAGAAAATAAAAGCATACTTTGTCTGAGAGGTATGTAATGAGATTTTGTAGCACCTTTGAGACTAACTGGAAGAAAGAAATTGGCAGCCTGAGCTTTCATAGTGGTCCAGATGCATCTGAGGAAGTAGACTTAAATCTGTGAAAATTCATGCTGCCAACTTGTTTCTTTCAGTTAGTTTTAAAGGTGCTACAAGATCTCTCCACATATTGACTGTACAGACTAACACGACTATATCTTTGAATTCTTTGTCTAAGAACATTCATGTATTTACAGTTATATGTTTATAATTTGTAAATTTTAAGTACATAATTGCAGTAGTATTGTTGGATGTAAACACAAAAATAAATTCTATCAGTAGGAGAAGATCACAATAAAACAGTTGATCATAAGTGAACATAATTGTTTCTGCTATACAAAGAATATACGATAATTAATATTCTTATATGAACAGTATAATAGATTTTTATTGTTGCTGTTGCTGCTGTTATTCATAATTATTCATAAATAAAAAGTCAGTAAAATTTTCCCTGTGACTAAAACACTCATGGGTCACTTAAACTACTTCTATGTCCCACCTATGCTATAGGTATCACTTGTTGAGAACCACAGGTTTACACCATTGATAATGAATATAATTGGGCAGTTACATCACTTAGCCGTTCTTGGCATCAGTTTCCATGCAGTAGATCTTTTATCTGGTGTTCTGCCTTTCCGTGGGAAAATCACATTTTTCCCCCTCTTTAGAGTGAACCTTTTGAATTGCTGACCTTTAAGGAAACATGAGATCAACCTCTGGCAATGAACCATTTGTCTCTTCTTTTTTTAAAATTAGGAAGAAAATGATGTTATACTTTACTAGAATTTAACTCACTGTGAGAAATGGATATACTTTAAGTGCTTCACTAAAATACACTGAAAAGGAACTGACTCTATAACAATGATGATTGCTTTTTATGAAGGTTGACCTTGTATTTTATTAGGAATTCATAATTGGATTGCTGGCAAAACAAAGTTTACTGTATGGATATTTTTTATAAATCTGCACATGAGCAGAATAACAAGTCTGAAATAAATGAGTGCTTTCTTTATGACTTGTAGCTACTATTGAGACATGTTGCAACAGGCCCCATTTTAGAAGATGCATTCTGTTTTCAGTGTTAAAAAAAAAAAAAGAAAAGAATAGGGAGGATATAATACGACCTTCAGAAAAAGCAACAAGACTGACTGGTTTTATTTGGCATACACTTTGCTTACTGCCCATATGTTATGGAACATTCTGCAACATAGACTCCAGCCATACATGGAGAAAGAAATCCTAGAGGACCAAATGGTATTCCAGAAAGGAAGAGGCACTAGGGACCACCTCACAAACGTATGATGGCTAATGGAGCGTACCAAGACATTCCAGAAGAAAATCAGCATGTGCTTCATAGATTATAGCAGGTGTCGGCAACCTACGGGCCGCAGGCTGGGGCCGGCCCCCACTGCCGACCCCCCATGTGTCATGCCGCCATTTTGTTTTCCAAAATGGCGGTGTGACTCGTTTGCGCATGTGGCGAGTACTGCGCATGCGCAAACAAGCCGTGGCCGCCATTTTGTTTTCCAAAATGGTGGCCGCGACTCGCTCACGCACGCGCAGTACTCCGGAAGTACTGTGAAAGTGTGAGCGTGCGTGTCACCATTTCCCACCACCACCATCGGCCCACGGAAGACCAGGGGATCCCCAGACCGGCCCCAGGTAAGGGGAACTTGCCAACCCCTGGATTATAGCAAAGCCTTTGCAAAAATCATGGAACGCTGTGGAATGCCCTTAAAAACATGGGTGTGCCAACACATCTGATAGTTCTGATGAGGAATCTGTACTGGGGACAAGAGGCCACTGTCAGAACAGAACATGCTGAAACATAATGGTTCCCAATTGGCAAAGGGGCTGGTCAAGGCTGCATCCTTTCACCCTATCTGTTCAAGTTGTATGCAGAACATACTATACAGAAAGCAGGCTTGGGCACAGAAGATGGAGGAGTGAAAATAGGAGGAAGGAATATCAACAATCTGAGATGCAGAGGACATCATACTACTAGAAAACATCATAGACCTAGAACAACTAAGGAAAATCAAAAAAGAAAGTGCAAGGGCAGGCTTACTGTTGAACATAAAGAAAACAAAAATACCGGTAATGACCATGGAAATCTATGCAAATACAACCTAGACCAGGGATCGGCAACATTTTCCTACCTGGGGCTGGTCGCTGGTCCCCAGGTCTTCTGCAGGGCCGAGGGGGGGGAATGACACCTCGCATGCACTTCCGGAGTACTGCGCATGTGCGAGCAAGCCGCGGCCGCCATTTTG
>CM034708.1:75023879-75034462 GCA_020142125.1 Phrynosoma platyrhinos | reverse complement strand
ACTTTATTATCGCTTTCTGGCCCACGTGTGATAACGTCCTATGTCTGGAGCTTGTTATCTCATCATTGGGCTCTCCTACTAAGTTTGATTGACAAGTTTGGAAGCCCTGTCTTGAATATGTGTGAGAAGAGCTAGACACAGCATATGGATTCTGTCCTCATCACTGCAGAAAAGGGACCTTCATAATAAATAGCAATGTTCCAATCTTTTTTTCTTTCACTCTAACCAATAAATGCACTTCACGACATTGTTAAAGGTGAATAAGGAGTTGCTTATTCCAGTTAGATTGCACTGATCCACTGCAAGCGCAGCCAGTGGATAACTGCAAAGATTGGTCAGTGTATCAAGAACAAGAGAATTCTTAATCTGAATATTTTTTTAGAGTATCTGAGTATAGGCAGAATATTTTTCTGCACAACTGAATTGCTGCAACTTTCCTGTCTCCATACCCCAGTCAAAAACTATGATCTGCAGAGATCAGTGGTAGAGCACAGATTTTGCATGCAGGAGCCCAAGAAGCCATACATTCTTCATTCAGCATCTGCAGCTGAAATGATTAGAGATCTAAAAAGCCCACTTTTAAGGTTAAGGTAAGATGATTTAAGATAATTAAAAGTCCTGGATACAAGAGAAAAGGAGGAGGGGTAAGTGAGACTAAAGCATAATGGGGGAGGTGGAGAGAGAGAGAGAGAAACCTAGCAATTGGAGTGGTGTGGCAAGATAGAAGGAAAAGTCTAGCTGTAATTTGGTAGCACACTGAAGAATTACAAAAGAGTTCATTGCAGCTCACCCCAAATAATATTATCTAATAATTTGCATATTATAATGTACAGTAGAAATCAGTCCAGAATATACCGGTAATCAATGAGGGAGAGAAGTTACTTGAGAGAGCACACTTCCACCTTCTAGAAAAACTGCAAACATTTTCCTTTCATATAGACTAGGGGTAGGCAACCTTTTTGAGCCGGGGGCCAGGTTGCTGTCCCTCAGACAATTGGGGGGCTGAAGCACCAAAAATAAATAAATAAAAATATTTTTTTTGAAAAAAAAAATAAAAAATATATGCATGCACACTCTCTCAGCCCCAGAAAAGCCATGGCAAAACCCCTGTGGAGATTTTGCTAAGAGAACCCCAAGAACAAGTAATAACAACAATAATAAATATAATCATGGCGGCGGTGGCAGGACCGGCCTTGGGCCCGTTCAAAGGCCTTGGGGGGCTGCATCCGGGCCTCAGGTTGCCTACCCCTAATATAGACCAATGGGGGTAGGTTCTTTTCACATGTAACAGATCTTTCTGAAAGGGCCCAATAATGTTATATAATAATTGTATATTATATGACAAAAACTATAGAAACCTGTCCAGAATGTAATCAGTAGAGGAGAAAGAGTCATTGAAAAAGTAAAGACCTGGCATCTTGAGGACCTTGGTCTTCTGCAAAGCAGGCAAATGACTCCCTCTCCTCTATTCCCTGCCAAGCTTTACTTTTTTGTTTTCCATTCTTCTTGTTTGCTTATTTCATGGATTTAGCTGTTCTTCTGTTTCTCACACCCAACCATCTGAACTGAACACCAGAAAGCCACCTCCCTTCTGCTGTCTTTGCAAAGAAATGACACTAGAATAGCCCATCTAACTGTAGAACCTTATGACATGTTTTCTCCACTTTTAATATTTCATTTCCTGAGGCAGCAGATATTCCTGTTTTACTGAATGAGACAGTGAGAAAGGGCCTTTGCAGACTGCCAGAAATAGTGCAAATTGAGTCCACTTTTAGGGTTAGGGTTAGTGCTAGGGAATCATGGGAATTGTGTTTTTTTCTGAGACATTGAGCCTTCTCTGTCAGAGAGTTCTGGTGCCACAATAAAATACAGTTCCCATGATTCCTTAACCCTAAAAGTGGACTCAATTTGCACTATTTCTGGCAGTCTGCAACCCCCCAAAGGCTCCTACCCTAATGAATTCTAGTGACTTCACACACTAAAGCATATTTTAAATTTTAGTGTTAATTCGGGGCAACAAAGTCAATAACTGAATGAGTTAATCAACAAGTTAATTCCAAGCTCTGGCATCAACGTGTGATTTGGGATATTGTATCCATACAGATTATTTACACTGTGCAAACATTATGAGTTTTGATGGCCATTTAAAAGTGTATGAAATTTCTTCACTAGTTTAAACTCAATTTTTTATATTTGATATTATAAACAGTTGATGCATGTCAAAGCTAGGATATTTGGCACTAGGTGGCTCAGTTTTGTATAGCGCATTAGCAGCCATGAGAAACAAGCTCATTCATGAACTCAAAACTGAACTTGTACATAAATTAAGCTTGTACTTTATGTAAGCTCTACCATCTCTCCCAGTTTCAGCATACACATAATCATACTGATAATAATACTGTTCTGTGCTGTGAATATCTTCTGTATTTTATTATATGCTGTAGATTTCCACCTTTAGATCTTCCAATGTGTTTGAGACTAATCCGTTTCTTGTCATCAATGCCCTGATATCCTCCCCACTCCCCCACAACGCATTCCTGATATGTGTATAAGATGGGGAAATTCTGGGCCTTTGCAGACTGCCAGAAATAGTGCAAATTGAGTCCACTTTAACTGCCCTGGCTCAGTGCTAGAGAATCATGGGAACTGTAGCACCAGAGCTCTCTGACAGAAAAGGCTCAGTGTCTCAGAAAAAAATACAATTCCCATGATTCCCTAGCACTGAGCCAGGGCAATTAAAGTGGACTCAATTTGCACTTCTGCTGCCACCAACAGTTTTTGCAGGTTTCTGTATTATAAATACTCAATCTGATTTTGTTCAATCAGTATTTAGTCACACAAAAATGTTTTTTTAAAAAATATATTACTGTGTACCCACTGTGTTAATCTATTTAGAACTAAGTCCCACTGAGTTCCATTAAGATTACTTCCTTTTAAGTTAGAATAGGATTCCAGTGTCACTGGGTCATTATTGTGCATTCAGTATCTCTCCCCCTCCCTAATCATTTTGCAGGAATTGAATCAGATACTTCTAGAAACTCCACCAGTTTGGAAAGGGTCATCAAAACTTTTTCGGAAACTCCAGGAGAGAGGTATATTTGAGATAGTGATGACATTGGATAGTTTGCTCGATGTACAGATGTCAAGAACCATTTCAGTCATGTATATTACAGTATATCCATTTTTCAAATTAAACATGATTCCTTTAAAATTTGATTAACTTTTTATCATACATACCCCATGCTTTCCAAGAGAGCCTATAAAATAGTCCTATCCTGTCAGAGTACCCACAAAAGTAGGCAACTGATCAAAATCACCTATTTCATGCCCATGTATCTTGAGCCTGGATTACAGTCCCAGTCATCTAGCTATTGTTAGACTGTTGGAAGTGAAATGCAGGCTTCTGCTTCCTTTTTCTTGCTATACTGTACATGATTCCCACTTCCCCTCCTAGAGCTAACCATGGAGTGTGTTTGTACTTCTAATTGCTAATGATAACTGTAGTTAATTTCATACCACAGTTTGCAACCTTAGTTTTAAATGTGTGATTTAAGATAAATTAGCAGCATTAACATCCACATATAGTACTGTACCACTTTTAGTTATTGAAAATAAAAGGTGAAAGTACATGCAAGGAGAGAATCCAACAACCTATTGATTAATCTCTTAATTATGATTATTTCTGGGAGATGGTTCCTGCAGTGATTTTAACATAATATTGGGCCTCGGCAGACGACTCAATTGAGCCGTCTCCGAGGCCAGGAAGAGGAGGCTATTCTACCTTTTCTAACAGATACAGTAATAGAGTAAAGATTGAAAATGCAATGAGTTATATTTCTGTATCCAACTGGTAGTTATTTTAAGTTATATCTGACATTTCTCATGGCTTTTAGGTTCACAAGTACTTTTTAGTTAAATGAATAGCTCTCCCTGCAGCTGATTCAACTGTGAATAATACAAATTTTAGTGCTGGACTTTTCTGTGCTGCAGCCCTTCCAGATTCTTTTCTCCAGAACACTGAAATCAATAATCCAGAACTATCTGACCATTGAGTGGATAATACGGTACTACTGCAGATAAAAAGGCAGGAACGTGTTCAGATAGTTGTTTTCTTGTTTGCTTGTCATACATCATGAGAATTTTCCACCTTGAATCCCATTGTGAGAGAAAGACAGGATATAAATCTTTGAAATAAATAAAATAAAATAAACCTTTCTAAAATAAAAATGGGATTTTAAAAAAAAGCTTTTAGTATAAATTGTGGTTGCTGTGTTTTCGAGTTGTTTCCAATTTATGACAACCCTAAGGTGAGCAAATTATGGGATTTTCTTGGAAGATTTCTTCAGAGGTGGTTTGCCATTGCCTTCCTCTGAGACTAAGGGGGGATGCAGACCAGGGCGTTTGGAGCGCCCTGGTCCGGAGCGCCGCGGGGCTATGGCAGCCTCACCGCGGCGCCTCCCCGGCGACCCTGAAAGGAGCGCCAAAAAGGCACTCCTTTCATAAGTCGCAAAAAGAGCGCCCTAAAAGCGGCAGGCGCCCTTTTTGCGACTTATCCTCCACAGCGCGCCCGGACGCTGTGGAGGGAGGTCGCCCTGAACGCGTCCGGCGTGCGGTGACCCGGAAGCGTTCAGGGCGACCTCAGGAAGAGGAAGGGCCGCCGCGCGTGCGGTGGCCCCTCCTCTTCCTGGCCTCGGAGACGGCTCAATTGAGTCGTCTGCCGAGGCCCTAAGAGATTGTGACTTGCTCAAGTCACCCAGAGGTTTCCAGTGAGGATTTGCATCCTGGTCTCCTGGAGTCATTGTCCACCACCCAGACCACTACACTACACTGGCTCTCATAGGGAAACTATATGGGAAACAGATTAAAGCTTACTTCCCTAATGTCATGGTCCTGTGAGATTCTTCAGAGCTACTTTCTAAAAATGTAAGAAAGATTATCATGGCGTTGAACCATTTCCTCTAATTCAGCTCTTAAGCACAACTTCTAAGGCTGCAGTACTTTGGACACTTAGGATTAAGTACTATTGAATTTGTTGGGCCTTCTAGACATCAGTAGACATGAGTAGGATTGTACTGTAATCTGATTGTATGTACAGTCACTTAGGGGTGGGCAACTGATAACAGCTGGGATGCCACACCTTCCACAAAATCCCCAGATTCTTCCCCAGAAGACATGGGGGCGGTTTTGTCATATTTTTTGCCATCTCTGGGCTGTTTTAGGCACAACAAAAGCCTTTCCTCTTGGCCTCTAGGGCCACACGTGACCTATGGGCTTCACTTTCCCCACTTCTGCTTTCCCTCCATTGAACTTAGCAATTTCTTCTGATTAAACAACTGTAGGGTTGCACTGGATTGGGGGGAATCCAATGAAGATAGTAGGATTTCTCCAGGATATTACTTTTACCAATTAAAACCTACAACTGTTTAAGTAAAATTTGTCAATGGGAATATTTTTGCTATGAACTTTGAGCTGTGATAGAGAAGCTTATTGCAGATTTAGGAATTTCCCGTACAAGCATACTGCTGCCACTCAGTGAAAGAGAATAGTTACATGGGCACAATCCTTTTTACATTTTAGCTATTGTTCTGACTCTCAGCTTGTATTCTCTCTATCTACATCTGTATCTATCATTCCTAACAGTTTGGTGTGATGACTGCAATGCCAGACTGACACTCAAATTCAGTTCTTCATTCATTCTCTGATCTTAAGCAGAATGAAAGTAGTTTATCCTAATTGACCATGTTGTTGTGAGGATGAAATGGGCATTGGAAGAAATTAGTAAGCCACTCTGGAATTGATGGAGGAAGGGTGAGATAGAAATGCCATAAAAATAATTTTCATGTCTTTATAATTGCTTGTGTTTGATTATGGAGTAGGTCATTAATTACTGACTTGTGTTTTTTCAGGTGTGATTTCTTATACAGAATATCTCTTTCTGTTATGTATTTTAACAAGTAAGTATTCAGAATAAGTATTATCAATAGGAAAATATATTTACATACTTACAGATACTACATTATCTTTATTAAAACATTCGTTAAAATTTTGTATAACTTCCAGTTTGCTTTTGCCATCCACTGTTGAAACATTCTGGAATAACTTAATATAGAGGTTGCTGTTTTAATTTGCTTTATTTTTAACTTCTTTTAAAATTTGTCTTTAAAATTGTTTGTTTAACTAGTTTTAACTAAGACTGTATTTAATGTATTTTTAATGGGGGTATTAATGGGGTGTTAGTTCATATTGCTTTTGTAAGGGTTGTATTTGATTTTAGATGTAAGTCGCCTTGATAGCTACGGCTATAGGCGGGGTATAAATTTATTATTATTATTATTATTATTATTATTATTAAATTAGTACTTTAGATGTGTCATGTTGAAAAATAGTGTGTCACAATGGAATTAGCTACTAGAATGGAAGTAGAATGAACTGTAGTATTGTGAAGTCAAAGGCATGTAAGGGCCTGAACAGACTGCCAAAAATAATGCAGCTTATGACCACTTTTAACTGTCCTGGCTCAATGCTAGGGAATCTGGGAATTGTAGTTTTTTTCTGAGGCATTGAGCCTTCTCTGTCAGCGAGCTCTGGTGCCACAATAAACTACAGTTCCCATGATTCCCTATCACTGAGCCATGGCAATTAAAGTGGTCTCAAGCTGCATTATTTCTAGTCGTCTCTTCAGGCCCTAAATCTCTTCCTCCCCACCAGGGTTCACACAAGTGTGTGTGTGTTTGCATATATATATATATATATATATATATATATATATATACACACACACACACACACACACACACACACACACACACCTCACACACTTTCATGCCATCACCCTCTGAAGATGCCAGCCACATATGATGCAGGTGAAACATCAGGAATAAATTCTTCCAGAACAGATGGTCACATAGCCTGGAAAACCTACAGAAAACTGTAGTATTGTCAAAAGTCAATAACTAGATTTGAGTTTCAGCCTATTTTTCTGTCCCAAATTAGTCTCAGTACTAATAAAATACAGTTTATGTGAACATAGCACCCTAGAATACATATGAGAACTGTTTGATATGTTTCCTTTCTCAAAAATTCCCTACAGACTAGTGCAGCGGTAGGCAACCTTTTCCCTTTAAGGGCCGAGGGACTATTGGCCAACATGAGACTATTGGCCAACATGGTCCAGAGACTAGGATCCGAAACAATGGATGCAAGCTGCAAGAAAAGAGATTCCACCTCAACATTAGGAGGAATTTCCTGACAGTAAGAGCGGTTCGACAGTGGAACACACTCCCTCGGAGAGTAGTGGAGTCTCCTTCCTTGGAGGTCTTTAAGCAGAGGCTGGATGGCCATCTGTCGGGGGTGCTTTGATTGGGAGTTCCTGCATGACAGGGGGGTTGGACTGGATAGCCCTTGTGGTCTCTTCCAACTCTACAATTCTATGATTCTATGGCTGAGGCTTCTGGGAGCTGAAGTCCCTTGGACCTTAAAGGGGAAAGGTTGCCTACCCTTGGACTAGTGTAATAAGTGTAGACTCCAAAGTAAGACTCTTGATTTCCACCCCAAAAGACAAAAGTTTCCAAGCAAAATTGGCTACAAAATGCAACTTCTGTTGAATCATCTCTGGCTGAGATTCAGATGAACAGGTAAAATGAGAAGGGGATGGCTGCAGAGCAAGAAGAGATGACACTACCTTTGAATTCATGACTGTGGTAGAATGAGCACCTCTTTAGAAATTGCTGTGTGAATAAAAGATGCAGATTCATGAGATTCATCAGTTGCCTGTTATGGAGATCTGAGGAATTCTGTTGGGGAGACTCAATATATCACCTGTTCTACCTCCAGCAAAGTAGTAAATCATAAAGAAATGTTACTAAATATGATGAAAACCTCTGAACTGAGTGTAGTGATTTCACTTACTATATTAAATTATATCTGGTACACCAGATATCCCAAACAAATGTTGGTTGGTTTGTGCAATGCAAATTCTAATTCAATGTAGCTACAGACTGATTTCAGGAATGTTGCTGTTAGAATCAGATGTAGCTTTCTAAAATGTATTGTACATAACAGTCAAGTCCATATTATATCCATTACCAGCAGTTAAATCCAATAGCAGCTGTATGCTGAACCCATGGGTCTTTCCCAGTCATGGAGGGTATAGGGCAGGGGTAGGCAACCTTTCCCCTTTAAGGACTAGGGACTTCAGCTCCCAGAAGCCTCAGCCATGTTGGCCAATAGTCCCATGTTGGTCAATAGCTTCTGGGAGCTGAAGTTCCTCGGCCCTTAAAGGGGAAAGGTTGCCTACCCCTGGTATAGGGCACAGACTGAGGGCTTTTAAAAGCAAAACTGTGGTGCAAATTAGGCTAATTTGTAGCCTCCCAACAGTGGTTTTACTGAGTTGAGGCCACACCTGCTGTCTGAGGTTTGCTGAAACTGCAGGGAAGTAAACAGCCAGTATAGATAGCACCACTTGCTTTTAAAATCAGACTTCATACCTCACTCTTTTGACAAAATTTAGGGCCTTTGCAGACTGCCAGAAATAGTGGACTTTAAATTGAGGCACTGCCCTGGCTCAGTGCTAGGGAATCATGGGAACTATTTTATTGTGGCACCAGAGCTCTCTGACAGAGAAGGCTCAATGTCTCAGGAAAAAAACAACAATTCCCATTATTCCCTAGCACTGAGCCAGGGCAGTGCCTCAATTTAAAGTGCACTATTTCTGGCAGTCTGCAAAGGCCCTTAGTTAGTGTCATATGCAAACACAAAACTGCTCTTGTCATGTCTAATTTGGATTTTTTTTGTGTCCATGTGTAACCTTTATAATAGTATGTGCCTTTCTCTGTTACACTTTTCCCCCATTTTTTTTAACAGAGCCACATGCTGGTTTTAGAATAGCTTTCAACATGTTTGATACAGATGGAAATGAGATGGTGGACAAAAAAGAATTCTTAGTGGTAGGTATATTGTACATAACCTACTTACTACTCTAGAATGCTGTGCCTGTGTATTGAAGAAAGGGAGACAATTTTGTACTTTGCAGCAGAACTGTTCAAGAAAAAATTATGAAATCCTAAAGCAGACAATATTTAGTCCCCTCACCCCCAAGCATATATCACAGCTGTTTATTTATTCATTTCTTAGCTTTACACTGTGGTCTTTTCCATTTGGCTAAGCCAGCTAATCTAAGTGGCTTCATGCTACATTCAGCCCTCCGTATCCACGGATTCTGCATCCATGGATTAAACCATCCATGGTTCAAAAATATTCACACAAAAAATCCAAAAAGAAAACTTTGATTTTGTCATTTTGTATTAGAGATATCATTTTACTATGCCATTGTATATATTGGGATTTGAGGATTCATGGATTTTCGCATCCACAGAGTCCTGGAACCAAACCCCAGGAAATACTGAGAGTCCACTGTATAAATGGAAAAAGATAGCCCCACTGTGGCTCCTTAAAAGCCATATCCATGTCCCCTTGTGGTTATAGTGGTAGTGATTCAAACAATGCATGCATTAGAAAAAAAGGGGAAGTTGACTAGGGGAGAGAGAAACAGATGAGAATGTTGATGAAAAGTGAAGAGAAAAACAATCCTGAAAGTAAGAGCACAGTAGCAATGACAGATTTTTCTTATGGTTCACTGACTGGGTAAATAGAATAAATGGAATGGAATGGAATAAACAGAATAAGCTGCATGCTAGCGCAGCACTGACTATAAGGTTGCAACAATTAACAAGTATCTATATTGAAAACTTAACTAAAACCAGAGAGAACTACTCTCAGAAAAGTGCCTTATGTTAAAAAGTTACCAGGGACTTATAGGAGCAGTGGGTGAAGCTACAACCCAAAAGATACAAGGCTCATAAAACTAGCTGTTTTGTTGTTTTTTTTAAAACGTATTAGTATAAAAAAATTTCTGATATACATGGTCAAACTCTCCCAGAAATGGTTTAAAACACCTAGAAACTCACATGAAAAGTAATTTTAATCTTTATCAAACTGGCTAAGGGATTCCAATAAACATAAAATAAAAACAGTAAAATCAAGCCACTGATACTTTCGTTTATGCTGATTTGTGTTAGGTCTCATTGCACAAACAATATGAAACCTGACAAACTCTTATAACAACCACTTTTTCTTGTATTCTGCACATCAAAAACTGTATCAATCTAGTTGTCATATGGTTTACAATGTTGTTTTAAAATCGTAGTTGTTTGTCATCAATTTGAGGTCAGAGAACAGTGATCTTGTTCCCTTGACACAAGATATGCTGTTTTATCCTTTCTGCTTTCAACAGTCAATCTCATTATTTTGTTTCAGACAATGTTCCTATGAAAAGTACTCTCAGATTAATTCATGTTCACTGCCATACTCTTTGGTATCCTGTAGCATTTCCTCTATACAAAAGATTCATGTCCAGAAGATCAAATGAACATTATTGATGAGTGCAATAAGATCTTCCTACTATATCTTGTGTAAGGGAAATAATAGCATTGCTCTTTTTAAAAAGTTGTTTTGGCTTTTTCAAAAACCAACATTATATACCGTATTTTCCGGCGCATAAGACGACTGGGCATATAAGACGACCC
>CM034708.1:74982720-75000884 GCA_020142125.1 Phrynosoma platyrhinos | reverse complement strand
GGGAGGCTTGGGGAATATGATACACTGTAATCCTCCTAAAGTATAATCTTGTCAGAGTACACTGGGTATTAAACATGGTTTTGTTTTATTTTTCATACTAGGCTATTAGCCCCACATTTGGTCAGCCTAAACACCAGAGCAGCCATTTATTTTTCTCCTCCCTCATTTCAGAATCCAGATTCCCAGCCTAAGAGAATAACTCTCCTCCCTTTCAACAGGCAGTTTATGAACCAAAGATTTCTTCCTTTCTATTCCTATGTAGGCCATGTCCTCCGAACCACCAAAAGTAACCTAAGCAACACAGTCATTAACACTTGTTTTTTTCCTGCACTAGTCATATAACACAGGATCTCACTTAAAAGAAAATATTCAGATAATATAAATTAAGGAGATTGTTTTTGTAGCAAAGTATTGTCATTACCATTTACTTTGTAAACTGTGCTAATTTGTCTTTTATTTCCTTAGATGAGTTCAAGCGTGCAGTATATGTAGCTACAGGTTTGAAGCTTTCACCACATTTAGTGAACACAGTCTTTAAGATCTTTGATGTAGACAAAGATGATCAACTGAGCTACAAAGAATTTATTGGCATTATGAAAGACAGACTGCATCGAGGATTCAGAGTAAGAATCTGTGTTATCTCTTAATTATAAAATAATTGTTTTTCAGTTGCACTTGATATGTAAGCGGCTTATTAATAGATTAATCACTGTTTCTATAAATGTTTCATGAATATTGCTTTTGTTTTATTTATACATTTTTGTCCAACTATTGAACCTGAAAGGGTAAACAGAATTGTGTCACATAGATATGAACTTCTTTTTTATTATGACATAATCATATTATCTATTAACAGAAAATATCAAGTGTTAGACTTTTTGTGATAATGAAGTCCATATTTATTGCACAGTTGTTCTTGAATTAAACTTACTGATCATATATGTTAATTCACTAACTCTTAATTTATAGAGGTGGATTTTTCCCCCTGTAGCCATGTCTTCAGACACAATCTGATCCAACTTGCTGTTGATCAAGTAGGTCCTCACTTCATTATTTAGTAGGCATAATCTTGTCATTAAAATTTATATAGTGAGTAATAGCTGCTTACCAAGTAGTTTTAGACATTGGATCTAGATCAGTGATGACAAACCTTTTAGGGGCTGAATGCCCAACTAAAAGGCCTTCAGGACCGAGTGTTACCCGGTGCTGGGAGCAGGACTTTGTCTCTCTCAGGTGGGATTTCCAGGGCTGGACTTCTTCCCCCTGCCCTCCCGGGCCTTCAGCTGTCTCTCCAGAGTACCTTTTCATCCTCCTCCCCACACACCATCTCCAGACTTCATTTGCCTCCACAGACGCAGTTGAAGGCCAGGGAGGGTCAGGAAGGAGGAGGAAAAGGTGTGCACTTCTTCCTCCTCCTCCCCACCTTCCATGTGCCGGGGAAAATGGCTTCATGTGCCATCTCTGGCAGGCGTACCATAGGTTGCCATCATGGATCTAGAGTCTTACTGCCCTCTAAGGATGATAAATTATATTGTAGTTGTTGGAAATTAATTTTATCACTGGGTGTTTTTTGAAGAATTCTACAATATTACATCATTTTATATTAATATATGTTTTTAAAAATTATACACGCAGTCATCTGAACGATAAATGTAATGATCCATCTGACTTTGTTTTTTCCAAAATAACCTAGTAAGAGTTTAGATCAGTTGTTATTGGAGCAGGGAACTACATGTATCCTTAGCCTGTAAATCAGTTGGGCTGTTAAACTCTTCAGATCAAACAGGGTTGAGGGGCTTTTGTATTGTAATGCTTGAACAGTTAAGCAGCACAATTTTGCCTTTCCCCAACCCTGCCCATGTTTTCAACTCCCATGCCCTTCCTGTAAGCTCTCCAGCACTTCCATGGCAGGCACTGGAGAGCACGAAAGTAGCCATGGGAGATTACAGGCTTTTCATCAATGGAACTCACACAAGGCATTTGTCATGTCTTGTCTGTGTGATTTGACTACAACCTTCTGACTCACTTTTCTGAATACCATTGCCTGGCAGCCTATTCCAAAAGATTATTTATTTATTTATTTATTTACCATAAGGAAGACGTTACAGATTGCCAAAGAAGGAGAGAAGAAATAGACTGTGAGTCTTTTAAGTTTAGTTGGGCTTGGTCTGAGCGAAACTCAAAATTCAAAATTATATATTTGATCAAGTGGGGTTACCTTCCCCTCCTCCCCATTTTGATTATTCACCTTATCCTGTCTGTAGTGTCCCTTCTCATCATTTCCAGTTTATGGCAACTCTAAAGTGGACCTATCGCAGCATTTTTTTAGCAAGATTTGTTCTGAAGTGCATTGCCACTGTTTTCCTCTGAGAGTGTAACTTGCCCAAGCTCGTCCCAGAAGTTTCCATGGCTGAGCAAGGATTTGAACCTGAATCTCCATGGAGTCGCCATAAAATCAACAGGAGAGTTGAAGGCACATACACATACTCTGTCCCAAAATTCTAGTCCAGCACTTAAACCACTATACCACACTGCTTAATCTAATTTGCATAGTCACGGGGGGGTCTATGTAGTGCCCATTTCTTTAGAATTTTAATTGGTGAGTGACTTGTTATAACACCCTTCAGCCTTCAAATGTAGTGATAAAATTTATTTCCTTACCTGTAAATCCAAGTATTAAAAACTGTTGTGGTACTGTGAACTTGCTAATTGTCCAGATAGCTAGTGGAGAAATAGAATGTGTGTTAGTTGGTCAGCTTATATAGAATGTAAGATAGATAAAGTAGATATAGATATAAATGTATAGTTCCCTAATTCTTAGTATACATTCTCTTTTGCAGTTCTCATTCCTTTATTCAAAATTGTTTTGTGGATGATTTTTAAAAATCTTGTTGTGTAATCTAGTATGTTTAACTGCCATCTTGTGGACAGTCAATATACTACCAGATAATTTAGCATCCTTTAAGCAATAAATATTGAATTCCATGAAGTTTAAAAATGGAATAAATTTTCACATTATCTTATTTAAAAAGGAGAGTCCAAAGTTTGGATATAAAACCTAAACTTCTGTATTCTTTGTTTGTTTGTTTGTTTTTAAACTACCATATACATTTTGTCAAAGCAGGCATAGAAATAATCATCCTTTCACATGTTCAAGTCCCAGGAGCCTTAGACACTATAGCCAAAGTTGTGAATTGCTGGGAATTGCAGATAACATAATTTGAAGGGTTAGTGACTTCCACCCCTATGTTTGATATTTTTTTCTGTCAGCACTGGTACTCATAGTTTCATCACAGGTGCAGGAATATTGAATTCTAAAATTATTTTTACTGAGCTTTCTACACAATGGCTAACAAGTAGTATTCCTTTGTACTGTCATACTGCTCCCCTCCTTATTCTAATCTTAGGCTGCCTTCACTTAATTGCCTGCGCACACACACACTTCTTTGTCTTCTGCTTCTCAGGGCTACAAAAGTATGCAGAAATACACAACTTTCAAATCCTGTGTGAAGAAGGAACTCAATAGCAATAGATAACTTACGGTATGTATTTTTTGCACATTATCGCTAATATTGCTAGTAAGAAATGTTCATTGGCTGGAATCCTGTATTGGCAGTTATGAATATGTAACATGGAGTTACGCACTCATGACTGTTATGTATTCTTGGTCCCTA
Source organism: Phrynosoma platyrhinos (assembly GCA_020142125.1). Classification (NCBI taxonomy): domain Eukaryota; kingdom Metazoa; phylum Chordata; class Lepidosauria; order Squamata; family Phrynosomatidae; genus Phrynosoma; species Phrynosoma platyrhinos. Next base: position 74,997,210 of record CM034708.1, on the reverse strand, counting down.
CATAGCTAGTTTAGGGGCTGCAAAGGGTTCGTGTAGATTACCCAATCTTCACTTACTGGGCAGCAGTCACTGTGATCAATGGGGATTAGTTTCCCTGTCATTCAGGAAGCTGCAAGCTGCTGTTCCCAAACCCCCTTGAGTGAGCAATCTCTTGCATAAGGGGAAATTGCAAGAGGACCCTGTTCCTGCCTGTTACAAAGGGGATGTCTCACAGGAATGGGTGGAAATAGTAGCCAGCTGCCTCCCAAGCAACAGGGGAACAGACCCCCGTAAATCGCAGTGGCTGCTGCCTGGTACGTGGAGATGGAGTGTGTCAAGCTGGAATTCACTGGGTAGCACCATAGTCCTGTATGGCCTTTACAACATGTATGTAAAGGCCATACAGGAATCCAGACATTGTCTTCAGCTGGTTTTTCAACTGACACTTGAGAATTAAAACAAACAAACAAACACCTTACTGGAACATGAGCTGCATATTCTCCAGTTGTATTTAAAATTAAGGCTTTAATACATAATGACTTTTCCTCAAACATTTGCAAATTTGTTTACTCTGCAAAATGCCTAGAGAAATAAATGGGATTGTCCAAATACTTTTGCTGGGCTTGGTGGTTTCTTATCCTAACTTATTCTATATCTTGTATTAGCTTTTTCCCTTGGCCTATATTAGTTTATAGGTAGTTGAAGAAAATGCTTCATTGTTCAACACAAACTGTATTGCTTTAGATCCATAGCTTCTTCAGTAATTACATGAATATGTCATGTAAGTGTGTGTCACAGATATGATACTGAAAATGTATAAGGAATCATTCAACATTTTCATAATTCATCTGTCTTCCCCCTACTCTACAAGTCTGGGAAACATGCCATTTTTCTGTTGGTCCTACTTATGCATAAAACAGATCAGGCCTCTTTGAAAAGAACATTTGCAAAAGCACAGTGGCTTATGGTTATGATTCATGCACATAGTGTATACTCCTATAACAGCTGTGTATTTTCCTTGTATTTGCACACATGCTTTGTTTGTTAGAATAACATTCAACAACATTTAGAAGCCCAGTAACTCTGAGAAAATTCTCAGAACTGAGACATTTGACTACACCAGTGCAGAACAAGAATAAATTCGAGCTTCACCACCTTCTGTTACTCTGCTGTCAAAGAAATTGGACCATCTTTATAGAATTTGAGAAACAAACTATGGGGGGATGCAGGCAGGCGGTCCCCGTCCCCCCCCCCAGAAAATGGAGGATTGGAGCCGAGGCTGCTGGACATGTCGGCCCCAATCCTCCCTTTTGCCGGCCCGGAAAAGAGTGGCAAAATGCTGCTCCTTTTAGAGCCATGCGGCTCTTTGGCACCCCTTCTGGCGCAGCGCATCAAAAGGCTGCACCAGAAGGACGTCCTGATGCCGTGTGCCATGAGTAACGGCGCGTGGCGTCAGGACATCTTCGAGGAGGGGTTAAGGTAGCCAGCATGTGGCTGCCCCTCCCCATCCCTGCCTCCAGAACGGCCCAAAGGGCCCATCTGTAGAGACCCTATATCACTCTTTTGTCATCTTTGACCTAATGTAATCATCATTGAGGCAGCTCAAAGTAAACCAAAACGGAAGCAACATTCTGTTCCTCAACTGCATGTCTAGTTACTACATCAGTGTTCTAGAATTTTCAGATACTCCATATAACAAGCAATATAAGAGATGCAATTTATCAACAAACAAGGTGGCACTCACCCGGCAACACTGCTTCAGTGTACCCTGCAATTTGAGGAGTTATATATTCTTCACTGAATCCACCCCAGGAGGAAGAAAGAGAAAATAAGTCCTGTCACACTACATAACAGCTACTGGCATGATTTGGATTTAGAGGCCTTGGTGTTTGATGACATAATTTCCCCGTAATAATAATAATCCGGATTCTAGTGAAACTAGTGATCCTGTCTTGTAAAGGGGACTTAATGGGTTTGAAGTCAGAATACCATGGTCTTATGTAATAAAGGGTGGTTTCCAACCAGAACATCCACACACAAAAATGTTTTGTTCAGGGATAAATCACTGCACTCAGTGGCTTCCATGAGCAAAAAATCAACATTTTCACAAAAATTTTGGGGAAGTGATGTGATGCCAGGGCTAGGGGAAAAAGGCCTTGAAAGCCCACACTTTCCCTCTAGCACAAATAATGCCATGCAAATTGACACTTAGATCTGGACTATGGGAAATCCCAGTTTCTAGTTACACAAACAGTAGTATGTCTTGGGATCACAAGAGCCAATGTAATACTTTTTGCACAAATTTAAAAAAAAAATAGTGGGACTCAGCTAGTGCCTAGTTTTCCTCCACTAATGTTATATTGGGGCTAGATTAAAAAATTATTTTCTGACTTGTGTACTAATAATTTAATGTTCTTCTTGGTTTCTATAAATCCATACAAATGAATTTTGGTACTTGTGCAGAACACTTTTTTGGAATCTTCCAGTGCTGAGAGCTCTTTGGCAGGAACCTTGCCCCAACTCTCTCATTGCACATGTCTAAGCATGCCTCAGCTAATTTTTGTCAGTTATTTTATATTTAACATGCTAACAACTTATTTAGGCTATTTTCCTTCTTGCCAAGCAGTTTATCTAACGTAGATAGTTTTCAATATTAGGTTTAGTGGTTTTATTTTTCTTCCTACCAAATTAAAGTTAATTTTCTTTGTTAGGTTTAGAGACATTTTTCCCTTCCTGCTTCTTGATTATTTCATACAGTTTCTAAGATTCTTTTTAAAATTATTTAAGGCCTCATTCCCACTAGGATTTAACCCAAATTGCTGATCGGGTTATATGTCTGTCATTCCAAACCAGTTCTGATCCTGCTGTGCTCAGTTTAAATTGTGATGAAGTGAGGCAAACACAAAAGAACCGCTCTTTCTTGACGCTAGTTTTTGGGTGGTTCTTTTGAAAAGACTAGAATGTGAACCATGTTCAACAAGTGGGAACAATGAGTTGGATTCGCATCGGGGCTGCGCTGGCTCTTGCTGGCTTCTCTCAGCCAACCCCAGTGACAGCCCCGGTACTCTGGGGCTGCGCCGGCTCACAGGACACAGCTGCGAGGCACCATCTTGGGTGACTCCTCTCCTGCGGCATTCCTGAGTCGCTTCTTTGCAGGCTCCGACGGGCTCAGAATCGCCTCTAGAGGGGATGACAAGATGGAGGAGGGCCCAGGAGCACTCTGGCCAGGCTCCCCGGTTGAAGCAGCCAAGGGTGGGTCAGGGCAAGGAGGAGGAGAGGTAGATGGAGTGCCACCCCGTCGCCACTGCCATCCCAGAGGGTTTTGGCGAGCAGCATCGAGGGGCGCACCAGAGGGCAGCCCATCTGGAGGAGGTGGAGGAGGAGCCGCCAGGGCCCAAGCCTTCCCGCCATGCCACCATCCCTCCTCTATTTGTTGTTGTTTTGTACCTTCAAGTCATTTCCAATTTAGCAAGGTTTGTTCAGAAGGAGTTTGCCTTTTTTTTCTCCCTCTCCCCCTCTTCCTCTCTCTGTGACAGCCATTCTTCCTCTCCCCCCGCCTCGGGGTGAACAACAAAGGGGATTAAAAGGGGACTAAATGGACCCAGAGAGATTCAATCACAAAATAACCTGGTTTCTACACCGGATTATTTTGTAGTGGGAATGAGCTCAAAGGTGGTTATGAACAATATTACTCCCTCCAGTAGCATTCTGAATGCCTTTATTGTCTTGAAGGAATGCACTTCTGTCCTATTTGTAAAGGATTCTCCAAGAAGGATTTGAAGAATGGACAACCTAATGTTGAGTTTAGCAGCCTGGGAGAACGTTCTCAGTTATGCAGATTTAATCACCAAAAAATCTGTTATTGAATATGGTGCTTTTCCTTCATTTAAAGTCTGCCAAGAGAACTGTTATGGATTTGAGTTCAACTTCAAATCCTGCTTCATTGAAACATCCTCTACTCTTTTGCCTCTTATATCTTTTGTTTCAACTGAACCAACAGGAACAGTTCAAGAGTTTTTCACTCTTTCTTTAGCATCAGCTTCATAATGTCATGTTCCACTTATACAAGGCATATCATTGCAAGTGTCTTGTTCATAATGACAGGACCGTGTCTTTGATGGCCCTTTGAAAAAGAAGCCCAAATAAGGAGAATCAACTAAGACCCATCCTCCTTCTGAATCTGCAACCATACAAGTGGTTCAGGCAACTCTGCTGCTTACTTTGACTGCAGGCAACATAACTACACCTCAGTACCAACATTGTAACTAGTTGATTTTGAGAATTGAATATATCATATGTGAAGTGCCTTCATAGAGAGGTTGTGACTCTCCAGAAATAGTATTTGTTGATTCTTATTCAGAGGAAGAGATCTGAGAGACAGATACCTCTTCTTCATGGCAATTGCCTTGAAACCAGTGTAGATCAAGAAAAGGGGACTGTAGTTTTTGCCTCAGTACCAAAACTGTTTTTCCTCTCCATATCGTAATTGGAAAATGAGTATGTGAGAGACTACCTAGCCTGAAGAAGGTCCTCCCTCCATACCATTTGACATCATCCAACCTCAGAAGGTGTGAAAGGCAGGCCCAGCTTCATCAGGCCTGGCCTAGAGTAAGGGCCTGAACAGATTGCCAGAAATAATCCAGTTTACTGTGACACCAGAGCTCTCTGACAGAAGTCTCAGTGTCTCAGAAAAAAATACAAATCCCATGATTCCCTAGCATTGAGCCAGGACAGTTAAAGTGATCTCAAGCTGGATTATTTCTGGCAGTCTGTTGAGGCCCTTAGAAAACAAGCCCTCTCTCCAGTCCATCTGCCATGGTCCTGGCCTCAGAGGGACCATCCCCACTGCCATTCCCTTCTCCTTTTGTGTCATTCTTTTTAGATTGTAAGCCTGAGGGAAGGGAATTGTCTAATTAACTATCTGTAAGCCACTTTGAGATCCTTTGTGGCTGAAGTAAATATAAATAAATACATAAATACTCTCCCCATTTGGCCTGCTCTGATAGACATTGCAAATTTCATGTTTATAATGAATATCATTATCAACATGGCTTCATGCCTGGTCAATACTTGCCATAAAAATCCCTAAACTTAATCTGTTACGCTCAGTTACATAAACAGAAGTCTGGTCTTGTCTTTAGGTGTCCTCAAATCTTTGACTTTTTCGAATGTCAATATTTATCCACAGGGTTAAGAGTACATGAACATGGGAGACACTTTTGTGTCCACAGTTCATAGGATATAAGAACAATCACATGCTTTTCTCTATATTAATGAGTATGATTTAAAAACATTTAATCTTTCTAGAGGCATGTGTCAAAGATACCCCTTTTCTCCAATTCTCTTTGCCCTGGCATTAGCACTTTTTACTTCCCTAAGAATCCATACAGATATCAAAGGTATTTGCATAAGTAGGATTCAGTACAAAATAAATGTATTTGCTAGTATTATGCTTCTCTTTATTATAAACCCCACAGGTAGCTTGCCACACCTAAAAGATACTGTTGATAAATTTCAGGTTTTTATAAACATACAAATTACAGTCAGCCCTCCATACTCACAGATTCAAGCATCCACAGGTTGAAAATATTTTTAAAATATATAAATTCCAAAAATAAAACCTTGATTTTGCCATTTTATACAAGGGACACCATTTTACTATCCCATTGTATTTAATGAAGCTTGAGCATCCATGGATTTTGGTATTCATGGTCGGGGGGGGGGGGCGTCCTGGAACCAATCCTAGCAGATACCAAGGACTCACTGTAATTTTAATAAATCCAGGCTTCATGGTTTCCATGTACCTCTGGAAACTCAAAAACCACAAATCTTTTGGATTTCAAATTTTCTTTTTTGGATTTCAATACCTGGCCATTATAATCACTAGAAATGTAAACCAACTGACTTCAAGGAATTATAAATCAATGTTAACAAACTTCAAGAAGAAATTGAAGGATTGTTCCAAACCCTAGCTATAATTCCTGGGCAGAGTTACAGTTGTTAAAGCTCATATTCCCCATTTGTTTATTTATTTACACCACTTCCACTGATGCACAACAATAATACTATTTTTAAATGGCAAAAAAGATATGGAAGTGTTTATTTGTCATAATAAAAAAGATTAGTTTTACCAACAACATTAAATATGGTCCCTTCGCACAAGGAGTTCTCATGATCCCCCATCTTGTTAACTACTGTTAGGTAATTCAACAGTTATCCAAATTCATAAGAAACTATTATATTTTTACTTGGAATGGAGCTTGGAATTTTTGTTTTGTTTTGATTCATATTCTACCAACCTAAGCAAAACAAAAATTCAGAATCCATTCACAGAAGAAACATTATGAATTTGGAGCAAGCATTCAGATTTGTTGGCCTGTCCATCATCACTCCTACACCCTTTCTTATACATCCTAACTTTAGACACTATGATAAACTCAGCAGTTTAAAGTCTGGAGACAATTAGGATTCTTTAGACTCCAAGACCTGCTTTAATGGGCAACTCATTCAAAAGGAGTATCACAGCACTGAGAGAATAAATAGAGGAAGTGTATCGGTTTCAGTGAGTTCAGAGTATCTCCTTAGCCAAGCAGATATTCAGGTCAGAAAGATTTCCGAGGGCACCTACTATATTTGAACAGAAATGTGTTTTTTCTCCCTATAATTCAGTTGGTCTTATTTTACTTATTTATAAACTCTTAATTGAGAAAATATTTCAGCAACTCAAAGGTTCAAAAATAATTGAAGGCAAATCTTAAAGCTAAAATCTCAGATAAAGCTTAGCATACCATTTGGTTGATTTCGCCATACAGAACTATTTCTGCCCTAAAGGAGTAAAATACCTACAATGTAATTTTAAAATTTTTAAATAAAAATGGTAAAAACAATTTACACGTCTTCACTACCATTGGCTCACAAATGTAGTTGCATCAGGATCTACTGTTCCAATTTCTGTATCACCAATTCCTCTGGTTTAATCAACTATTACAACTGCTGAGTTCTGTGCCATCTACTTCAATTGTTTCTTCAGCTTCTATCACTGTTCCACGTTCAGTGTCAACTTCAGTACTGACTCTCACTTCCTTGCCACCTCAAGAAATAGCTTCAGTACTTAAGTTTTCAAGCAACAAAGGATTCTGTTTCAGCAGATTATTACAACTGGTTCTCAAAATTGGGATCACAAGCTATCACAGCTTATGAAATAGATGGTAACTGCATAATTTAAGATACAATCTACAAGAGCAATTTGATGATTCTCTGTATTGTTTCCATACCAGAACTGTGTAAAGCAGTTACTAGAGCTCAGCCTTGAATGCTTTCATTTCTCACTATAGACTTGATGTAAGGGCAAGGGCAGATGTTTTGTTTAGTCAAGCTGTGTTTTTATCATTTTTCACTTGATGTTGATCCCATCTCCTTGTGAGGGTACTAACTGAATACCCATTTTTGTGCATTCACAGACACCACAAAGAAGGTTGCTTACCTGTAATTGTGGTTCTCCAAATACTCACCTATAATTTCACACATCCCACCCTCCTCCCCTATTTCTATGTTTGCTATTATGAACTGAGGAGAATTATTTGAGATATGCTTAGACATGCACAAAAAGAGTGTGGCGGTGGGTTCCTGCCCCCACAAAAAAAGTACTCAACTCTGGAAAGTATTGAAGAGGGGGTTCTATGCAAGGACCAAAACCTATTTGTGTGAATTCACAGATGACGATTTGAAGAACCACAATTATAGGTAAGCAACCTGTTCTTTTACTAAAAATAAGAATATAAAAACAGTTTTAATAAAACATACTACATTTTGAAGAGGACTGAACAAAAATGAGGTTTAATTTTTGTAAGTTTTAATTTTTACCATACATTATATTGGAGAAGAAATGGGCAGGTCCTTAAGTGTCTTCGAGGCTGGATGTAACCACCTTGTTTTCTCCTTACTCTTGTGTGTGGTGATTGTAGCCAAAATTTACCTAGCTATTATGAAGTGTTTAGATATTCTTAATTGCTCTGTAATTTATTCAAGCTTTTCATTAATATAGTTTTAATTATGTATTCATTCATTAACAGAGAAAGACCAAATATGGATGGAAAAAGTTCTGCATTTCTGTGATGACCGTAGCATGCAAGCACTTCAGAGAACATTGGAAGCAATTTCACAGTCGTGATATAATGAGATGAATGATAACATGTATCTGTAATGCTTGTTCCCCCCTGCCTTTTTTTTAATGGAGTACAGAAAAAAGGGAAGGCTGAGCCAAAAAAAGATTCATTTGTAGCAGTATGTTAATCATTTTGGACCCTGATCCTGATGCTATAAATGTAATTCACTTTATTACGTAACTTGTCAGTACATTGAGAGGCATCTCGTTCTTCATTTCCTTCTTTTTCATCCCTTTCCAGGAAGTCATGTGAATCAATGAAGGTTTTTTTTAATGATTAGAAATAAAATTCAAATCAGTTGAGAGAAATCTAATGCATGTTTAGTGAGAAATAAATCCCACTGCATGCAATGTGTCTTATTCTAAAATTGGTATGCATAGGATTGCTTTCTTAGTAGAAATTTGCAGGGGAGAAGCTGTGTTAGCCTTTTGTAGCAAATACAATGAGTCTTGTGGCAACTTAAATACTAACAAGTATTATTTGGCATATGTTTTTGTGAAAGCAGCCATTTCATCAGATTCATGGACTAGTACCTTTAACATGTTATTATGTACATGCTTTGGTGTGCATTTAATCAGTGGAGCAAGAGGAAACAGAATGCAGAAAGTTCAAACAATGATCATTATTTAACAGTAATCATTAACAAACCCATTTGGATGGCCAGCACATATGTGTCAGATAAAACTTGTTAAGTCTTAGAGTTCTGAACAAATGTTTATTATCCTCAATACAGTCACCCCTCCTTTTTCACGAGGATCCATTCTGGACACGGACACACACACACACACACACACAAAAGGGAAAATGCAAAGAATCAAGCCCTATTGGCTTGAATGGAGGCAGGCACGTGCCTGCAGGAGTGAACAAACATGCACTATCGGCACACACTCCATTTTATGACTCTCCGTTCATCACTTATGGATAAGCGATGGTCACAGACTTCAAGTCTGCAAAAATGGAAGGACAACTGTAGTTTGTTTTTAAAGAATACATTTGACTTCTCCCAAACCAATACCATTATGATTTTGATCTGTTTTGTCTTTGTGAATCTTTTGGGGAATGTGCTGGTAGAGGAAATTGGGATACAAATCATTAAAATAAAAACATGCATCACTGCTTTTGTGGAGCCTCTGCATAAATGTTTTAATTGATTATTTTCGGTGTGAAAGCAACAGTGCATTCCCACAAAAAAGCTGAGTAATACATTTTTAACATTTCTGAAAAAACTCCACATGCAGAGCTAATCTATGGAAACTGCATGTACTATAATTTTTGCATGTGTTTCCTTCTGGGAAGAAATACATACAGTAACCCAAGGTAGATGAGACTATTTCACTTTAAATATATATAATGGTCATAAAAGTCTATAAAATGTGAATTTATTTTAAGAATGTATTTTTAAAAGATTTGTTTTATTTATTTTATTTTTACATGCCATTCCATTGTCTTAGTTTGTTTGTTATGCTGATAAATGTGCCTTTAATAATATGTACAGAAAAATGTTTCCAGTGGATGTTAGAATAGCAACACGTTTTCAAATAGGAATGTGAGATAAAGATCATTTTGCAGTAGAAGACAATTTTGGAAGTATAAGTTATAAAGACACTATGAAATATAATGAATGTCTTACATTACAGATTTATTAGAAGGTTAAAACTGTTGAAATATGGAAAACATCATGGTCTATATAGATGTATGATTTTTAAAAGAAGACTTTATACATGGGTCTTTAAACTGGAGTATTTTGATTCAGTCCTGATGTTTCTCATTAAAAACTACTGAACTAAATCAAATCAAGCACTCTGCATTAACTGGTCTGAGAATGGTAGTGTTTTTATATGTATACTCAATAGGTTAATCAAAGTGTGCTGACTTAAAATTATGCAATTATGGATAACATTGAAGAATGTGATTCCTAGCCTATTTCATTCATTCCCTGTGGTATAAATACACTTAACAACTGTGTGCAGAGTTTCGCATGAAAAATTGGGAATTTTTTTTTTCCTTGCTGCACCTCTCCAGGTCCACCGAAAGCAGTTCCTGAGAAGCAGGAGTCTTTCAAAACAGGGATGGGAAAACTGCCACACGTGATCACATGCAGCATACAGTCACTTTTTGCAGTCCCAGAAATCTATCCCAAGCCTCCAAACTCCTGTTTGAATGCCTTCAAATGCTGCCTGAATCAATAGGGCTTCAAAGCACCCACACACACATATACACAAACTAATTTACAAAACTGATCAGAATAAATGACTATTAAACCCAGTATAACAGCTCAAAGGGCTTATCCAGAAAGGGGGAAAACATCTCTGGAAGTATTGAGACTATCCAGTTCTTATTTTTTTTTAATTTTACTGGTATATTCATGATTTTGTATCCACACACTTTCTTGAAATATCCTGGGTTTCCCTCACTCACCCCCTCCTTTGGATCTGTCCCCCTTCCACTGATCACGTCATATCTCAATTCAGGAAGCATTACAAAAATAGACTTTCATCAGTTTCACTGAGCCCTTTTAAAAGAATTATTCAGGACTTGTCAAAGTGTCAACATGCTTTATCAATATTATACTAGTTAAGTATCAAGATAGTTTTATTTTATTACTAGCATTCCTCATTCCCTCTCCTGATCTTTGTGGAATATGGGTCTTAGAAATAAGATGGTGGCGGTCATCTTAGTTTGTTGCAGTATAACAGACAGACAGCCATGGAGAGGTAGGTTTCAGTTCAGGAAATAGTGGGTTAATTTAAACCAACCTGAGGAGTGGGAATGAAAAGTCCTTGATAATGCTGGGAGCTCCTTAGAAATACTTCATAATAGGAAAAAGTTCATTTAGGCTGCATTTGCACTGCAGAAATAATCCTGTTTGAGACCACTTTAACTCAAAAGACTCAGTGTTATGGAATTCTGGGGATTGTAATTTGGTGAGACATTTGGCCTCTTCTGTCAGAGAGCTCTGGTGCCACAACAAACTACTGTTTTCAGAATTCCATCACATTGGACCATGACACTTAATGTAGTGTTAAACTGGATTATTTATGCATTGTGGATGCTAGCCGTAGATTTCAAAAATAAAATTGGTTTGTACAGGTATGAAAGGAGGATCTGGGCAAGCCTGATTGGTGCCAGCCCAGGGCATGCTGTAAAGGGGGCATATGGAGGAAAAGGGATAAAACATATGCAATTTTTACATTGTTTCCTAGTTTGTTTTCATGTTTTATAGTTAACAAAAGAAACAGTACTTGCTATAGTGATTACCTACAGCCAATCACATAATGTTACTGAAATAAATGTAACAGACATTAATTCATAATGTCACTTAGCAGTTCACTGATGGGAAATCAAGTCTGGAAAAGTTATGAAAATTGCAAGCAAAAGGTCACACCTTTACTTGACTGATTTTAAATGAAACCTTTTAATAGATGGCGAGTTGATTTCAAATTATTGTGGTAGGTCCTGAATGGATTGATCAGACACGTTTTTCTTTACATATTTGCTCTATGGGTAAGTTAACATACTCAATGGGCATAGTATTTGGCCACAATGGTGAAATTTGCACTTCATGTACATAACACTAGATGAGACCACAGACTGAGAAGGCTTCAGTGATCCCCCTCAACTGCTCATTTTCAAGGATTCAATGAACGCATGTAGAGAGCTACTGGTATACTGTCTGGATCACAAATTATCTTTTACACAAAGAGGGGAGAGAAAGGTACTTTATTATGCATAGATGATCCTTGAACAGCCCCAGGATGGTCATTAGGCCTTCATTAAAAGTAATTTACCTAATAATTGTGAAAAAAAAGTAGCACTCATGGGGAAAAGTCATAAATTGAAATATTCACTAAATGTATTGATTCAAAGATTCCACGTGTGTTATTTTTAAAATGTATTTCACGTTGGGATGAGAGCCAGTGACTTTCCATCTGTAGGATCTTTTGAATTACATTAATTGAAACCAGTAGGGATTGCAGGATATGTAACACTGCAGTGTCATATTCATAATTTTCTATAGCTTTTAAATCCTCTGACAAAATTGATAAATGAAATGGAAAATGGTGGAAAAATCCATTCTGACACCTTTGATCAGCATTGTTGTTGTTATTATTGAATGTTGAAGTAGCAGGCTTTGTGTGTATGTGTGAGGAAGAATCCATTCAGCAGAGTAGTCCATGCAGCAGGACGGCCTGTAGCAGAGAACACACCAGCACGCAGGCAGATATCCAAGCTTCTAGTAGTAGACTTTATTATAGAAAAACAAAGGCAAAGTAAAAACTACAAAGTCCAATAAAACATCATTTAGCCAGACGTGGCTAACAGGAACAAAACTATAAATCCTTAATGCTACATTGTGAAAAATTAGTGAAGCTACAGCTTCTGCAAAATAAAGAAAACAATCCATACTGTAGAAAGTTTTAGAATAGACTGACTCCTATGCCTAAAACACAATTTCCCAGCCCAACCTTTCTCCACCTCTTGGGTGTTACCCTCAGGTTAATTGGTTGATCTGTACATAGCCAAACCCCTTGTTGTTCATCTTTTACCACGTGATCTATTTTCCCAAAACATCTTTTATTATTGAATTCACTGTATAAACAAGAACTCTTTCCCATGTATTCCAACTTGTTGTCTCCACTTGTTTTGTCTCTTCAAACACCTGGACTGAGTTGTTGTGTTACTATGCCTAGAAGCATATTTCTCATCATGGAAAAATACAGACACACACATCTTTACATTTCAACATTGACTATATATCCCATCAAAATCCTGACAAGCATTTTTCAAGAATATGTGAATATAATGTTTAAGAAATACAGTAGACTTGACAAAAGTATGTTTATCATATCCAGGTGTTTCCCTTGAATTGCAGAATTTCGTGTGGAGTGGGGTGGACATCATGTGTTCCTCCAGCAATTCCCACAAGCCTCATGGGTATACCATTGTTTGAAGTATAGTAACATTAGAAGGACATAAATTACCCAACCCAACATAGAATTTAGGGTTGGTTTTTTATGACTAAAGATCCAAACCTGAGTATATAGTTTCTTTTTTCATTTCTTCAGGAAGTATAAATATGAAGCAAAAATAAACTTCAAAGGCAATGAGTGAGAGGACAGTACAGTCCTCTACAGTTAGTTCTAGCTGTGTCCACTGTGGATTTGAAAATGGCTATTTCTAGCATTCAAATATGTATGCCTAGCCTTTTTTTTTTTTTTTTTTTTTTTTTTTTTTTTGGCCTAGCCTTTTCTTCTTTTCTTTTGTGAAGCTGGTTAGACATCTTTCTGGTCACATAACCATCCACAGTGATCTTAATTTGACAGTCATTGCCTAAATGTGGGTATAAGATAACATTTCTTCTTAGAGATGTCACTTCTGTGTCCTTATATCTACCAAACAGCACATCATTGCAAAAGAACTCTATCCTTAGTGCATTTCTCCATTTGCTTAATCTCAAGGCGACCACAGGTTCCTGCATGCACCTTTACTAGTGATCAATCATGAAACAACCAGTATGATAATATCAAGAATTGGATATTATCCTGTATGCAAGTGGGAACAGAGCTTTAAATGCAGATGTAGTAAACTGACAATATATTCATAGGAAACTGGAAATGCATACAAAACCTTAGAACTTAATTATAATTTGTAGATGTTATTTATATACAATTTACTTTATGCATAAATCATATGGTGAGCAATTGCCATTAATTCCTGGAAACTTTCTCCCACAATGCAAAGTAACAGTTTGGGAGGCTCAGGGATTATTAAACTCACTTTCACCACCTCCATATTCCTGAGCTGATTGCCTTTAGTCCATCAGAAACCTGGGTACAAATTACTTCCACTGGCAATGACAATGAAAAAACTATGTATGTTTATTTTGAGTCCATAAATGTCTATACATGTCCCCAAATTTTGTTATAGATATCAGTTGCATTTCATTGATTAATGAAAACGGCTGGATGATCTAGGTTTTCTACACACATTGGTTTAATTATAACATAGTTTTGGAATAAGTTTATATGAGTGTAAGGAGTGGCTTTTAAAAGAATGCAGTAGGTGACACAGCTTACTGGCAACTGTCAGGAAGGACATTCGTAAAATATTTTGCAAAGGAGATACTACAAAGTATTATTATTCAGCTTTCATTACCTTGCTTTAATCACTTTACAAAGAAGTAAAAATTTTCTTAGGATTATTTATTTATTTATTTTTGTCTATTAGTGATTTTTAAAAAATTAAACTTGTGAAGGATCTCATTATAGGACACCAAGTTTTTGAAACTAAGAGGTACACAAGATGCATATGACTGCAGTCATGTTAAAACACTGACTAGATAGTA
>CM034708.1:74972307-74982620 GCA_020142125.1 Phrynosoma platyrhinos | reverse complement strand
AGATGGTCCTGCACATGTGCGCATGCATTTGAGAGTGAACAAAAAAAATTAAAGCAGCCGCTGCCGACCCATGCAGTTGCTCCATCTCCCTTTGCGGTGTCCTTGGGGCTGGTGATGCGGTTGCTGGGGTTTCAATACAACCCCGGAAAAGCTGCATTGACTCCCCCCAGTGCAACTTCAGGTCACCTTTTCCTGCCCATCTGCATAGCTCCCTTAGTAAATTGTACTGACTTTTTGCTTTTCCAAGTAGATCTTTTTACATTCTTGTTCTGACACTAACAGGGACAGTTTACATACAATAGTATTCCAAGAAACTAAAGGAAAAAAGAGAGCTGGACTTGTGTACTGACACTTGCTTTCCAATAGATATGTTGGCAGATACTGATAAACCTACATTCATGATAAAACAACACAGTACATGATATGGACTTACAACAACACTCTATTAGTGATTTGACAAAGCAAATGCTGAAAAATAAATAATGCTAACATGTAATTTTAGAATCTACTGTCTTGTTAGATGAGGCCAGACAGAGCACACGCTGAAAAAACAAGATTAAATCCAAGACCTCTACTAAAATAAATAAATTAATGGAAATAAGTCCTGGAAAAGACTTCTGAATCTGCCTGAGAGCTGCTGCCACTGGTCTAGATGCTTCAATGCTCTCATTCAACATAAAGCAGCATCATGTGTTTATAAGTTAGAATAATGATTTGCCTCCTTGTGTTTCCAACAAAGAAATAATATTCACCAATGGACTGAAATAATGTTTGGATGCAAATGGACTTGAAGGACAACAAATGCTGAGTATATATAATAAACTTTATGACCTAAAATATGACCTAAGCTTTATTACACAAAACACAAGAGGACTGGGAATAAATTTCACTAAGGTCACACTTCCAGAAAAAAAAAAATAAGTTATCCACTTTATAATCACTGCAGTCTCACAAGTCTCAACAATTTCTTCGCACAGGCCAAACTTCCTTTTGTGTCATCATTCAAATGCTCTTCCTACTCTGCTTTTCTTCTTCCTGCCATAGGTTTTAACCTTTTTCTGTGATGTGTAAATGTTAAGATTATAAACTTCCACTCTGGTACAGTATGTTTCTCATACTCTCATGTCTGTGATACTCCAAAGGCCTTAATGCAGTGTAAGGTAAAAAGAAAAAATATAGAATAGGCTCAGGAAAAATATAGGTAATGTCAGTGTCTGTGTGCTTGGATCTACTAAAAGGAATTTGGCTTATTTAAAGCCGAAAAAGCTGGCTTCCTGCAAATTAAAACATCAGTACAACTGTCTAGTCCATTTGAGTTTTATTTTTTATTTGTCCTCTAAACCTCTCAAGCTGATTTACCCACTTGGAAAGCTAGAAATATTTAGGGACATCCAAATGGATTCAAATATTTCTGTGTGTTCCTATTAATCTGCCCTACCATCATGTCCTCCCATAGTAATATGTCCCTTAGTTGCCCATTTGAGATCGAGTTAGTTGTAATATAACTTTGTAATGTGAAGTTTGGTTCAACTAACTCAGGTCCAAAACCCACTGCAGAAATAAGCCAGTTTGAGACCACTTTACTGGCTCAGTGCTAGGGAATCCTAGGAATTGTAGTTAACTGTGACACCAGAGCTCTCTGACAGAGAAAGCAAAATGTGTCAAAACTGCAGTTCCCATGATTCCATGCATTGAACCAAGGCAGTTAAAGCGATCTCAAACTGGATTATTTCTGCAGTGTGTTTTAGACCTCAGTCTCAAATGAGCAAGCAAGGGTCATGAACTTTACAAAATGCCTAATTCCAGGGGAATAAATCCCTGCAAGAACTGGACATGAAGGTCCATGACTTTAAAGGAATATGAGAAAGGACTATGACAAACATCTGTATCCTCCATTGACTTCAGTACATTACAGTATACACTGGCAAGAGAGAAAGGGAAGAGAATTAGATTTTGGGGAAATTTTGGACTACAGTACAGTTCCTGTAATCTCTGCCTCTGGTGCATACTGTAATGCAGTGAATTTAATGTCCACGAACCTTCTTGTCCAGTTCTTGCAGGATGGGTCCCTTTTTTTTTTCTGGAAGCAGGTCTTTTATAATGTTAATACCCCATACAAAGTCATATTACAGCTAACTCAATCTCAAATGGCAAGTAAGGGCCATGAACTTTACAAAAGACCTGCTTACAGCAAAAAAATGGGGGAAAGCCTGCAAAGCCTTAACAGCTCCCATAGTCTGTTTCTCCTCACATTTGCCTCATATTTGTATCCCCCACTGAGTTCAGCGCATTAAAGTATGCTACTGAAGAGAGAAGGGACAGAAAAAGAGAAAATTAGACCTTGGGAAAGTTTTAGACTACAGCTTCCATAATCCCCCACCCAGCTATAGAATCTGTAGTCCAAACTGATCCCAGCTTGTCTTCTTCACTGTATTCTCCTCATAAGCTATACCAAGGTACCTCTCCCCCTCCCCTCTGTGACATGTTCTGTTTTAGGTTTGACAAATTTGAATCCAGACATTTGGAAAAACAACAAAAGCACACCATTCCAAAATCTCATTGGCAAGAACAGCTTCCTATGTTGCATGCTAAACCTTTCCAGCATGAATATGCACAGACTCGATTGCACTGCTGCTGTTTAACTGCACTGAAACAATAAAACAATAAAACTTCCAGAACATCAAATTTCAAATAGAATTTCCTGCCTCCAATTGGAATCGGTGTGCTTTGCCCCTTGTGAGGGAGGAGACATTTTAATTATCTCACACTTCTCATGCAGAGAGAACAGTAATTATATTTCTCACCCTTCTTCAGGCATGAGAAGAATTATGCAGTCATTTTACATCCCCAACTTCCAGTTTACTCTGCCTTACCTTACCAGTGCATGACCCGAGTTTCTTGTTCATTCTTTAGGCAATTTTGCAAGCCAGCCTTCCAAAGGTGGTTTTAGCGCCAAGAGCCCCCCAAAAAACTGCTATTGGAAAAATAGGTTTCTTAGAACAGGCAGCCTTCTTTCCCTATGACGACCACAAAAAATCTGACTTCCTTTGCGGTGCCGCATCGCCTCCTGCCTCAGACCACACTGGCATAGTTACACAACAGGATTTTGGTCAGTGCTGGACAGCTGCCTTAGAAAATAAACATTTAGCACACACTAATATGCAAGATTTACTTTGTATGTCAAAGGAATTAACCATTAAGAAGAGAAACTGCTGGGCATGGAAAGTGAAGAGATTTTGTGACCTTTGCTCAGCTGAAGCATCAACAACTAAGCCAAAACACACCTTAGAAAACAGTCACAAGAAGACTTTGTTCTGTACCATTCTAGAATATTGAGTGGAGGCAAATGAAAGACCTCACATATAAAAATAACTGCATATTATAATATATATATATATATATATATATATATATATATATATATATATATATGATCATTTTTATTTTCATCCATAGACCATTACAATGTCTTAACACACAGTTTATGCATATAATAAATATTATATTATCTGTATAAGACAGATCTAATCTTAATAAAAATACATTATATAATAATAGAAAAGCTAGTGTGGTGTAGTGGTTTGAGTGTTGGACTATGGCTCTGGAGATCAAGGTTCAAATCTCAGCTATGGAAATCCACTGGGTGACCTTTGGCAAGTCACATTCACTCAGAGGAAGACAAAGGCATACCCCTTCTGAACAAATCTTGCCTAGAAAACCCCATTTCTTACAGGTGGAAACAACTTAAAGTCACACAATAATAATAAATGATCTGGTAAAGTAAAGATTCAGTTCTTTCAAGACAACTCTTCCAGGCTGCATCTCCACTGCAGAAATAATCCAGTTTGACCCCACTTTAACTGCCATGGCTCAGTGCTATGTAATTCTGGGAACTGTAGTTTGTGAGGCATTTAGCCTTCACTGTCAGAGCTCTGGTGCCACAACTACAGTTTCCATAATTCCATAGCATTGAGCCATGGCAGTTAAAGTGGAGTCAAACGATTATTTCTGAAGTGCAGATGCAGCTAAAGTGAGGAAAACAAACTGATATTGCTTTAGAGTGGATATGTTTTTCCTGTACCCTCCAGCTTACATCATGAAACTATACACCCAAATATGTATAAAAATCAACCTGTTTGGATTGATTCTTTTATTCCCCACAGAGAAAATCTAACATTTCTCTTTGTTGTGGTGGTGGTGGTGGTGTGCCTTCAAGTCATTTCTAACTTATGGCAACCCTAAAGCAAAACTATCACTGGGTTTCTTTGGCAATATTTCTTCAAAGGTGGTTTGCCCTTGCCTTTCTCTGTGGGTTTCCATGGCCAAGCCGAGATTTGAACCCTGATCTCCATAGTCCTAGTCCAAGTCTCAAACCATTACACCAGGGGTCCTCACACTTTTTGATCCAGGGCCAGTTCGCTGGCCCCCAGATCTTGTGAGGGCAGGAGGCGCATGCACGTGCAGTACTCTGGCGCCATTTTGTGTTCCAAAATGGCGCCTGGAGTTGTGTGCATACGCCCGGCGCCACACACACATACACACAACTCCAGGTGCCATTTTGGAACACAAAATGGCGCCTGAGTTCTGTGCATGTGCGTGCAACGCCGGGTGCCATTTTGTGTTCCAAAATGGCGCCTGGAGTCGGGCGCATGCACGCGCAATGCCAACCGCCATTTTGGAACACAACGTGGCGCCCGCGTCGCATGGCGGTAGCAGGGCCGGCCGCGGGCCGGTTCAAAGGCCTTGATGGGACATGTTCGGCCCATGGGCCGTAGTTTGGGGACCCCTGCATTACACCATACTGGTCTTTGAATAATTAACACTTGGTCTTTGAATAATTAATTGTTGAAAGCTTGTTTTTTCAGGTCTCAGCAAACAGTAGCATCTACAGACCTAAACAAATCTGAGCAATCAGAATGGGAGCATAATCAACATAAAGATTAAATATTGTATCTGATAAAAGTTTCAAGTTGTTTCTCTCTGGCATGCTGTTGTTCTACACACAAGGAGTTGTCCATAACCTGTAGGCAACACAGGACACAGAAAAGTTCATAGCCCAGATAGGCTGGAATAGGACCGGTTCTTTGGATAGAAATTAGTTGAGTCATGGTTCTTAAAGTCACATACAAATGCTAGGGAAGCAGCTCCTGTACAAGTTTCTGTTAATCATGATTAATTAATGACTAGTCATAAATATTTTAGGACCAATAGCAATAATTCTGCAGGGGAATAAAAGTATATGAGGGTTTGTGTAAAACTGCATCCAGCAACAATTAAGAAGCTCTTCCAATCAGCAGCTTTTTTTTTAAACTGTTTTGAGAATGGTATCATAAAACATGGCAATGTTTTGAAGGAAAACATTACTTAACATTTAATGTAACTCAATGGAAATAATCACTTAGGCATGTTGTATAGACCTAGACCTCAGCAGGTAGGTCATACAGGTCTATCAAACCATTCTAAATGGCCCATTGATCATCCTTTCCTTCCACCTTCTCCTATATTTGAAGATCATCTATTCCAATTAATCCCAAAGTGGATGGTAGCACCCCCACTGGAGCCACTGGAAATCTCCAGGGGATGCTGAATGAAAAATGGGCAGCATGGGGTGGTGAGGGAAATAGGAGGTGGCAGGGCATTGTAGGGAGGAGGATTGCATGTAACTTCTTTTGTGCACCATTCTGAGACAGAACAGAGGGAGGCCAAATGGGAAGCTGCTCAAGGAACAAGCTGTCCATTTGTCCAGGCTGCGAGGTGAGAGACCCAATATGGCTCCTTCAGCTTTGCGTCGTCCTTGAGCAGAGTAAACGGACCCTGTCCTTCCCCTTTCCTCACTCCCTCTAAGCGTCAAAAGACTTGTCATGCCCACTTTTTTGCAGAAACTGCTCAGCTTCCCCCTGCAAGGAGCCCAAGGAGGAAAGCCTCTTCGGGTACGAAAGACATGAGCTGGTTCTGGGCAAAAGGGAAAGGGGGGCAGCCATGTGCACTCTTCTCTTTTCCCTCTTGCCTTGGCTAGCTAGCTCAAGCCAGCTAGCCAAGGCAAGAGTGAACAGAGGAGAACTTGCACATGCCTGTCTCCTCCTTTTCCTTTTGCCTTGGTTAGCTGGCTTGACCTAGCTAGCCAAGGCAAGAAGGAAAGAAGAAGAGCTTGCACGCACCTGCCCCTCTCCCTTCCCTTTTGCCTTGTCTAGCTGGCTTGAGCTAGCTAGCCAAGGCAAGGGGGAAAGAAGGAAAGCTTGTGTGTATCTGCCCCCTCCCTTCCCTTTTGGGCTAGCTACCCAAGGTAAGAGAGAATGGAAGAGATTGTGCGCCTGCCCCCTCCCTTCCCTTTTGCCTTGGCTAGCTGACTTGAGCTAAGCAAGAGGGAAGGTGGGCAGACAGATGCAAGCTCTCCTCCTTTTCCCCCTTGCCTTGGCTAGCTAGCATGGGTGGGTGCTAGGGTTGTCACCTAAGAGGAAAGGGGGTGGTAGCCTGAAAAGGTTTGGAACCACTGATCTATACTCTTCAGCTACAGGCTAGTTTCCAATGCCAAACTAGACTTGCCACTTCATTTCCATACACAAAGGCTAATTTCCAATGTCTTTGTTCACAAACAACCATCATTAAAATGGGACTTGCCACTTCATTTATTTACACAAAGAATTTTTGAATTTGACATTCTCACACACCAATGGCATATATAGGTCTGTCTCTGGCTTTTCCATTCCACATCCGAGCAAGTAGACTTACGTCAATGAAAGCTCATGGTGCCAACTTCTTTCTTTCAGTTAGTCTCAAAGATGCTACAAGACCTCTATACATCTGATAATTGAGTATGTTCTTTTGTTCTACTGCCCCAGTCCCAGCTGCCATGCAAGAAATACATTTAAGTATATTGAAGCTATAAATCATAAATAATAATGCTCAAACTTTGGATGCACTTTATATGATTATCTGCTTTGTTGGCCAAAATCATAGTTAAGCTGCAAGTGATATCTGAACAAGTCCCCAAATTTATTTTTTTTAAACAAACATAAGAAACTTTAAAATTTCATCCAAGCACTGGTGGTAGAGGGGGTGTTTTACCTTTCTCCCACACTATGGGCCTTTGCAGACTGCCAGAAATAGTACAAATTTCCCTAATCTAGCCTTCTGCCTTAATGTTGCTTTTAGGGGCTTTGCAAAGTGGCGTCTTCAAGCCAAGGAAGGGGAGGGGCAGCCGGATGCCGCAACTCCTTCCTGAGGGTGTAATCGAAGCACCCACCAGGGTTTGAATCCTTGCTGAGCAGTGGAAACCCAATGGGTGACCCTGCACAAATCACGAACAGCCTCAGAGGAAGGCAAGAGCAAACTCCCCTTGAACAAATTCTGCCAAGAAAACCGTGTAATACAGGTGCCTTAGAGCAGGGGTCGGCAACCTACGGCCTGCGGGCTGGTTCCGGCCCAGCCCCCCCACTTACCGGCCCCCGCTGACCCCTGACGCTGACGCCGCCTGCCACCGCTGCTGCGAGTTTTGGCCGCCACGCCGCCACATGCATTGCACCCACCATTTTGTTTTCCAAAATGGCAGGTGCAACGCATTTGTGCATGCGCAGGAGTACTGTGCATGTGCAAATGAGTTGCGGCTGCCATTTTGGCAAAACAAAATGGCAGCCAAGAGTACTCCTGCGCATGCGCAAACGCATTGTGGCCGCCATTTTGGAAAACAAAATGGTGGCGTGACATATGTGGTGGTGGCTGTGGCAGTGCGTGAGGCAGTGGTGCCGGCGCGAGTGGCAGGAGTCGCGCGCTGCCAATCCCCCCCCCCCCGGCCTGCCGGAAGGGAGAACTTCAGCGGATCGGCCCCCAGATGAAAAAGGTTGCCTACCCCTGCCTTAGAGTCTCCATAACTCAGAAATTACTGGAAGGCACACAACAACAACAAATAGGGCCACAAGAACATTAACCCCACTAATGGTCTGTTTGCACAAGAGTGTCTAAGCACTCCATATGACACACACACACACACACATATCCAATTATAATATTTAAGAGGCAGCTACCATGTTTAAGCCCTCTATACTAGAGCATTTACATGCATGCCTACCCTTGGGGCATGCAATACCTTTTAAACTTGAACACGAGGGGGCCCTGCTTGGTCATAAGAAAAACTCCGAAATCCATATTGTGATGATGCCTTTATTAGGCCAATCAAAAAGGCACCAAACATATGTGCAAGTTTTTATAAGGTCAGAGTTGTGGCTGACAAACTATTTGTCTCTTTAGTATCAAAAATCAATTACGGTAAGCCTTAGATAATATTGGGAGTCATGGGTTTTTTTTTTAAGCTATTGCAAAAAGCATTTTGAAGGAGGAAAGGAATGGTGGAAAGGCTTGATTTTAAAGCAATGGAGCCGGCTTGTCATCTTGAAAGGTAAAGAAGAGGAAAGATCTGCAGTCTCAAATGGGCTAATCAGGTGGAATTATGATCTGAAGTGAGTAGCAGAGCAAGCCTGGGAAGAGTCAACCAATTATAGCTTTCAGAATGCAGTAGAGGGGGGAATATAAGAAAGGAAATAGCCTAGTGGCTTGTCTGTAAGAGTGAGTTAAGACCAGTCAGAAAGAGGGTTAAGACTATTAAAAAGAGAGGAATTGATAAGACCTGACTAGGACTCTGGGAGCAATGACTGTGGAAGGAGTTCAGGGAGATGTGTTGTTATCTTTGGGCTCATCCCCACTTACATTTAACCCGCTTTGCAATTTTCTTTTGCTCCAGTCAATGCGTCATTCCCACTATAAAGTGGGCCATTTCTTTATTTGCTTCTTTTTGGGCACGATTATCCTTCTCACCAGTCTGTCCCCCTTCAAAATCCCGTCAATCATCTACACATCATCAGTGATACAACCAGCAACACATTCCAGAAAACACGGGAGGGAGCCATGGGTGCTGTGGCCAGAATCCCATCCTTCAGTAGTATCCCATTCCTCACTAGTTTTGGGGGAAATCCACTATTCCCCCCCTCCTTTCCCAGGACCCATCCTACATTTCAACTTTCCAGGAGGAATTCCAAAATGCCCTCCATTCTGAGCTTGACTAGGAAGCATGTCCTCCAAGTCCTGCAAGGCTGGGAGGCCATCACCTCAACTCCCATGTACTCCAAGTCCTGCAAGGCTGGCAAAGCAGCACCTCACCCAGGGGAAAGTCCTCCATATGATACCCATGGCTGCATGCATCCCAGGGGAGAGTCCTCGGACATTATCACACGTGGGTCAGAAAGCGATAATAAAGTGGAAATGAGGCACTCTGGAAATAAACTGGAAATAAACCTTGATTCCACAAATTGAATTACCTTAATTGCGAAATTAAAGTAAGCGCATTTAACGTTCGCACACAAGCGAGAAAAGCCCGTAAATGTACTAGAAATGAGCTTCTTGCACATGCGCAGATAGAGGAATGCTCGCTGGAACAATGGGAAAAGCAGGGAAATGCTCCCAAATTCGCATTTGCTTTTCACATTACGGTAAATGGGAAATTACCTTAATTGCGCATTTGCATTTCCTCCAAACAACCAAATTTCAAAAGATCTCCGTTAACACCAGTTTCTGTCCACTTTCTGTCCAGTTTCTGTGCGACGTCATGTAAAAACACGGGGCACTAATCCAGTTTCTGTTTGGGTTTTGTGTGGATTAACCAGCAGGTTTGCCCCCGTGTGATAACGTCCCTCCATATGTCATCCATGGCTGCATGCATCCCAGGGGACTTGGGGGACACGGGGAATTGAGGTGGTGACTTCCTAGCCTTGCAGGACTTGGAGGACGTGCTTCCTAGTCAAGCTCAGAATGGAGGGCATTTTGGAATTCCTCCTGGAAAGTTGAATGTAGGATGGGTCCTGGGAAAGGAGAGGGGCGGAAACGGCAAATTTCCCCCAAAACTAGTGAGGGATGGGATACACCCCAGTATAAACCCACTGCCCCAGTAATCCCTGCCCTATAGTATTCTGGAAGCTATAGTGTTTGTGAGACATTTAGCCTTCTCTGTCAGAGAGATAGCTTCTAGTGCCATAGCAAACTACAATCCCTAGAATCCCTTAGCACTGAACCAGGGCAATTAAAGCGATCTCAAATTTGAATTATTTCTGCAGTGTGGACTGGCTCTCAGAGAGCTCTGGTGCCACAATAAACTACAGTTCTCAGGATTGCCTAGCATTGAGCCAGGGCAGTTAAAGCTGTCTCAAACTGGATTGTTTCTGCAGTGCGGATGCGGCCCTAGGCTGACAGACCCATATATCCTGACGGGGCTGAGACTCTTTGTGACTGATGGATGGGGTATAAATACTCTTAGGGCCTTTGCAGAC